>CM042141.1:109486416-109501416 GCA_023376005.1 Doryteuthis pealeii | reverse complement strand
AATTTGAATTCAGCACACCCAAATTAGTAAAAAAAAACACCTATTCACATTCTTGCCTCAGACAAAAAAATATTTAAATTGTAAACAATTATAGGTAATACTTGCAAATCGGCCTCAAAATTAAAACGGAAAATTCAAAATTCAAAAACAGATTTTCAAAATTTAGATTGATGTGTTGCAAATTGTCGTCAAAATTTTCCGTTTTAATTTGGGGTCGATTTGCAAGTTTAGCCTAATTATAAACTATCAAGTATCTACACCTATCTATCGATAACCATTAGTTCGCACGCAGTTATGTAGTGCAATGGTTATCGTCTAGCAGATGGGGACGGAAAGCTTAGTTTAAAAACTAATATTATATATATTATTATATATATGTATATTTCAAACATTACTCACTCCATCATTGTGTTTCGTCCTATCATTTCTATATTAACTCTGATACATTGAGTTTATAGAATACAATTCTATTTTTTTAAATAGATACACATATACATTTCTCTTCCCAAATTTAAGGAAAAGAAATTAAAATAAACATATAACACCATCCTTTTTCCAAACTTATGGAAAAGTAATTAAATCAAACACACGAACAAAAATCCTTGTCCAAAGATTTAAGGAAAAGTGATTAAACCAATTGTTTACACTAAAATCAGAATCGATTGGCTGGGTTAGCATTGTTCACTACTACGTCCGCGCGTTTGCGCCAAAAAAATTAATTACTTTCCGATCCTATCTCCTAATTATAAATAACGAAGAAGAAACCAACAAATATACAGAACCCATTTCGCTATCAGAGAGGACAGGATTCATTCCGCTAGCAGACGACACAGACTTCACCTCACACTCAAACCGGACACAACCAAAAGATAAACAAACACATAGATCTCCTCTCTCTGGCCAAGAAGCAGGTGTTCGAACAAACGACTTCACTCCCTCAACACAATTACTACTACTACCAGTATTCTTACCACTTCGTTCTACCTACATCAAGAATCCGTTTCAACAGGTCAGATACACCAACTTATTTCTAATTTCTGTCCATACCAAAACGAACTTTTCCAAACTAAACATACGAACTTTTTACATTTTACATTACACATATCAACTACACTATTCTTTTCAAACATTTACATAGTTGTGAATACTTGCAAATTTATTCTCTGAATAAATTTATTTGTTATATTATAATTGTATGCATTTGTTTTATTATTTCTCCGTGTTTTCTGCCTAACTGTGTCATATATAATATTCGTCATTCCTAATATTACTGAACACGTACTCATAATCCTCTACAAGTTACATCACTATCTAATTTGGAAAACCACTAATGTATTCTTGCAATCAATCAATCTTTTTGTTAACTGTTTAAAAAAAACAACAACAATTAACATTAACTTTATAGTGCCGCCTCCTCAACAAGATTTTGGTTCCAAAATTGTAGGCTAATTGATATTCTCCAACAGAACTACTTCAGCAAAATATGCTGTTAAATATTGTTAAAATAAAATTTTTTGGACTTTTCTATTTTACATGAATTATTATACCTAACAACACAACAAAAAATATTTATTTAAAATATCTTAACATTTTTCGGACTTTCTATTTTATTTTAGCAATTTTTCAGATTTTCTAAAACTGGGATTTGTGTTTTGTCATCACTATTTGAATGGGAACGCTATCACTGCATAGTGTTTCGTTTTACATTTTCTTACATCTTGTTACTGAAATCTTGTTACTGTTTGGTGACTAAGGCAAGTAACATTACCTTTATTGTTTCAATCACTATCTTTCAATTTAAGAAAGATTAGAAAATTCGGATCAAGTCACCAAGTCACCTTTTTGAATGAATTTTTGGATCAAGTCCCCAATAGGCACCCCCAGTTGCAAGCTGTTTTCAAAGGAACAGAATTTTGCTTTTCAACGGCTATTGTTGTTGTTTGTATTTTTTTTTTTAATTATAAAACTTTAAACAAAATACATGTTTTTTGTTTGTTCTTTTTTTTTAATTATAAAACTTTAAAATGAAAGACATGTTTTTATATTAAAATAGTTTTTTTTTCTCTTACGATAACAAGGACTTTGGTTTGTATGAAATTATAATGTCAAAAAAAAAATTGTCTGTTGATTTTGTTTACTAACAACCGGTGAAAAGCAAAATTCTGTTCCTTTGAAAACAGCTCACAACTGGGGGTGCCTATTGGGGACTTGATCCAAAAATTCATTCAAAAAGGTTTTAAAGAACTATCCACTCTTCACTAATACAAGCACCAAAAAGTTTGAGAGGAGCCTTTTAACATCATAAACAAAGACTCAAAAACTTTTGCTTGTTTCCACAATTTTCTTTTCATTTGATTTATGATTATTAACCCAGTTGAGTGCCCTGTGGATGGTTTGATTAAAACCGAAACACTTTAGCATCAGCTTTCTAAATGTCAATCTTTTACCTATTTTCTTGTTTTTTCAAAAACTTTATACTTATTCATAGAATAATATGTATATTTCCTGATTCATGATCACTTCCTACTTGGTTAGGCCATGAACTTTTCAGCAGTTCTTTACAAAGGCTAGCTAACAAACTACAGAATTGTCAAAACCAGTAATATATTCTTGCAATCAATGAATCTTTTTCATATTAGTTCCAGACAAAGCAAATAAAACATAGAATCAAAGAAAATTGATGATTGACATTATCAGAGATGTTGGCAACTGATTCTACCCAGAAGTCTTGAGCTATCAAAGAATTCAGCAGAATTCAGCAGAATTCAGCAGATAACCTTCTTGGTGTGATGGAGAACGAGAAAGGAAAGGGAGCAAGACATTGTCTTGCCTGCTAGGATCAAACCCGCGTCCTCTCACATGCGAAAACAGATACGATGTAGGAACTGGACGGACGCGAGGTTCGACTGACGTGCCCGGATGTTTGGCTAATATGCCCATAAAATAACAAGTGAGTCGAGCACTGGGCAGTCAGCAGCAGCAGAAGCAGTCGACGACGAAGCGCTTTTCAGTAAAAAATGGATTTTAGTCGAACAGAAACAAAACTAAATAGGAAATGTGATTTTGAACTGCTAAAGATTATTTTCGACTATGACGACTGATTTTCCAGCTGCTAGACGAAGAATGTGTTGACCAACAGAAAGTCTGGCTTGTGAGAAGACGGAGAACTCGCTTGTTTTTGGTTCCCCTCGGCGGGAGCTTGTTAATTCAGAGGTCTATTTCGCCCCATATATTTTCCCCCCTTCTATACTTGGTTAAGCTCAGTCAGTAGAGTATTCATCTAGGAACCACAAGGTTCAATATTTGATACAAGCCCTTAAGATTTAACTCTATCCCCAAATTCTGTGCTTCATTCATAAGAAAAATTACAGAAAATTCTGATACAAAATGTATTTAAGTATGTTATAAAATATTAAAATTTGAAGGTAATACAATGCGTATAAAAATAAAAACAAAAAGATGTTTTTTATGTCTTATCGATTTCAAAGAAACTTTATCATCAGAGACGAAAATCAGAAATGGACGTGCTTAAGTTTGTTTTTTGCGTGGTGATACTTTCGTTTTTTTTCCTTCTTTTTTTTCCCTCTTCTTCTTTTTCTCTTTTCTCCTCCCTTCCCTCTTCTTTATGTTATGAATGGGCACATAACTGCAATTTCTCTCTTTTTTTTTCTTTCTTTTTTTCTAAATATTTTTTTTTGAGAACAAATGCTTAAGATCCTACCTTGTATATGTATCTAATATTGTCTGTTTATCATCCGGTCAAAAGTATGTATCAGTTTAGCTCAGTCGGTAGAGCATCCACCTAGAAACCATAAGATTCTAGGTTCAATACCAGTCCTTGCCAAAATAACACATGAGTAGCACTGCTTGGATTTGTGTTGGAAAGTGAGGAGCTGATGGTTGTTGTAATGCTCCATCTCTGATTCAATAAACAACATTCCTGGTCTAGCGCTAGTGAAAAGAGGATAGACTCTCTCACTGTCCAGCTGATACAGGCCACACTGCAGACTTTATTTTTTAATTTACATCTAAATGTCTTATTAAATCTAAGATAAAAAAAAATACATAATTGATTCAATGTTACATTACCTGCAGATCAACTGTCACTTGACGATTAACCTCGGTGGATTCATAGATGTGTTCAAGGCGGATCAAATATGTATTGTCTTTCCATTCTTCAAAGGTCAATAAGTTGATTTCTGCTGGCAGAGCTTTTTTCAATGCTGACCACTGTTAAAAAGAATACACATAGAGTAATATTGCAAAACAAACAACAACACAAACAACACAAAAAAACATCAAAATAAAGAAAGAATAAAATAGAAAAAAGGAATAGAGAGATAGCGGGAAAGATAGATAGATACAGAGATAGATGGTGGAAAGGAGAAATAGATAGATAGATAGATAGATAGATAGATAGATAGATAGATAGCGGTAAGGAAAGATAGATAGATAGATAGATAGATAGAAGAAGGAAAGGAGAGATAGATAGATAGATAGATAGATAGATAGATAGCGGGAAAGAAAGATAGATAGATGGATATTGGGAAAGATAGATAGATAGAAGAAGGAAAGGAGAAATAGATAGATAGATAGATAGATAGATAGATAGAAAGAAAGATAGATAGATGGATAGATAGATAGATAGATAGATAGAAGTAGATAGATAGATAGATAGATAGATAGATAGATAGATAGATAGATAGATAGATAGATGGCGGAAAGGAGAGATAGATAGATAGATAGCGGAAAGGAGAAATAGATAGATAGATAGATAGATAGATAGATAGTGGAAAAGAAATATAGATAGATATTGGGATAGATAGATAGATAGATAGATAGATGGTGGAAAGGAGAAATAGATAAATAGATAGCGGAAAAGATGGTCTAATTCAGTTGGTAGAATCACATAGAATAATATTGCAAAACAAACAAACAAAACACAAAAAACATCTATCTATCTATTTATCTATCTATCTGTCTGTCTATCCACAAACACACACACACACACACACACACACACACACATAGAATAATATTGCAAAACAAACAAACAAACAACACAAAAAAACATCAAAATGTTCACTGCTGGATGCAGTTGTCTTTGCGGGCTTAAACAGGTGGGTCTCTATACAGGAGGTAACACTCATCTGTTTTGAAGCAATTATAAATCCCTGCTGTAACAACTTATACAAGATCAGCTTATAAAAAGGCCTGGAAGCAGCTCTCATGCAAAAATCACCCCCAATACACCACATGATAAATAGCCAGTCGAATTATGAAACTGCAGAATAGTTCTGGATTATAAAGGATGTGTCACAAGGTCAATTTCTGGTTATTTCTTATAAGTCTAACATGATCAAAGGGGAACCACTCTTGACTGATAAATCATTTATTCATTTATTGATCTACTAGGAAAAAAGAAGATGGGGTTAGGGTTAGGGTTTAGGATAGTTTAATGGGAAAATAAATAAAGGATTTATCAGTCAAGAGTGGTTCTCCTTTGATCATGTTAGACTTATAGGAAATAACCCAATTTCTTAAACAGGTTTGAATTCAGAGTTTTCTTTCTCTTAGACTGGTTGCCTAAAAGAGCTGGTCTAATTCAGTTGGTAGAATCACAAAGAATCGAAAGGTTTGATACCGGTTCCCACCAATGTTATATAGCCCTGTAGGGTTATCCGCCCCTGTTTTGCTGGAAGAGTTATCTTCCCCCATGTTTCTGGTTTTCCCCGCCAGGCGCTCTGACTATTTAAGTAGGCAAGCACCAAGTTTGAATTCTCTTTCTTCTCCAGGACTTCATGAACACACATGGGTTAGACACTTATGTCTACACCCTTCTAGTGGGGGGGGGTTTTCATCCCCCCGACACTACGTCAGTAAGTAACTTTGACTTATGGACTTTTCATATCTTTTATACATACATTTATGTATCTCTGTTATACTTCCATTTTGTATCTTGTCTCGTATATGTGTCACTCATATATCTACCATGTTGTTTCTTATGTATCTCGTATAAATGCTTCTCCACGTGCTCCATGTATTAAAGTCTATTGTGTATTTAACACCCTTAGTCGGAGTTGTTTATTCATATGTGTACCACGTTGGGAGGCCTTTAAGCCAACCAACTCAGTATAATTAACATTATCACCTTTTGAACCCAACAGCCCCTTACAGGATTGGTTGTCTCTTCTCTGTATGGGCCTGGGCTGATACTCCATTCTTCTAGTCAGTTCCTTTGGGACTTCTTTATCTGTGTTTATTGCTGCTTTTAGTAACAAACATTTGGGTATTTTCATACGTCTTTTATTTAACCCAAGTTAACCATAATTCCCAGAAGAAATAGCCATCTTGGAGACATGTCTGATTCCTTGAAAATCTAAACTAGAACCACTAAATTCCAAGTTCACCTCCAGCTGTTACATAATTAAGGGGTTTGGATAATTAACGGCTGCAAAAGAATCAGTTTTAGTAAAAGTAAATTATGGGTGAAAAAGAAAGAAATATTTTTGAAAAATATTTTGAAAGGAAGAATCTGGCTTTGAATTCCAACCAGAGAAAATGCCAATCTTAAATATTTTCAGGTGAATTAAAATATTTTGAAAGTAAGAAGCTGACTAGGAATGCATATTAAATTGTTTGGTTAAAATTCCAATGTACTTATATAATACAATATGACAATATACAATGGAATTAAAATATACAGAAATAAGCAGAGGAATTACATAAGAAAAACAATCAGCTGATTAACGGTAATTATAAAAGAGAGGTCAAGATTTCAAAGTGGGAGTTAAAGCCAGAAAGGGACTGAAGACACAACATGGTGCCAACTGTAGCTTAGCTGAAAGAAAGAAAGGCTTCCTTTCTTTCTTTCTTTCTTTCTTTCTTTCTTTCTTTCTTTCTTCTTCTAATTTTGATTCGGCTGAAGTTTACTAGCTCTAATTATGCCAATTCTGTTATTATAAATATCTGTAGCGTGGTGGTAACGATATATTCACAGTACCAAAATGGATATACGTAACATTCTAATATGGTGCCAACTGTAGCTTAGCTGAGAAGAAGCCTTTCTTTCTTTCTTTCTTCTTCTAATTTTGATGATTGGCTCATCGGCCGAAGCCTACTAGTTCTAATTATGCCAATTCTGTTATTATAAACATCTGTAACATGGCAGTAGCGATATATTCATGGTACCAAAACGGATATACATAACATTCTAATATCGATATATGTCGTATAGTGGGTCTTGTCAACACGCCTCCAAATTCACGACACTAAAAAGGTGTTCGGCATGTGGCGGTCATCTTGTCAATAAAAAAAGTACAACGCGAGAAATATATCGTCACAAGCTGCTAGCTTTTATTTCCAGGTTAGGCTCGTCTCGTGCGTCTCGTGGGCTGTATCGGAGAGGAGGAAAGGCAGAGAGAAAGAGAGAGAGGACACTGTTAAATTACGGTGATCCCACACAAGGGACCCAGAGATCCGATCCGTATCCTACGACGTCGGAAAGCACAAAAAAGGCTGGTATTTTTCTTCGTCGTTCCATGTCCCTTCCGGTTCTGGTCAACACCCGAAACTTCCGGGTGACATTCAATTCTCCATTCGGGGGTCATGCCCCGGTCAAATCATAGTTCATCACTCCACCCTTTTTCAAAGCTTCCACCTGGTCTCATTTCTTCTTCCTCCTTTTCTAATAGTAGTCCTCCCAAAACTCAGGACCTTCATTATCTCGTTACACATCTTTCTATCTCTCTCTGCATTGTCAGCTGCTACAGATGATCGGACGGCCAAATAAATTTTTTTGACAAGTGTTGCATTCGAGTTTGTTTTTAAAAGTTAGCACAGGGTTACCCGGGATCTTAATCTAAGGATCATTTTCACACATGAAGAAACAAGCCAATTTATAAGAAATGAAGGCCTACTATGTTACACAGCTTCCATGACCCAAACTGACCAATCAGAGGACAGCCATAAGGTCAGTCAAAAGTTAAAGCACTGTGGACTCAGAATTACCATTATTTTAAAATTTCTACTCTACTGTACTGCAACACAGTGTAATTCAGTGCATGAGTAGCACAGCTTGGGTAATCTGATCTGTAAAGTAAAGCATCTGGGGCTTGACGATAGGTGTGGCGCTTCACCTAAGCAAAACAAACTCCCTGGTCTATCACTTGTTCAAGGGGGATAGACTCCATTGCTGTTTAGCTGAGACCGACTATAGGTCACTCTACGGATTTTACTTTTTTACTTACATCTTAAATCCAAGATTTGTATGATTTGAATATTCGAGCATTTAGTCTTTTTCAGAATATTCAGAATAGGCTCCAAAAACTAATTTGTTTAACTCATTTCCTCTCTTGTGTCTTATATTTCAGTGGATAGCCGATAAGACAGCCTCGCTTGTGACCAACTCATTTGTATATGTTTGTACTACTGTTCTTTGTTAATGTATTTGTTTAACTCATTTCCTCTCTTGTGTCTTTATTTTGGCCCCTAACTAGGCCACAACAATATTTATTTTCCAATTGTTGGTAAATTAGTTAGTTGGGTTATTTTATGCTGAAGATCCAGAGTGGACCTGGGAATAATGTCAATGAAGGATGACTCCACACTCCCCAGAGCTCCAAAATTGGAACCTCACCACTAGATGCAGTTTAACATCATACCCTGTATATGTATTTAATTGTGAAAATATGTCATTTTGCTCAAATGCACCGCCAAGGAACTCGCTTTCTGCAATAATCTATCTTAGTAGGCATATATATATATATATATATATATATATATATATATATATATAAGTAAGTAAAGTCGACGGGGCAGCCTAAAGTCGGTATCAGTCAGCGAGGGAGTCTATCCCCTTTTCAATAGCGATAGACCAAGGAGATTGTTTTTATCATCTGAGGTAGAAATCACTTGACGCGTCCAGTAATTTTGGCACCCATATTCAACAGATACCTACAGACCAGTTCCAGGACAAGTCAACCAGAATTTATCTCCGAGAGGATTAACTCATAAAACGATACCAGATATCCTTAATTTCCTTCTCCTTCAGACTGGTAGATCTCTCAAACTTGACTCTATACACAGGAAGGACTTTATATTGTTAGTTATTATTTTGTTGCATAATACCCTGGACACTAAGACCCTCAGCCACTGCCTTCTAGCACATATATGATAAAAAAAGGGTTGGGGGTTTGCTATAAGGGTAATAGGGTTGGGACAATCATATAGGAGCTAAAGCTTGGCATGATCAGCTGATAGATTAAAGGGAGTCTCTCCAATCACCCGTCTAGCTTAAGTAAGGGCCAAAGTGGAGTGTTGCATGTTAAAAACTGCTCATCAGGATTCTGTCCTTAAGCATCACTAGTTGGCCCCACTGGGGGGGGGTTTACCCCTCTGCAGAGGTGCAGTCAGTGTGTTCTACAGCCCTAGCTGACAGGGTGATTATTTGCAATTGATTATAATATAAATTCTATTGATGAAATGTGACTCAATAATGTTTGTTAAAGAGAATCTTTAAGTACAGAATGCAACCAACATATCTATATATCAATACTCTTGTTCCTTAATCTTCTGACCATTATCATCTTGCAACACCCTCTGGTTAAAAATGAGACTGTCCAAATCGTCCAAGATGCAATGCAAAAATGTAAATCCTGATTATCTGGTGTCACTTATATGCCAAATTCTTATTTCTTATAAGTGTCGTCACCTCAGCTAAATAAGGGACTATTCCGTTTTTATTAAAAAGAAAGACAAGGAAGGAAAAGGACATGTGATACAGAAAAAAGTATAATAAGAAAGAAAGAAAGAAAGAAAGAAAGAAAGAAAGAAAAAATAGAGTAGAGGAAAGATAGAGAGAGGGGGTGAGTGCACAGCAGCGGTAATGCTAATTTGTTTCAATTGAATATTATTAAAAGAAGAAAAGAAGGAATGAAAGAAAAAAATGAGTGAGAGAGAGTTAAATCAAGATTATTTTACTGTTTACATATTGAACTATTTGGTAATAGCTATTAAGTGAACATATCAAATGTAGTGATAATTAACTTATCATACTGTGGTATATCCACAAGTCCTTTAAGTGAACATATCAAATGTTGTGATAATTGAATTATCCTACTGTGATATATCCACAGGTCCCGCTTGTTCATAAATAATGCAATGTTTTATGATTCCATCTGTTACCATGGAACTTATTTCAAGTTATCATGAAACTTCCCCTCCTCTTCGTCTTTTTCATATCATTTTATATCCAGAAAAACAACTGCCCAATTTTTGGCTCATTTCTTCAGATCTTAGCTTTTTGCGTATCTCTCTAAACCCAGGAATTCTGAAAATGGTGGAATCATTCTCTTTTGTGCCTTCAAAAGTAAATAAACAAAATGAAGTACCATATTTCCGGCTCGTATAAATTGGCAAAGAAAATTTAGGAACAAAACCAAAAACCTAAAAAAACAATTACCATTAACTTTATATTCCCCCCCCCCCCCGTCGGCCCTCAACCGGATTTTGGTCCCTAAATTGTAGGCTAATTGATATTCTCCTACAGAACTACTTTAGCAAAATACGTAGCTAACCTTATAAATACTGGCATACCTGCATATCTGAGGTGCTTGTGGTGTAATGATTATCGTCAGAAGAAATGGACCTGGTGTTACGAGTTCAAATCCTGAATGAGGCTTGAATAGTTCTTTTCACAAATTCTTCTAATTTCCATTACTATGAGGTCTCTCTTCTTCATACTGATATTGGTAATACCTAATCAATGGGTGGCCTATAAATTATGTATAGTAAGTAAAGAATTCAAAAGTTAACTAGTACTTCTTTAGAAGAAGAGTCATGGAAAATAACCAGTAAGAACTAATACAGGGGTTCATGTCAATATGAAAGACAAGACCTAACCCTTTGACTGACCTTTTTAGGAGTTCTCTGATTAGTTGGTCTGATCGTGAGAATAAGTAAGAGATTCAGAGTTAGCTGAGTGACCAAAAGAGATAAATGCTAATGGCATCTCTCCTGCAAGCTATTTCTCTACATGCATGTAGTTATTGAAGTGGGAAATAAAGACGTCTAGAAATTTCTATAAAGCATAAGACAAGTGTAGATGTTACTTACCTTAAGATTAAATTTATTACGAGCTTTCCTGCTGCCTGGCATAAAGGATATAATTGGTTCATTAAGAATCATCAGTGACTTCATGCGGTGATAGTGAGTGGAGGCTTCTCGTGTATCCAGAAGTAATTGATGCTTGCCTTAAATAAAGAATACAGACAACATAAACAATTGACAGTTTTAATAATTGTTGGTTGGGTGGTTAATGGATTTTAACATCATATCAACCTGTATGGGGTTATTTTATGCCTAGAGGTAAAGTAATAATATATGTTGTATGACTATATTTACACTTTTGTGGTTAAAAGTTTTAATGATATGTTAGCATCATTGGTGATCGTGATCAGAGATTACTTTTTTATGGTATTGATTAGGTTTATGTTTATATTTTTTAGTATAACTAGCAAATATATGCACACTCCGGGTGCAAGTATTTAAGTTTTAATGTAATAAAATATTATATTAAATTAGAAAGGCTAATGAAACTAAATAAGAATGCAGATAAATGATTTGAATCAAAGTGGGGTATAATCGAATAAATAGAACAACTGAAACTTATTCTACCTTCACTCCTGTCTTTCATTGCTAAATTTAGCTAATTTAACTATTTAGTTAAAATAGGAATTAAAGAATAAAATTACAGTTTTTTCTTCTTGTTATGGATTTCTTTTAAGATTTATCCCCAGGATTTTTGCTCATATTTATTAAGATAGAACCAAATAATTAGAAATCAATAATACTAAGCACATATTTATTAAGATAAAATTGTTAATATCAATATGCAAATTATAAACCACTACTTTGTTGTATATATAAATACAATTGCATATTATTAGTATGTAGATATGGTATGTAGATATTAGTATGTAGATATAGTCAACAGTATCAATAATGCATGCTGTGGAAAAAGTTTGGATGAATTGGAAATTAGAGGCAGAATGCTGTTGTTTGGAGGGTCTCGGACCCTCCAAACAACAGCATTGTTAAGATTGGCTATAATACTCAAGAAAAGGGTCCTGAAGACCTGAGGTGACTTGCTGTCACTAAACCTTCAGTAAAGCTGGTTTAAAAAAAGGAGAGAAATGATGATGATAATAATGACTTTAGTTCTTAAAGGGTTCAGACCATTTGTTCAACAAAGTAAAGTTATGCATCATTTCCTTAAAATCAAAATAACCTGCCACTTTAGAAGTAGGGAAAACACTTTTTTTTTCTGTATGAGGAATAAAGGCTATGAGCTGAAGGTTAGTTGGTAAATAAAGAGCTTCATTTTCCTCTTATTTTATTTGTTCTTCTGTGGCAGCTGAACTACAAAATATTCCTTCATTATAGCAGGAGGAATATTCATTAGGAGGAAGAAAACAGAACATGAAATAACCATTATCATTAGCTTGGAAGACAATTACTCCAAAGACTAAGAGAAATCACGGAATCTCATATATTCTTGGAATTCTAAGACTAACCACATAAAGCCAATAATATTCTTTCTTTTTTTTTTACTTATATACATACATATTTACCAGCTCCTATGCACAAGCTGGATGCGTCACAAGGTCAATTTATTAAGTGGAGGTTAACAGATTTGAATGCAGAGTTTTCCTTCTCTTAGACTGGTTACCATACCAAGTCTTCCCTACTATCATATATATATATATGAATATAAACTCTGCATGGTTTTCAATTGGTTTATAGCAAAAAATTATTTCTTGCAAAAATAAGTCTTGAGGTTATTCAAAATGGTGACTGAGAAGTGCAAACCATGTGAAATTTACAGAATGTTTGTATGGAGAAGCATGTTTTAGTCATCCCCCCAGCTATGGGTTAAATAGTACCACTACTGTTGTTCTACAAAGATGGCTTTGGCATTAAATAACTCAAAAAGGTTGATATTCCATTGGTTTTCCACTGAATCCCATAGTTATATTCATTTCTTTCTGAAGAGTATTAGTGCTATGTGAAAAACAAACAGCCATGTCCAGGATTTGAACTTAGATTGCTCTATCCATTTCCAATGAGAATAAATTAGAACTGATATATATTTACCTAACCCCTCTGCATGAGTAGGATGTGTCACATGGTTAATTTCTTAAGCAGAGTTTAATAGGTTTCAATTCAGTTTTCCTTCTCCTAGACTGGTTGCCATGTCCATTTTCTATAATGATAACTTAGAACTGTTATATATTTCTACCTAACCCCTCCGCACGAGTAGGATGTGACACATGGTCAATTTCTTAAGTGGAGTTTAATTGTTCAGAGTTTTCCTTCTCCTAGACTGGTTGCCTAACCAAGGTTAAAGAGCCCAGTCTGCCCTACTATTTTACCCATAGCTGGAGGGAGAATACTTGGATTCATAGCTTTTGCAAGGGTATTAGAAGTATGTGAAATGCAAACAGCCTCATCCAGTATTTGAACTCAGGTCGCTTCCATGAAACATTTTTTCAGAAACATTTTTTCATGCTCAGAGTTGTTGAAGCATGTAAAAACTACTGCATCAGTTGTTAGCTGCCAAAACACTGCATCCTTCAAAAACCCCATGCCTCTTGTAATTCACCAACACTCTAACTAATATCACCCCTCCATACACACAGACACATATATATCATGACTATACACTGTTCATTTTCCTGACATTTGTACATTATTCTAAGCAATTTACATACACCTTTGAGGAGCTGCAGTTCACCTGAACACTGTACACAATAATTTCATTATCATTATTATCATTTTCTATGAAGAGTTATAGATTTTAAAAATTGGTGCATATCACATAAATGCGTCTTGGTCTCCTGCCCTAAAAAACGCTAAGTGGTGCCTGCTCAAAAAACAACTCACGCTACTATTGAACTTTCTTGAATTAAAATAAAATGAAAATACCGAAAAAAAGATACTTTTTAAGTTATAATGATGTGACTTTTTTTAATTGAAATAAAAAAGAATATGTAAATATTTTTATTTTTCATTTGTATTGTTTAATAATGTATTGATTGTTTTTATTTTCGAAACTCAGTCGTATTTATTAAAAAATTGGCGACAGTTGTTTTGAATTAAATAAAATGAAAATACAAAAAAAAAAAGAAGATATTTTAAAGGGGGGGGAATATTTTCATTTACTTGTCAATAAAAAACCTGGGTGGTGGCTTTCTTTTTAGGCTTTCAAACCACTAAAAAGAGTTTTTGTCGATAAGAACGTATCCAAACCACTAAAAATATAAAATTTTAAAGAGGGGGTTAAGATATTTAAATCTACTTGTCGAGAAAAGACAAGGGGGGGGGGTAAAATATCGTTTTCATATCGCACTAACTTTTCAGGGAAAAATGCCTTCAAACAATTAGGGAGTTCATAGTAACATGGGTTGGATTTTGAGCAGGCACCGCTTAGCATTTTTTAGGGCAGGAGGCCAGGACACATTTATGCAATAATACCAAAAAAATCAATTAGAAAAATCTCCTGATTCAATTCCTTCAATTTTTCTATTTGATATCTGATGCTCCTTTTCAAGGATGTATCTTACTGTAAATGGCTTGCAAACCTACTACACTGGTTGCTGTATTACTGTGAATGCTTTTTGGTTGGTTGGTTGGTTGGTTTTGGTTTTTATGGCATGTCAACACATTGTTTTGTTTTATTCATTCAATTTTTTTTTCAAACTCTTTTTTTAAATACAATTCAAAATAAAACTCATTTTGATGTATTTAACCTACAAATGGGACATGTACTACCACTCTGGTTCAGAGTGGATGTATGAGTAATGGCAATGAAAGGGTATTCCACACTCCCCAAAGTTCTAGAATTGGAACCTCACCACTAGATACAGTTTAATGTCATGCCCAGGAAACTAAGACTCTCAGCCACCACCATTTAGCACATATAGGATAAAAGGGCTGGGG
>CM042141.1:109456416-109481416 GCA_023376005.1 Doryteuthis pealeii | reverse complement strand
TTTCCAATATTTTATAGTAAAAATCATTTCCAATGCATTTTTACTGTAAAAAGAATCTCCAATGCATTTTTATAGTAAATGTCATTTCCAACGCATTTTTATTGTAAAAATCATTTCCAATGAATTTTATAGTAAAAATCATTTCTAACGCATTTTTATAGTAAAAATCATTTCTAATGCATTTTCACTTCTGCACTGTACCAAACTTACAGCAAAGATAGATGGAGGGGGGGGGAAATTCTTAAAGTAGTTTTGACTAATGAGAAGATAGCCCCATTGGTTTGAATTCTGAGTTTTCCTTTTCCAGACTGGTTGCCATGCCAAGGTTAAAGAGCCCAGTCTACCTTAGTATTTCCCAATAGCTGGAGGGAGAATAGTTGGATTTGTACCTTTGTCAAGGGTATTAGTACTATGTGAAATGCAAACAGCCTCGTCCAGGATGTGAACTTGGTTACCATG
Source organism: Doryteuthis pealeii (assembly GCA_023376005.1). Taxonomy (NCBI): domain Eukaryota; kingdom Metazoa; phylum Mollusca; class Cephalopoda; order Myopsida; family Loliginidae; genus Doryteuthis; species Doryteuthis pealeii. The sequence continues at coordinate 109,480,957 of CM042141.1, read as the reverse complement.
GTGTAATGGTTACCATTGTAGGAAATGGACACAGCAAGATGAGGTCAAATCCTGGACGAGGCTGTTTGCATTTCACATAGTACTAATACTCTTGAGAAAGGCATGAATTCAACTATTCTCTCTCCAGCTATGGGTAAATAGAAGGGCAGACTGGGCTCTTTAACCTTGGTTAGGCAACCAGTCTAGGAGAAAGAAAACTCTGAACTAAAATCAATTAAACTTCACTTAAGAAATTGACCATGTGTCACATCCTACTCATGCAGAGGTTAGGTAGATATATATAACAGTTCTAAGTGATCATCATAGAAAATGGACATGGCAACCAGTCTAGGAGAAGGAAAACTGAATTGAAACCTCTTAAACTCTGCTTAAGAAATCAACCATGTGTCACATTCTACTCATGCATAGGGGTTAGGTAAATATATATCAGTTCTAATTTATTCTCATTGGAAATGGATAGAGCAATCTAAGTTCAAATCCTGGACGTGGTTGTTTGTTTTTCACATAGCACTGTTTTGTATAAAGTTTTAATTAACAACAATTTGCAAAATTGACACTATTTATTAAAAACTGAAAGGGATCTTTGTCATTCATGAAATACTTACCCCGAACAATTAAAGCATCTCCATCCACTCCTCTCTCATCCAGAGGTTCTCCTACACCGAGCATGTCATCTTTAGTTCCTCGACGAAAGAGCTGAGAAAAAAAAAAGAAAAAAAAAAGGTTAATCTTAGATCGTCTTCACATGTCCAAAACAATTAGTTCACTCACATATATACCTGCTACATACTCCTCTGATGCAGATTAATATTATGCTCAGGATAATCTTGAATTAAACTGGCTGGTTTAGCTCAGTTGGTAGAGCGTTCGGTTAGGAATACAAGGTTCCTGGTTCAATACTGGCCATTGTCAACTTAGCGTATGAGTTGCAATGAGGATCTGATGGTAGGTGTGGTGTTCCACTTCAGATGCTAAAATAATTTCCTTGGTCTAGCACTAGTGAAAAGGGGATAGGCTCCCTCGCTGTCTGGCTCATACTGACATTAGGCCGCCCTGGCAACTTTACTTACTTACTTATTTTGAACAAGGTGCATAGGATATCTGATATAAATTTCTATGAAAATTTCTATGAAAATTCTGTTCTTATGAAAAAGACTTTCTGAGCTACATAATCTTCAGCATTAATCACCATCATCTTTATAGTCTACATTAGTCATGGGCAAACTGTGGTTGTAAAGAGTTAATCTGAAATTGCTAAACCGTGCTTAAATATTCAGCCCACAATTAGAAGAAAAAAACTTTACATTTGTCAGAATTGTAAATTTAAAGTTACCAAGAATAAACGGAGGTGAAAATCACGCATCTTTTCTCAGGTAGCAGACAGTGATCTTAGATGTTTGTTTTCATGATAAATATCCATTTACTATTGCTTTAATTTTTTATACAATTCCTTTACTTTTAATGAAAAATATAAGAACATTTTTTTCTATGGAATTGCTATTGAGTCCCACAAAAAGGATGAGAACAGTACATGAACATTTTAAAAAGATTTTTTCTTTTCTGTATATCAAGATATTTTCTTTATCCTTTTATTATAAAAAAGATATTCTTTTCTTCTTTTTATAAAAGTATTTTTTTCCTTTTTATGAGATATTTTTTCCTTTGTAAAAAGATTCTTTCTTCTTTTTACAAAAAAATGTTTTATTTCTATAAAAAAAAATTCTTTTTATAAGAATATTTTTCTTCTTTAAAAAAAAATTTTTTAAAATTTTTTATGAAAAGATTTGTTTCTTCTTTCTATAAAAAGATATTATCTTTTCATAAAAAGCTTTTTTTATTTAAAAATGCTTTATTTGTATAAGTTTTTCTTTTTATAAAAAGATTTTTTCTCATTTTCATAAAAACTTTTTTTTCTTTTTATGAATTTTTTTTTATTATAAAAAGGTGTATTTCCTTTTTATAAAAAATATTTTTTCTTATTTTTATAAAAAGATATTATTTTTTATTAAAAGATATTTTTTCTTTTTATAAAAATAATGTTTTAGCTTTATAAAAATTTTTTTTTTCTTTTATGAAAAGATTTTTTTCTTTTTATAAAAATATTTTTATTCTTTTTATAAAAAGGATATTTTTTGTTTTCATATTGTTTTATCTTTATGAAATTCTTTTCTTTTGCATAATAAGATTCTTTTCTTTTTATAATTTTTTCTTCTTTTTATAAAAATATTTTTTCATCCTTTCCTGAAATAATAAAAAATTTCTGACTTACCATAATTTCAACGGAACCATTAGATATGCTGCCTCCACCCTCAGCTCTATCAACAAAAACGGTGAATTGAATATCTCTTCTTTTATCCTGAAAATAACAAGAAAATTATAAAACATTTTGAAAAACACTTAAATAGATTTGATCTATTTAACCCATAGATAGGACCCTAACATGTGTACCTGAGGGTAATAGCAATGAATGGGTACTCCACACTCCCCAGAGCAGCAGAATTTGAACCTCACAACTAGATACAGTTTAGTATCATATCCAAGACACTAAACCAGCCATTGCCTTCCAGTACATTTATAAAAAAACAGGTCAGGGTTTTGTCATAAAAGCAATTGAATAATATGATCAGGACAACCATATAGGTACTAGAGTTTGACATGAGGAAGCCATTCTGACCGCCCGTCTAGCCTAAGTAAGGCCTAAATGGAGTGTTGCATGTCATGGACTGTTCAGTTACCAGGATTATGTCCTTAAGCATCATAAGTCACCACTCATTGCCAAAAGGCCTCCATTGTCATATACCCTCTGCAGAAGTGTAGTTGGCATATTCTACAGCCTCACCTGACTGGGACGGACGTATATATGAAAAATGAAAACATGCCCAATATGTTAATACTGGAGTGCGTGAAATGTTTTACAATATTTCAAGCTATTTTATGTTTTGTATTTCAACATCTGTTACCAACGCCAAATTTATGGAGGTGTCAATTTGTGAAGAACCCTTGTTCTACTGACAATCTATGAGTGGCTGCACTTAACTGTTGTTCAACCATTTCAAGCAAGGCCTCATCTTCCGCAACAGAAGGTTGGGAAATTGATTAGGCTAATCTCTTTCTTCAACTGCAAGTTCCAATGACAAACTTTCCTGTCCCACAACAATATCCTAGCAGTTCTCCACATACAACTCATTCACCGCATTGAAGCATTTCACCCCTTCTCAGTTGTGTCCGCTCTTTATCTACAGTGATCTGAGAAAAATTTGCATACATGCAGATTTTCTCTCACCATGTTTTTTAGGTTTGAGATTGTGTTTATTGAAGCATCTATTTCTTATATAAGCTGATGTTCTAAGTGCATAATTCCACAAGTTTTTTTTGGTAATTTAGATTCTATCAATAAATATCTTGCCATTTCAAAGAGTGTCCGAAAAGATCTTTCAGCCGTGCCATTTTGGTGTGGTGAATAAGGAGCTGAGAATTCTTGCTTTATTTTATTTTTTACAAGAATATTTTTAAATTTTGTTGAAGTAAATTCAAGAGCATTGTCTGTTCTTAATCTTTTAATAGATCTATAAGGTGACATATCAGCTAAAAATCTTTCTGTTGCATCTGCTGCTTCTGATTTATTTTTAAGAAAATAAACCACTATTAATCCAGAGTAGTCATCAACAAAAGTTATTGCATATCTTGAATCATTTATTGAAATTGGTTCAATAGGACCTGCCAAATCACAATGAATCAAATCAAGTATTTTATTTGCCTTTAAATTGGATTTTGTATTTCTGTATTGGCACATTAGCCATATTTTCCTTTTCACTAAACCTGTAAGCCAGACAGCTTTGCTCCGTGAGGCAAGTCTCTCCTCTTGCTACAAAAGGTCTCTCTGACCTTAGCTTATCTACAAGGTAGGTGTCACATACCTTGAAATGTCTGAACCAGTTTTGTGCCACTTATTTGTTGACAGTTCCTCAGTCTTCCACATCATTATTTTCTTTTACAACTGCCCTTGCACTCAGTGCTTTTTTCCACAGGTCACGTAAAATGGCTCTAGTTGCAATTTTTTCTCCACTCATTATCAAAAGTGTAAAATAAAAACTAAACAATTGATGTAAATATTCTATATTATACCATTCTTTTGGCACCTCACATGGTGTAATGGTTAGCAAGCTTGATTTGCAGACCATTATTAGTGAGTTTGATTCTCATTCAGTGTCCCATACTTCTGGATTTGTGCCGCATCTAAGCTAAGCATTCGTCAGGTAAAACGAAATAGTTTTTGAAACTGAAAGAAATGGTACAAATATATATATATATATGTATGCATAATAGCTATATTGCTGATACTGAGCACTCCATTAAAAATACCATGAAAGTGAGTTAGCAGTGGACCAAAGTCAGCTAGTGAAAACCATATACAAGTACTATATATATATATATATATATATATATATATATATATGATCAAAGTTTGAGCCTGATTAGACCATTTTGTTTACTGTAAAGACCGCAAGCAAAATGGCATGACCAGGCTCAAACTTCTATTAAGGGACTACAACAATGCCAACTATAAGCTCACATGAACAGAACATGCATTAAGTATATCTGCTATTTTTATGTTACTTTCTCTCTATATATTTATTTCAGCAATGATGATATGCTTGTAGGCAGTCCAACAACAATTGGATAACAAGTTGTATCAAATTAATAACATGAGGAAGAGTAAAAAAATTATCCACACATTCACTACAACGTATCTTATTATAATGGAGATTATTTGTTTGTCTGTCTGTAACCAAAACTATATCACTTCTTAAATCACAATTCCCTTAGTTATTTATATCACATTCTCAATGATTTTATTTTTATTTAAACCTCAATTATCAATAAAATTGTTTTACATAATTGATACTGTTGACCATATCTACATACTAGGATATTTAACACATACCCCACATGTACGGGTTAGGCACAAGGCCCTATTAATATGGGACCATCCACGAACTGAAGCTCATGGGAGGCGGATGCAAAAATGTGTTGATCCCGTCGGCATTCCCCCTTAAGGGGTGCACCTCAGGCACCTGGCAATAAACTCATCCCTGCCCCTTTAAGGAGCAGGTATTGCCTGGAGGGATGGCCCCCTGGGATCAATGATGTTAGCTTACACGTTCCAGGGCCAAAGCCACCGTAACACCGAGGTATTTGCCTCTCATCCCACTTATGAGGGCGTGACACAAGGACATTTTTATGTGGGCCCACCAACAAGTCAAAGGGGGCAGGTGTTGCCCTGGGATCAACAATGTTAACTTGTATGGTCCAGAGCCAAAGCCACTGGACCACCCGGTCGAAATTGGAGTTAGATATGTCGGACATATCTTCATAATTTTACCTCTAATCGCACTTATGATTGCTGAACAAAAGGTCTCGTTTTAACGTGGGCCCACCCATAAGCCGAAGCTCATGGGTGGTAAGCACAAAAATTGCGTTACCCTCCCGCCGGTATTCCCCCTCAAGGAGGGCGCTGGGCAATAAACCCAGCCCTGCCCCTTTAAATCAAGGGGCAGATATTGCCTGGGGGGATAGCCCCCTGGGATCAATGCTATTAACTTGTAAAGATCCAGGGCTGAAGCTACTGGACCGTGGGTGAATCTACATAATAATAACATGCAAGTGTATTTACATATACAACAAAATAGCGATTTACAGTGTGAATGGGAGGGCTAATTTGCATATTGATATTAAAAATTTGATTTTAATAAACATGTGCTTAGTACTATTGATTTCTAATTGTTTGGTTTTATTTTGATGAATATGAGCAAAAATCCCAGGGATGAATCTTAAAAGAAATTCATTAACAAGAAGAATTAACTTTAATTTTATTCTATACTTCCTATTTTAACTCAATAGTTTAATTAGAAAAATTTAGCAATGAAAGACAGGAGTGAAGGAAGAGTAAGTTTCAGTTGTTCTATTTATTCGATTATAATTCCCTCGGTTTCAAATCCTTTTATCTGCATTCTTATTTAGTTTCATTAGCCTTTCTAATTTAATATAATATTTTATTACATTAAAACTTAAATACTTGCACCTTACGGAGGGTGCATATATTCGCTAGTCTTTATAATTGTCTTATTGCATTCTTGGCATTCATGCTTATAGTTGGCACAGTTGTGGTTTGAGTCTGATCATGCCATTTTGCTTGCTGTCTTTACAGTGTAGACATGGTCCCACCACTAGCAGTATGCACCAACAAAGTGACTTGTTTTCTCTGATCAGAAGGAGGGTCAGGGGTTGAAATTCATCAGAGGCTTTTAACACAATACAGGGACGGTGCACTACTGTGTAAAGAATTTCTATCAAACAACATTCTTCGATTTGAAGTGTAAAAAAAAACAAAAATCTTTTGATTCAACCTGATAGCTTGAAATATTGCAAAACTTTTGAACCAGTCTGGTATTGTTGGAAAAAAACTTATAATGGAAGATAAATAATCATAATTTATTACAAAGCTCACTTTATGCATCCTTTAATTCACAGCTTGAATAAGAGCCATAAGTCTAATTTCGCAACATCTCCTCTGAGTAGCAAGAGGCTTGTAGTATCACCTCCAAAGGAGTCACACACATACATGCATACACACACCCACACCACATATGCACACACACACATACACTCACCTAATTACCCGTACACATACACATGTGTATGCTAGCACATACTCACACACTCACACAAATCTTTCTTCAGTCATTATACAAACAAACATACATACAGACAGACAGACATACAGAATCATTTTTTTTTGTACATATAGATGAACTTTGGTCTTTGCTGGTCTCCACCAATTTTTTTTTATAAAAGGACGTGCGCTCAGATGTTGTACAAAGTTTGTGAAAAAACAAGAAAATATGTCGAAATTGACATTTTTGAAGCCGACACTATAGTGTTTTGGTTTTATTTAATGATCAACAGAGCTGATAGTCATTTGTCATATGAAATACAGACATACTCACAGACAGACACACAGAAACTTTCTTTTGAATATATAGATATCAAAAGCAAATTAAAAATGATTTTTTACTTTATAGATAATAATTGGAAATTCATTAAAAAAAAAAAAGGAATAATTCGATGAAAAAGAAAACTTACCCGAATGTAAGCTCGGCTTGTGATTGGATAATAATTCCCTGCAGTGTTTTCTGTATTCATAAAATCCCATGATGGCCGATAATTATAGCTGAAAAGGTAGAACAGATGATATAATGATGCATTATACAAGGGTAATCCCAAAGATAAGGTCTACAAAATATTTAGAAATCACAGAAACGTTTGTTGTTTATTCTCAATTATATTTATAACCTTTTAAATATAGTATACACACACACACACACACAAATGTGTATAAAGTTTGTGAAAAAACAAGAAAATATGTCGAAATTGACATTTTTGAAGCCGACACTATAGTGTTTTGGTTTTATTTAAACGATCAACAGAGCTGATAGTCATTTGTCATATGAAAGAAAATTGTGGAACAAGCAAAACCTTGTGAGCCGATGTTTATGATGTTTAAAGATTTTTGTTGGTACTCAAAATTTTGATTTGCATTTTTCTTACATTTCAAGTAACAATGGTTTAAATTTCACAAACTTTATACACACACACATACACACACACACACACACATACATACATATTATAAAATAATAAAATTCGAAGGCAATACAATGCGTAAAAAATAAAGACAAAAAGATGTTTATATGTCTAATCGATTTCAAAGCGAAGCTTTATCGTCAGAGACGGATTTCAGAAATGACGTGCTTATGTTTTTTTTTTTATATTTGTGTGGTTATAATTTCTCTTCTTATTTCCTTTTCCTCTCCTTTTTTCCTCTCTTTCTTCTTCTCCTCCTTTATGAATGGGCGAATAACTGTAATTTCTTATTTCTCTCTTTTTTTTTTCTTTCTTAAAAGTTTGTTGAGAACAAGGCTGACATCCGGTAAGATGTTGCAATGTAGCAATGTGTAGCAATGTGTAGCAACGGGGTGAGCGTGTCATAATTTCAAAAACAAAAGTGAACAAATGAATAAAAACCGTTAATAGAAAATTTTTTTTTTTTTTTTTTTAACATACTTAGCTTTTGTTTCGCTTTCACCTTTCATTTCTTATTCTTTCTCCCTCTCTTTCTTTTTTTGTGTTATTTCTCTTCTTTTTCTTTTTTTTTTTTTTTTTTCCTTTTATCCCCTTTGTTCTCTAATTTAAATTATTTTTTATAGTAAATAAGTAAATAAAAGATTATCTTAAATTATGTATTAGTATTGATAGAAAAAATAAATGATTCTTTTTTATTATTATTATTTTTTTTTTTTTAAGAAAATATCTTTTATGAGTACTTTTTTTCTCTTTTCTTTTAAACTTAAATAGATTAAATATTATATTAATTATATATTAAAATATCATATAATAATTACATATTAGGATTGATGTAAAATTCAAAACAATAAAAATAAGACAAACCATTCCCCCCTTAAATTTCAGATAGATTAAATATCATAAATCAAATATTTGAATTACAAAAGGCATAATGTACTGCTTCAATTATATATTTTATTTAACTATTTTTTTTTTTTTCATTCTTTGTTGTTATTATTTATTCTTTTTTTTTTTTTTTTTTTTCCCACTTTTCCTTAAATATTTATTAATAGTTCTAGACTGACCGTACTCCTAAGAGGGTATTATGGTTTAAAGAAATAGTGTCATGGTTTAAAGAAATAATGTCATGTAAAGGAGTTAATAAGTATGTCAATATTGTTAAATTAATCGTAATTAATTTTTTTATATTTCTCTATTATCTTCTTTTCATTCTCAATCATCCCATCACTATATATATATATATATATATATATATTTAATTTTAATTAAAAAAAAAAAAAAAAAAAAAAGGCTATATATGAAACGTGTAAATTTAGTTAATCGTGTATTCTGAGTTTAATTCTAATCTATTGATAGTTGGTAGGTTTAAAATTTATGGTAGGGAAAATTATATATATATGAGAGAACATGTGTACTAAATAAACTAAAACCTATATATGGAACGTGTAAATTTAGTTAATTATGTATTCTGTGTTTAATTCTAATCTATTGTTTATATTAGGACCTAATTTAGCTATTAATAAACTTTCTCTAATTCTGAGATTACCAATGTTGCGTATTATAGCCTCTATCTTAACTGAAAAATTGTTGTCCTTATTTTTGCATTTGATTAGGTGTTTATGGAATGAGGATGCACGTGTGTGGATGTGTTCCTTGATTCTAATGTGGAGGGGTCTAATTGTACTACCTATGTAGAAATTAAGGCATTTGGAGCAAGTTAGACGGTAAATTGTATAGGTCTTGTGGCATAAGTTAGGGTCTTTTATTGGGCAGTTGGTTAGTGAGCATGGTGTAATAACATTTTTATGTTTTATTGTTAGATGTTGGCGTAGTGAGGGTCCAGAGTGGGCTAGTTGGATATCTAGTCCCTCTCTATGAATAGCCTTGCGTATTTGTTTAGTGATTGTTTCACTGAAATGTGGTAGTTTCAGGAAACAGGTGTTAGAGTGTGTGTGTAGTGTCCGTGTTTTTCTGTTATTTAAATGGCGTATATATGAAGTTGGGTAGCCATTGTTTTTGAGGGTGTTCATAAAGTGTGCAGTGTGAGTGATTCTGTCTGTTTCTTCACTACATCTATTGTGTATTCTATTAATTTCATTTATGATGTAACTAGTCTTGGAACTGAGTGGAAGAGCTGATTTGAAGTGTACATAAGGATCTCTTTGTACACTTCAAATCAGCTCTTCCACTCAGTTCCAAGACTAGTTACATCATAAATGAAATTAATAGAATACACAATAGATGTAGTGAAGAAACAGACAGAATCACTCACACTGCACACTTTATGAACACCCTCAAAAACAATGGCTACCCAACTTCATATATACGCCATTTAAATAACAGAAAAACACGGACACTACACACACACTCTAACACCTGTTTCCTGAAACTACCACATTTCAGTGAAACAATCACTAAACAAATACGCAAGGCTATTCATAGAGAGGGACTAGATATCCAACTAGCCCACTCTGGACCCTCACTACGCCAACATCTAACAATAAAACATAAAAATGTTATTACACCATGCTCACTAACCAACTGCCCAATAAAAGACCCTAACTTATGCCACAAGACCTATACAATTTACCGTCTAACTTGCTCCAAATGCCTTAATTTCTACATAGGTAGTACAATTAGACCCCTCCACATTAGAATCAAGGAACACATCCACACACGTGCATCCTCATTCCATAAACACCTAATCAAATGCAAAAATAAGGACAACAATTTTTCAGTTAAGATAGAGGCTATAATACGCAACATTGGTAATCTCAGAATTAGAGAAAGTTTATTAATAGCTAAATTAGGTCCTAATATAAACAATAGATTAGAATTAAACACAGAATACATAATTAACTAAATTTACACGTTCCATATATAGGTTTTAGTTTATTTAGTACACATGTTCTCTCATATATATATAATTTTCCCTACCATAAATTTTAAACCTACCAACTATCAATAGATTAGAATTAAACTCAGAATACACGATTAACTAAATTTACACGTTTCATATATAGCCTTTTTTTTTTTTTTTTTTTTTTAATTAAAATTAAATATATATATATATATATATATATATAGTGATGGGATGATTGAGAATGAAAAGAAGATAATAGAGAAATATAAAAAAAAAATTAATTACGATTAATTTAACAATATTGACATACTTATTAACTCCTTTACATGACATTATTTCTTTAAACCATGACACTATTTCTTTAAACCATAATACCCTCTTAGGAGTACGGTCAGTCTAGAACTATTAATAAATATTTAAGGAAAAGTGGGGAAAAAAAAAAAAAAAAAAAAAAGAATAAATAATAACAACAAAAGAATGAAAAAAAAAAATAATAATAGTTAAATAAAATATATAATTGAAGCAGTACATTATGCCTTTTGTAATTCAAATATTTGATTTATGATATTTAATCTATCTGAAATTTAAGGGGGGAATGGTTTGTCTTATTTTTATTGTTTTGAATTTTACATCAATCCTAATATGTAATTATTATATGATATTTTAATATATAATTAATATAATATTTAATCTATTTAAGTTTAAAAGAAAAAGAGAAAAAAGTACTCATAAAAGATATTTTCTTAAAAAAAAAAAATAATAATAATAAAAAAATCATTTATTTTTCTATCAATACTAATACATAATTTAAGATAATCTTTTATTTACTTATTTACTATAAAAAAATAATTTAAATTAGAGAACAAAGGGGATAAAGGAAAAAAAAAAAAAAAAAAAAGAAAAAGAAGAGAAATAACACAAAAAAAAGAAAGAGAGGGAGAAAGAATAAGAAATGAAAGGTGAAAGCGAAACAAAAGCTAAGTATGTTAAAAAAAAAAAAAAAAATTTCTATTAACGGTTTTTATTCATTTGTTCACTTTTGTTTTGAAATTATGACACGCTCACACCGTTGCTACACATTGCTACACATTGCTACATTGCAACATCTTACCGGATGTCAGCCTTGTTCTCAACAAACTTTTAAGAAAGAAAAAAAAAGAAAGAGAGAAATAAGAAATTACAGTTATTCGCCCATTCATAAAGGAGGAGAAGAAGAAAGAGAGGAAAAAAGGAGAGGAAAAGGAAATAAGAAGAGAAATTATAACCACACAAATATAAAAAAAAAAAACATAAGCACGTCATTTCTGAAATCCGTCTCTGACGATAAAGCTTCGCTTTGAAATCGATTAGACATATAAACATCTTTTTGTCTTTATTTTTTACGCATTGTATTGCCTTCGAATTTTATTATTTTATAACATACTTAACAATGCTTCAAGCAAATTACCAATTACTTTTATACATACATATATTATATATATATACATATACAGGGTGTTTGGGAGAAATTTGACAGTTTCATAAGGAAATAGAAAAAGTGCTTAGTAACTACAAAATTTAATGGATTGTAAAGAAATTCAACAGGCAAGGAAATTACACTACTGTCAACAAGTTTCACTCAAAATAAACACCATTAGCGTCGATCACAGCCTCAATCCTGCTCCAGAACCTGGAGCAAGCTGATGATACAGTTTACCCTGGGAAGGGTCTCAAAAACTACCTTAATTCTGTCGATTAACTGGGATTTTGTAGTACTGGCATGGCAATTGGTGTCTTTCTCAACAGCGCCACATACATAATCATCCATGGGGTTAAGATCTGAGGAGTTCGGGGTCCAAACATTGGGACTGGTGTAGTCATAAAAATTCGCTGACTTTTCCCAGAAGTGTGGCAGGGGGCCGAATCCTGCTGCCATACATATGGCCCACCATTGGCTACCCTTGTTATCCAGGGCTTGACTACAGTGTTTAGCAACTCCACGTAGGCATTTGAGGGTCCTCCAACATTTTTTTCTGCAGATTTTTGAGGAATTCTGCTGTACGAACACAATCAGATCATATGTTATGTTGCTTTCTTCTAGTCACAGCCTCGTAGTCTCCATTGCAATTCTCCAGTTCATGGCTGATTGTTTTTACAGTGTTCAGGGAACATTGGGCAGCAACCATAATCTCCAGTGCAGATCATCATGATAAAAGTTATTCTCTTCCGTGATTAAGGTGGGTTCCTGTCATCCATTCTATCTGTCATCACGTAAATAAATGAAGAAGGGTCCAAGCTTTTAAATGATGCATAGTGTGTGTCAATACCTCCAACTTACGGAGAAAAATAACCAAATATGAATATGTCAAATTTATCCCGAACACCCTGTATATATATATATATATTGAAAATACACCGTTCTGGCGTTTAGCTAAACCTCGCTTTGTTTACAAATGTTTGAGGCCTCTAGTGAATTCATTTCTGCTTAGAAATGTAGCAATTAAATATTCTCCTATATTTAACAGCTGCCTCTGGCCGCACAGGTAAGAGGATTGACAAACGAAAGTTCATTCAGGTCTCAAACCCGGCCAGGGGTAGCTGTTAATGTATAACCACACTGATGAGAGGTGATACCTCAAAACACATGTCTGTGGATTACTTATTTATTATATATATATATATATATATATATATATATTATTTATTTGCTGAATTTTTTAAATATAAAATTTTTTCATAAGCAACTACCCAGGTTTCAGGTTAATTCACCATCGTCAGGTTGCTCCTGGTGTTTCTTTGAAGAGATTTTGCTGTTGTATGTTTACTGGCTATCGCATATTTACGCTCAGTTCATCATTATTCGCGGCGCTACGACTCCCTTATCTCGTATACTCGATTTGTATATCTTTCTTGAATCTACAATAAAACATGCCTGTCATCTTAGTTAACATATATGTCTGCTGTATCATCCTGCCCCTTCACTCCTTTGCAAATATCAATCTCTTTCTTAGTTGACCCGCGCTTAATTTCTAACTCAATCATAGTGTCTTGCTTAAAATATGGACTGTATGTCTTTTTACAAATACTCTCTGACGGTCGTTCAACGTTGCCTGCGCACCATTATTCAGGATAGTTAATTTAAACAAAACATTTTGTCTCTTATTATTTATTGCGCATGCCAGAAATAAAATTTCACTGTTTTTCTTTCTACATAATCACTATATCTCCATCGAAATTATACTATACTGTTCTCAATGTATTCGTCACGGACTTGTATACTCTTAATGCAGTAATACTACTCCACATACGGATATATTCCACCCAATATTGCTGACCAGTCGAGGCTCGCTTCCAGTACGCTCATTAGTTATGTAGAGAAAGCAATAGTTACATCATTCAGATAAAATTTTGCATAGCTTGTAATTTAGATTTTCAGAATGTAGACTTGGGGTTCTTATGGATGATCGTTATCCATCATCTATCTAATTTCCTATATTCGATATCTTACACGGCCCTGTGGCGCATCATTTGCATGTCTGCTGCGTTAGCCATCTGTGTTATAAAGCTCCTCTCTTTGTCTCCATCCGTTTGCCTTTTCTCGTCTGCGTAATCCGCTTAGTAATCACTCTCCTTCCAAGATTATTTATCGCATGACAAGATCCAATTATATGCTATAGTCCTGGGGTAATAAGTATCACAATCTGCGATTATACAAAGATTTATATTATAGTAGTAAAAAATGGATTGATTAAAAGATTATATATATAGTGGTAAAAAACTTAAGCTCAATAAAAGATTATATATATTAGTGTAAAAAAAATACATTATTAAAAGATTTATATATATTAGTAGTAAAAATTAATTAATTAAAAGAATTATAGAGTATTAGTGGTAAAAACTCTGATTGATTAAAAGATATATATTATATATGGTAAAAAATTAAATCAATTAAAAATATAAATCTATGTGTAAAAAGGCATTGATTAGAAAGAATCTATATATATTAGTTGGTAAAAAATAATTAATTAAAAGATATATTATGTATTAGTGTCAAAAAATGATTGATTAACAAATTAATAAGATCTAATTAGTGGAAAAATGACACTAATTTAAAGAATATATAGATTAGCTCGTACAAAAATAACATCTGATTAAAAAAACAACTGTAATATATCAATTAGTGGGGTAAAAAATGGTCATATATTAGATATAACCAATTCCTTTACCTCTAAGCTTGAAGTAATAATTAAATTAGAGACAGAAAGGAGAGAGAGAGACGAGAGAGTAAGAGAGAGAGAGAGACGACGAGAAAGGAGAGAGATAAGAGAGAGAGAATCTTTATTCTCATGGAACTATAAAAAAAATGAACTCTAATTGTTTTTTTTTAATATATAACACCAAATCTTTCAATCGAATTTTGTTTGCCGTTAGTTTTTCTATATCGGTCACTATATGACAAATGAGGACAAACAAAGTTCTCTCTTATACCCCTTCCCCCGCTCAGGATAGACAAAATTGATTGGATTTCATGAACTTTGCGCTTTACTGGTCCCCCTATTTTTTCTATAACGCGCAAAGTGCACTCAGTTGTTTTCTGTACAACAATACATACTTATACATATCAGATCAGACACATACAAACTATTTATTATCATATATACTAGTCAGGACCTGGGATATAACACACGTATGTAAAAAATGCTCAATTAATAATTCGTTGATTAACATCTCTTTCACTCTTTTTTGTTTTCATTCTTTTTCATTTTTGTTCATTATGTTTCGATCTGTGTGATAATGAGAATATCGTTTTCACCATTCATCCACCTCTCTCGCTCTCAGCTCTTTTCTCCTCACTCTAGTCCTCGCTTTCTTTCTTTCTCTTCTTCATTTTTCTTATGTATTTCTGAGTAGTCATTAACTGTCCTTCTTTTCTTCTGTATAGTAAAAACGGAATAGTCATTATTTAGCTGAAGTGAAATAAAGAACACCAGATGATAAGTATTTACGATTTTTACATTTCATGTTGAAGGATGATTTGGCATCCTTGTCTCATTTTAACCAAGGGTGCGTTCGTTGCATAGATCGTTAACAGACAGGAAGATTAGTGCAACACCATATTGATCAAGTAAGTAAAGTCCGGTATCAGCCTAGAACAGCGGGAGTCTATCCTCCTCATTCACTAGCACTAGACTAAGGGAGATTGTTTTTTTGGCGTACTGATGCTGAGCGCCCACACCTACTACATCCAGCCCTCGACTTTATCACACAGGATCTCTGAGCTGGGCAAGTCATAAGCTGTGTTGATGAGGGCTAGTATCGAACCTGGACTGTGATCCCAGGGCGAGTGCTCTACTGATTGCTGACTGGCATATAACCGCCCCTCTATATATATATATTATTAATAGTATATTACCAACCCCTCTGCCCGACAAAACCATGTATATTGTGACACAATGTCAATTCCACACGGGGCTCTAACAGGTTAGAATTCTGCACTTTCCTCTCTTTGACTAGACCTAGCGCATGACGTTAACAATAGCGGCCCAGTCTCACGTGTCTCTATTATATTCTTATTAGCTGGAGGGTAGAATGGATTCATACCTTTCCCCAAGGGCTACTAGTGCCTATGTGAAATTGCAATACAGCCGCATCCAGATTTGAACTCTTGGTCAACGAGTCCCTAATTCTCTACTCTGACTCTAAGCCCTATGTTCACCACCATGTCACCCTATAGAATAAACTATATGCGTATTGGTGACTGTCATTCCATTTCAATCTGGTTCTTAGAATCGCTATGTATTATATCCTTGCGTAAAACTTGGCTGGCCCGATGTGTGGAATAAGTGATGTAAGTACTTCAGAACACCAATGGTCCCTGCAATACAACAAAATTAACATAATCACATTTTACTCCTTTGAAGACCACCCTATTTAGTGTACCCACCAGACCAATAAAAAAAATGAACTTGCAAAACAATATATTTCTCTTTCTTGTAGAATCACAGTAATAATAAAGCAACATGAGTGGCATCAAATGATATCTTGATCACTTAAGTTTCTTTGTAATAGTCAGCACACGTTAATTAAGAAAGAAAAAGAAAAAAATATATTTGATCCACTTCAAGAGGTTCTTTGTAAATCACAGTTAATTAAGAAGAAAAAGTAAAAAAATTACTATATTGCTGAGTCCACTGTTCAAGCAGCTTCATGCTATATGTTAGTCACCAGGCTTACATTAGACATGAACATCATAGAAATTAACCTAGCTCTATTCTCGAGCACTCAGAGAATTCTTTTTAAATGTACATCACAGTCTAACGAATTTAGATACTAATCTACATAAAATGACAATTAAACTACAGATATAGTTGCATCATCTTGCAGAGTATGTTCAATCTTGTCAAAGTGCACTGTTACATCTAAGATAAGGAAAAAAATTAAAATATATTTTTGTTTCCCGATCAGCTTCACGTGCTTCTCTTGGTAAAAGCTCACAGGTTAATTAATCATAAAGAAAAAGATAAAAATTGCTTACTAATTGATCACAAGTAGCTTCTTGTCAGAGAAAGTCACTCAGTGTAATTATATAATAGAACAAAGAAACATCAAATATATTTGATCATTTATCAGAGTTTCATTTTTTCAAGCAGTCACCAGTTAATTAAGAAAGAAAAAGAATAAAAATATATTTGATCACTTCAGCACTAATTCTTTGTAAGTCCACACGCTTACAGTTAAAGAATAGAAACACATCAACACAAAATAAGTATAGGGAATCTCATTCGAGAGGTTCTCTTTGCATCTAAAGTCACATTAATTAATAAAAGAACAAAAAGAAAAGTGAAATAGTATTTGATCATTATCAGAGTTTCTTTGTAAAAGTCACAGTTAACTTAAAACAAGAAAAAGAACAGAAACTTATATTTGAATCAGCTTCAGTAGTTTCCTTTGTAAACGTCACACGTTATATTTAAAAAAGAAAAATAAGAACAAATTATATTTGTATCGATCTCAGCATTCTCGTAAAGTCACAGTTCTTAATACAAAAGAAAAATGAAAAAAGTCGTTAATCGCTTGATCACTTCATAGTCTTTTAATAGTCAACTAGTTAATCAACTGAAGAGAAGAAAAGAATAAATATATTGGATCATTTCAGAGTTTCTCTTTGGAAGTCACGAGTTAATTTAAAAAAAAAAAGAAATGAAAATATGATTTGATCAGTTTCAGAGTTTCTTTGTAAGTTCATCGCCAGTCCTCATCATTGAGGAACAAGAAGTCAAAAGAATGAAAATAACTAATAGCGTTTGTGGAATCTCACCTCAGAGTTTGCTTTGTAACCTAGTCACATGCCGTAGTTAAAACATATCGCGTACGTCTGAAAAATCAGAATAAAATTATTATTTGACATCTACCTACAGAGTCTTTGTAAAGTCACAGTATTAATTCAGAAAACACAGCGAAAAGAATAAGCGATAATTATATTGATCACTTCAGAAGTTTTTCTCTCGTAAAGTACACGTGAATATAAAATTATAGAAACATGAAAAAAATATATTTGTATCTATTCATCGTAGTGTTTCTGTGGTAAGTCACCAGTTAACATTAAGGAAAGTTCGACATCTAAAAACACATCCAAAATATTCTATATTTGGATCACTCTAAGTATCTTTGTAAGGCTCATCAGTAATTCTAACATAAAAACGAAAAAAGAAAAGAATACTATTTGGATCACTGTTCCAGAGTTTCTTGCGCTTTGATAATCAGTACCCAGTTAATTAAGAAAGAAAAAAGAAAGAGAAAATCTCATATTCATCATTATTCATCGAGTTTCTTCTGGTGAAAGGTCTTCACAGTTAACCTAAGACAAAAAAAAGAAAAAATATATTTATATCATTTCACGAGATTTGCTTTGTAAAGTCAGTCATGGTTAATTCAGTCGAACACAAAAAGAAACAATATATATATTTCGACACTTCAGAGTTTTCTTGATTTGCTAACGTCACAGTTACATTACGAAAGAGAAAGAAAAAAATATTTTGATTCACTTCAGTAAGCTTTGCTTGGTAACAGCACAGTTAATAAATAGAAACGAAAATACGGACAAAAGCATATTTGATCAGTTCAGGAGTTTCTTTGTAATAGTCACAGTTAATTAAAAAGAAAAAGAAAAATATATTTGCATCATTTCAGAAGTTCTTTGTAAAGTCACAGCGTTAAGTTAAAGAAAAGAAAAAAAAAGAATATTATTTTGATCATTCAGAGTTCTTTGTTAAAGTCAGCAGTATAACTTAGAAAGACGAAACGAGAAAAAATATATGTGATCATGTTCAGAGTTCTTTGTACAGTCACACTGTCTGAATTAAGAAACGGCAAAAGATAAACCGCACAGGAACTACTGTTTCACTTCAGCGATTTTCCTCTTGTAAGTTCACGAGCCCTAATCTAAGAAGAAAAAAAAAATTATATTTGAGTCATTTCAGAGTTTCTTGTAAATCACAGTTTAATTAGAAAGAAAAAGAAAAAAAGTATATAGTGTGATCCATTTCTGAGTTTCTGCTGTTAAATGTCACAGTCTAAGTTAATAAGAAAAAGAAAAAATCATAATTTGACTCTAGCCTTCAGAGTTTCTTGTAAAGTCACAGTTAATTAAGAAAGAAAACTACGAAAGCAAATTTAGTATTGAGTCACTCTCAGTATTTTCTGTAGTAAAGTGCACAGTTAATTAAGTAAAAGGTAAAAAGAAAAAATTAATTTTTGGGATCACTTCTAGGTAGTTTCTTTGTAAAGTCAACAGTATTAAAAAAGCAAAAAGAAAAAAATATCCATTATTGATCACTTCAAGTTTCTTTGCTAAAGTCCACTAGCTGTCAAGCTTATTGAAGCCCAAAAATAAAGGAGAATATCTCATGTTGATTCATTATTCCAGGTTTCTTAAAGTTCCACAGTTAATTAAACCTAAAGAAAAAGAAAGAAATGAGCTGATCTATTGATCACTTCAGAGTTTCTTTTGTATAAAGTCACAGTTTCAATAAGAAAGAAACAAGAAAAATAATTATTTTTAGATGCATCGTTCAGAGTTTCTTTGAACCTATCGACAGCCTTAAATCGTAAAAGAAAAAAGACAAACTAACTCTATTCGATCATTTCAGGAGTTCTCTTTTGCTGGTGAAGTCATCAGTTATAGATTGAAGAATAAGTGAAATCGTAAAGAAAAAATCTTATATTTGATCACTTTCAGATTTCTTTGTAAAGTCACACGTGTTAATTAAGTATAAGACAAAAGAAAAACACTTATTTTTGTCACTCAGAGTTTCTTTGTACTCATCGATCAGCAGTTAATTAAGAAAGATTAAACAGAAAAAATATTGTTCGTAATCACGTTCAGACGTTTCGGTGTTTGTACGAAATCATCACGTTAATTTAAAAACACGATACGAGATAGAAAAGATGCATATACTATTTGATTCACTTCACGTATGCTTTTCTTTGTATAGACTCACTCAGTCTAATGAAGAAAGAAAAAGAAAATATACTGATTCATTTCAGAGGCTGCTTTGTAATAAGGTCACAGTTAATTAACAAAAGAAAAAGAAAATATATTATATATCACTTCAGAGTTTCTGTTAATAAGTCACAGTTAATTAAGAAAGAAAAAGAAAAATATTTTTTGATCAGCTTCAGAGTTTCTTTGTAAAGTCACAGTTTGAATTAAAAAGAAAAAGAAAAAATATATTTGATCATTTCAGAGTTTCTTTGTAAAGTCACATTAATTAGAAAGAAAAAAGAAAAATATATTTTGATCACTCAGAGTTTTCTTTTAAAGTCACAGTAATTAAGAAAGGAAAAAGAAAAAATATTTATTGTTTATCACTCAGAGTTTCTTGTTAAAGTCACAGTTAATTAAGAAAGAAAAAGAAAAAATATATTTGATCACTTCAGAGTTCTTTGTAAAGTCACATTAATTAAAAAAGAAAAGAAGAAAATATATTGATCATTTGAGTAAGTCACAGTTAATTAAAGAAAAAAATATATTGATCATTTCAGAGTTTCTTTTATAATCACAGTAATAAGAAAGAAAAAGAAAAAATATTTGATCATAGGTCTTTGTAATCACAGTTAATTAAGAAAGAAAAAAAAAAAATATATGATCACTTCAGAGTTTCTTTGTAAAGTCACAGTTAATTAAGAAAGAAAAAGAAAAAATATATTTTTGATCATTCAGAGTTTCTTTGTAAGTCACAGTTAATTAAGAAAGAAAAAGAAAAAATATATTGATCATTTTCAGAGTTTCTTTTGAAAGTCACAGTAATTAAAAGAAAAAAAAAATTATATATTCAGAGTTTCTTTGTAAAGTCACAGTTAATTAAGAAAGAAAAAGAAAATTATATTTGATCACTTCAGAGTTTCTTTGTAAAGTCACAGTTAATTAAGAAAAGAAAAAGAAAAAATATATTGATCACTTCAGAGTTTCTTTGTAAAGTCACAGTTAATTAAGAAAGAAAAGAAAAAAATATATTTGATCACTTTCAGAGTTTCTTGTAAAGTCACAGTTAATTAAAAGAAAAAAGAAAAAATATTTTGATCATTTCAGAGTTTCTTTGTAAAGTCACAGTTAATTAAAAAGAAAGAAAAAAAGAAAAAAATATTTTGATCATCTTTCAGAGTTTCTTTGTAAAGTCACAGTTAATTAAGAAAGAAAAGAAAAAATATATTTGATCACTTCAGAGTTTCTTTGTAAAGTCACAGTTAATTAAAAAGAAAAAAGAAAAATATATTGATCACTTCAGAGTTTCTTTGTAAAGTCACAGTTAATTAAGAAAGAAAAAGAAAAATATATTTGATCATTTCAGAGTTTCTTTGTAAAGTCACAGTTAATTAAAAAAGAAAAAGAAAAATATTTTTGATCACTTCAGAGTTTCTTTGTAAAGTCACAGTTAATTAAAAAAGAAAAAGAAAAAATATATTTGATCACTTCAGAGTTTCTTTTGTAAAGTCACAGTTAATTAAAAAAGAAAAAGAAAAAATATATTTGATCACTTCAGAGTTTCTTTGTAAAGTCACAGTTAATTAAAAAAGAAAAAGAAAAATATATTGATCACTTCAGAGTTTCTTTGTAAAGTCACAGTTAATTAAAAAAAGAAAAAGAAAAAATATATTTGATCACTTCAGAGTTTCTTTGTAAAGTCACAGTTAATTAAAAAAGAAAAAGAAAATATATTTGATCACTTCAGAGTTTCTTTGTAAAGTCACAGTTAATTAAAAAAAGAAAAAGAAAAAATATTTTGATCACTTCAGAGTTTCTTTGTAAAGTCACAGTTAATTAAAAAAGAAAAGAAAAAATATATTTGATCACTTCAGAGTTTCTTTGTAAAGTCACAGTTAATTAAGAAAGAAAAAGAAAAAATATATTTGATCATTCAGAGTTTCTTTGTAAGTCACAGTTAATTAAAAAAAAAAAAGAAAAAAATATATTTGATCACTTCAAGAAAAGAAAAGAAAAAATATATTTGATCACTTCAGAGTTTCTTTGTAAAGTCACAGTTAATTAAGAAAGAAAAAGAAAAAATATATTTGATCACTTCAGAGTTTCTTTGTAAAGTCACAGTTAATTAAGAAAGAAAAAGAAAAAATATATTGATCACTTCAGAGTTTCTTTTGTAAAGTCACAGTTAATTAAAAAAGAAAAAAAAAATATATTTGATCACTTCAGAGTTTCTTTGTAAAGTCACAGTTAATTAAAAAAGAAAAAGAAAAAATATATTTGATCACTTCAGAGTTTCTTTGTAAAGTCACAGTTAATTAAGAAAGAAAAAGAAAAATATATTTGATCATTTCAGAGTTTCTTTGTATAGTCACAGTTAATTAAAAAGAAAAAAGAAAAATACTTTTGACACTCCCTAATATTTATGTTGTAGAGTAGCTAGCACCCCTCCTTCAGCACTCTACAAGATGGCCTGGCTTATATCCTTAACTACTCTACAATTAAGGACTTCAACAGTGGATTAATAAGCTGATTAATCTTTGAACTGATCTTACTGTCTTTGGCTATACCGTATGCGACCCTCCTCTATTTCTTGTAAGTTGTTTGTTAATTGTTTTGTAACTTATTGTTCTGTGTTTTGTATGTATCCATTAGCACCAGATAATAGTGCTGAATAAATATATTAAGCACTCAATTTCTTCTGTGTGTCATTTCACCTTGACAATGCAACAATTTATTATACTTGCTAGATTCCATTTTTGAAATACCGTGAATTTGATTGACAGGATTTAACCCTGTTTTTGACCTCTTCTCTCATTAGACAGTCAATATGAGAAGTTAGTTTATAAAAATCAGATTTGTCTCCCATACAAAAAGCCATTCCTTACATGCATTTGATTTGATCAAAGTAAAGTAAAGTAAAGTCGTTGGGGTGGCCTAAAGTCGGTATCAACCAGACAGCGAGGGAGCCTATCCCCTTTTCACTAGCGCTAGACCAAGGAGATTGTTTTAGCATCTGAGGTGGAGCGCCACACCTACCATCAGCTCCTTACTTTACCACACAGATCCCCTGTGTTACCCATATGGTAAATTGGCGAAGGCAGGTATCGAACCTGGAGCCTTGTGGTTTCTAGTCGGGTGCTCTACCGACTGAGCTAAACTGGCCTTTAGTAAAGATTAAGAATTATTACAAGAACCATAAAAAAATATTCTGTTACCTACCCTAATGATGGTGACATCACTGCCATTGGTGCGGAAAGTGTGTCGTCTATTTTCATCTGGTCTGAAGATGTAGGGTCCTGATGGTTGATCATAGTTCAAAGCTGATCTGTAATACATTAGACTCTGTTGGAAGGTGACAGTCATCGACTTGTGCTTGTTGGTTAGTCGGTTTGATTGGCCAGTCCAGGGGTTAAATTCCATTTCAATAAACTTTAAGACAAAAGATTTAAAAATGTGAAACCATGTAATAAAAACTTTAAATCTTTAATAAAGTATAACTCATAAATAAATCCCCATGTGCCAGACTAGGTTTTGAAAAATACAGTATCATCCACAAATAATTACATCACTGACAAATCTTTTGCTAAAACGTTAATTTCTCCCTAAAAAAAAAAAATACTAGGATTTGATTATTTCTAGTAGAACATTATACAATAAAAACATTTACACACACACACACACACACACACACACACACACACAAAAATATATATATATATATATATATATATATATATATATATATAATATATATATATTATATATATATAAAAAAGAAGGTCTGCAAAATGTATTATGTTTCCAGAAAAAAATTTATTCTTTTTATCTTGCATATGCAACACGTGTTTCAGATCTTCTGGTATCTTCTTCAGGCTTTGATCAATAATATGAAAAGGAATTCTTACATGTGTGTATATATATATATATATGAGTATTTAACTTCCCTCTTCCTGTTTGGTGGGAGTGGAGTATAAAGGAATTTCATTTTTAACATTAGTCTTTTAATGATATATAATATATATATATATATATATGGTCATTTCTACAAGTAGTTCGGTTTTTGAGCACGCAGAGGGTCCACATGTCCAAATTTGTTTTTATGTTCCCTGTCACACACAAACCCCTTTCTCGGCTTCCTCTCACATGCGACCGTACATGACTGAGAAGCCCAGACCTCAACAGGCAGGCCCTGCAAAACAGGTCACATATATGGTCAGTCTTAAATGTAGGAAATGTGTTCATGCTGTCCGTCATTACATAGAGGCCACTTCAGGATGGGGTGCTCAAGCTGCCTTACCTCAAATCCTTGCAGCTACCATCGGCCTGCCTTTCCAAAAGAAAGTGCATCTGTCAATTGGTCCTCATCACTAAAGCAGACTTCCACAAGGGTCATGATGTCATGTCAAGAGTTCTTTGCCATGATACCAGTTCGTTGTTAGGGTTTCCCGATCCCTCAAGATTGAGATATGTCCGCACATTCCAGGTGGCTATTGTTAGCCTAGGTTTGTTGTTGTAATATTTTCTTGTATCCACCCTGCCAACGGGAATAGCCACCAGCTGCAGGTTACTGG
>CM042141.1:109438916-109451416 GCA_023376005.1 Doryteuthis pealeii | reverse complement strand
AATATAATAAATTAGAAAGACTAATGAAACTAAATAAGAATGCAGATAAAATGGTTTGGTTTGGTTTGTTTTGTTTTACGGCATATCAACCTCAGTGGGTCATTTAATGCCAATAAAGTTTTGAAATAAATCAATTCTTAATGGATAATACAATTTTTTTATAAATACATTTTTCTATTTAACCCATAGATGGGACCCTAACAGGTACTACCACTCCGGGTCAGAGTGGACCTGGGAGCAATGGTGATGAAGGAGTGCTCCACATTCCCCAAACCTCCAAAACTGGAAACTCACCATCAGATAGAGTTTAACGTCATTCCCAGGACATGTAGACCCGCAGCCACCACCTTCTAGTACCCATATGATAAAAAGGGGTTGGGGCTTGCCATAAGGGCAATAGGGTTGGGAAAATCATATAGGAGCTAGGTCTTGACGTGACCAGCCGATTGAGAGGCCCCCTCTCCAACCACCCGTCTAGCCCAAGATAGGGCCAAAGTGGAGTATTGCATGTCATGAACTGCTCATTCACCTGGGTTCTATCCTTAAGCATCACGGGTCGCCACTCACGGCCAAGAGGTGGCCCCATTGGGGAGTCTTACCCTCTGCAGAGGTGCAGTTGGTGCATTCTAATGCCCCAGCCGACAGGGTGGTAAAATGGTTTGAAACAGAGTGGGTATAATAGAAAAATAGAACAACTTTGAAACTAACTCTTCCATCATTTTCCATCACTCCCGTCTTTCATTGCTAAATTTTCCTAATTTAACTATTTAGTTAAATTAGGAAGTAAAGAATAGAATTACAGTTATTTCTTCTTGTGAATGGATCTCTTTAAAGATTTATCCCTAAGATTTTTGCTAATATTTATCAAAATAAACCAAACAATTAGAAATCAATAATACCAAACACATATTTATCAAAATCAAATTTTAAAGATTAATATGCAAATTAGCCTTCCTGTTAATGCTGTAAACCGCTATTTTGTTTTATTTATAAATACAAGTTCATGTTATTAGTATGTAGATAAGGCTAACAGTATTAATAATCTAAAACAATTTTATTAATAATTGAGGTTTAAATAAGAATAAAATCATGGAGAATGTGACGTAAATAACTAAGAGAATTGTGACTTGGGTTCCGATATAGTTTCGGTTACAGACAGACAGACACACAATCTCCATTATAATAAAATATACTTATCTTCCTCCTTGGGACTCCTTCATCTTTGTGTCCATTCTGGTTTTTATCAACGAACACAAAACTTGGGATATTTTTGACGTTTTATCAATTTTGATCAATTGAATTGATAGAGTTTAATTCATTCTGCTTGTAATGTTGTGTAGCCGTCTCTTTACATAGACGGTATATATAGAATAAGTGTATACCCATTTATATCTGTGGCTGTATATATCCTTTCTCATAGCTTGTCTTAGCTTGGTCTGAGTATAGATCAGAGTAGCTCTTCTAGCTTCTTCTGGGATGTCTAACTTTATATTCAGGATCTGTCTTGTTTCCTCTTCTTAAGATTCTGAATGACACTGTCTATGCTGTTGTTTGTTCTTAGTAACAACACAAGTCATTATTTTGGTGAATTAACATGTATTTTATTTGAGTTTTAGATCCAAATCACTCAACCACGCTTGAGAATCTAGCTAACCGCTAACCATTGCACCTTCATTCTTCAGCAGCTATTTAAAAACTAAAGTTTAAACTCTCTCGTCCCACTCTTGTCGAGCAAACAGGAAGAGGAGGAAGAGATGTCATTCACAAATCCCTATTGTTAACCATAGGTTTGAATTCAAATTCATTATGCTAACCATGCATAATTGGTAGGATACCCATCAATTATGCAACAGTAACTCAATTTCCTCATATAATCAAATCAATTGAAATAAATTGAAATACTATTAATCAATTCCACACCCCCCAAAATACCCTAATTTTTTGGTTACATTTTTTTAAATAAGAAAAATAACTTCAGATAAATGGTTTGTTTTGTTTTACGGCATATCAAGCTCAGTGGGTCATTTAATGCCGATAAAGTTTTGAAATAAATCAATTCTTAATGGATAATACAATTTTATTCATCAACTCATGTTTTTCTATTTAACCCATAGATGGGACTAAAAGAAATAGCACTGTATTGTATAAAAACATAATAAAATAGAATTTAATGAATATTATATTTTTTAATGTTTATTTTTTTAAATAGATAATATTTTTTTTGGTATGAAAAATTTGGAAACTTAAATGTTTTAGTGAACTTATTCACATAAGTGTATCTGAAATTTGCTCATACCTCAAATTTTTAAATAAGAAAGAACTAAATGAATGAATGAATAAAAAAAGGAAATAAAACAAAAAATCAACCGAGTGACAGCTCGTAACTCAGAAAACTCGTAAGTTGGGGCACTCGTATTTCAAGGTATAACACTATATTTGTTTAATAAATACTCCTCATTATGTCATGGGCAATATAGGCATTTGAATTATATAAACAAACTCTTACGTTTATTTGTCTTTTTCACAAAGTAAGTGATATAACCAAGAGGTGGAATACAGGCTTTGAAAACAATCTCATGTGTCGCTCTTTCTCGTCGTTCAGAAATTCTTGTGGTGCTTCTTGAGAGCTTCACAATCTGAAAAGAGGAAGTGAAAAAGAGACTAATTTATTAATGTTAACATTTTGACAAGCACACACAAATATATATATATATATATATATATATATATATATATATATATATATATATATATATATATGTGAAAATAAAATGGAAATTAATCCGACAGTGTGAATATGATAAAATGAAAAAAAAAAGGATGTTTACAACTGAATGGGCTCATCAGGAGAGAGTGTGCAAATCGTTTCGGGGCCTTCCTCTCGACGGTTTAAAAAGCAACACAGGCCCTTCCTCACTAATATGAGGACCCTCGCAATATCATGCATCGACCGCACGTGGGTCGGTCATCAACAAAAATAAGACGGGAAAAATGACCGTTAGCAAAAACAGAACGCTGCTAGTCAAATATTGCGAGGGTCCTCATATTAGTGAGGAAGAGTCGGTGTTGCTTTTTAAACCGTCGAGAGAAAGGCCCCGAAACGGTTTGCACACTCTCTTCTGATGAGCCCATTCAGTTGTAAACATCCTTTGTTTTTTCATTTTATCATATTCACACACACACACACATATATATATATATATATATATATATATATATATATTATTATTATTATTTATTATTATCATTATTTTATTATATTTTAGCTTGAAGGCAATTACAATGCGTATATCGTATAAAATTCGATAATTATAGAAAATAACTATGACAAGTGAATTTGGCAAACGATTATGGATGCTAGAACATCGTACAGTCTGTTTCAACTTTATTAAGTCTCATCAGCGATGTATACTAACGATTTCCCTCCGACAGAAATCGAAACCGGTAGTCCACCAGGCAAAGTCTGTGACTTTACGGCTCGGCCAATGGTCCGCATCGTACAATCCCTGCGAAATTAACCTGTCAATGATGACTTAATAAAGTTAAAACAGATTGTACAATATTCTAGCATCGCATTTATAAATGCTTCTAAAAAACAAACATCCAAAAATCTTATATATATATATATATATATATATATATATATATATGGGAGTAAAAAGATGAAATCAATTCGACAGTATGAGGAGAAAAGAAGGACAAACATGGGATGTAGTACTGGATGGATGTTTATTATAGGTAGTGATGTCGACGTTATAATGTTTTGGTCTGTTAGACCTTAACTCAGTCCACTGTCCTGAAGAAGGTCTAACAGACCGAAACGTTATAACGTTAACATCACTACCTATAATAAACATCCATCCAGTACTAAATCCCGTGTTTGTCTACTTTTCTCATATATATATATATATATATGTGTGTGTGTGTGTGTGTGTGTGAAGAGGTGGAAGTGAATCCGACGGTATGTAGTATATTAAGAAAATTGAAAAAACACAGGTTTAAATAAGTTGAGTGGTAAGTTTATTGGCCGACGCTGCAGTGTTTCAATCTATTAATTAGATCATCTTCAGGGCATTTGTTGGTATAAGGAAGGTGATAAAAAAATTTTATCACAGAATAACGAGAAAAGCAAGTGATAGTCCTTGTTTATCAATCTGTTTGAAATGTGACGTCAAATATTCTCTTTTACGGTGTGAGTGTGAGTATATATATATATATATATATATATATGGGAGTAAAAGGATGAAATCAATTCGACAGTATGAGGAGAAAAGAAGGACAAACATGGTATGTAGTACTGGATGGATGTTTATTATAGGTAGTGATGTCGATGTTATAACGTTTCAGTCTGTTGTACCTTCTATAAGAATGAAATAATGAATTAATGAATGAAAGAGAGAAAAAAGGAAATAATTGTAAAATTAATGAATGAATGAAACCAAAAAAAAAAAAAGAGACAAAGAATGGAATAATAAAAGAAAGAAAGAAAAATGAAATTAAGGAAAATAGAATGAATGAATGAAAGAAATCAAGAAATGAATAAATAAATAATGAATCAAATAAAGAAAGAAAGAAAGAGAAAGGAAGTAAAGGAAGCTGGAATGAATGAATGAATGAATGAAAGTAATTAAGAAAATAAGAAAGAACTAAATAAATGAATGAATGAATAAAAAAAGGAAATAATTGAAAAATGAATGAATGAATGAAATCAAGAAAGAAACAAAGAAAAGAATAATAAAAGAAAGAGAGAGAGAAAAAGGAAATAAATGAAGGTAGAATGAATGAAAGAAAGAAATCAAGTAATTAATAAATAAATAATCAATCAATCAAAGAAAGAAAGAAAGAAAGAGAAAAGAAGTAAAGGAAGTTGGAATGAATGAAAGTAATTAAGAAAATAAGAAAGAACTAAATGAATGAATGAATGAATGAATGAATGAATAAAAAAAGGAAATAATTGAAAAATGAATGAAATCAAGAAAGAAACAAAGAAATGAATAATAAAAGAAAGAGAGAGAGAGAGAAAAGGAAATAAATGAAGATAGAATGGATGAAAGAAAGGAAGAAAGAAAGATAGAAAGAAAGGTATAAAAAAAAAGAATTAAGGAAGTTCAGAAAAGACATCTGTCTTTAGAGGTTTCTTTAATGTCTATCATTCGTTGATTATCATTACTGACAGCCTGTCAGGGATAACTCTCATCTCTGCGGCAGATGATGTGCTTCAAAACAAAGAGGGTGGAGATCACATCATGTTATCAGTGGCACATGAAAAGGAGGTCTATAGAGTTAAAAAGAAAATGAAACGAGCAAACGGTGTAATTGCCAAGATTACGAAGACCCCACACAAATTCTACACATGCACATACATTTTGTGGGTGGATTATATATACATCATATTTATCACCATCTTCAACCTCTTCTTCATCATCTTCATCATCATCATCATCATCATCATCAGCAGCAGCAGCAGCAGCCATTTTAAGTGCACTGCTGGACTAAGGCCTTTCTTATTTTTATTTTTTTCTATGATGATCTTGTCTGTGCAAGCTCCAACCACATATAACCAGTGTAGGGATTCTAAAGCAGGAACTCTCCTGTGTCACGGGTCATAGGAATTTAGGGATGTACCCCCTTTAGTGGGCTGACAGATTCAGTCTGTTTGCGCAAAACCACTGGATAGTCAACAACGGTTAACCATTCTCTTAGACTGTTATGCCAGCCGCTAAGGGACAGTGTAGTAATAGGATAGTTCGATTTTAGAACTGTAACATCTCCCATGTGTTGAAAGTTGCAAATTAACACAAAGAATTACCCACACAAAATATTTTTCTTCCAAACTTTGCCTTCATTTGAGGAAATAGATTTCAGTCTTTTAAAATGTTATCCCTGTTACAGCTTAATTAATGAGGTAAAAAGCAGCATATCGGAGGTGTTGCCGATGATGGGGGAGGGAGGATTTTCAATTTTAATTCTAGTTATAATATCTTACTCCTTTCATCCCAATTTCTGTTCTAAATATTAAAATTGCTAAATTTTCCAACTGATTTCTGGGCCAAATGTTGTGAAAACGAGGATTTTTAGTGCATTTTAACTGGCGATCTTTGATGCTATTTCCTCAAACAATGGTGCAAGTAAGAGCACTAGTTTTTAGTATCAGTGTTTATTATACCAACATACAACTTTAGCTGTTTGAGAGAATTTGATATATTTTAAAAAGTGAAAAATCAACCTACCTGTGTGTAGCAACCCCCCGCAGTGAGGGGGCACTACACCACTTGAATTGCTAATATACCCCCTAATGTGAGGAGTTCTTCCTCACATTAGGGGGTATATTAGCAATTCAAGTGGTGTAGTGCCCCCTCACTGCGGGGGGTTGCTACACACAGGTAGGTTGATTTTTCACTTTTCATTAAATGTGAGTACGGCTTTGTACAATGTTAATATGTTGTTTAATTGATTACATGTAATAAACAATGTAATTGTTACTTGTGCAGACCCTATTATCTTTTTACTATACTTCATTTATTCTGTCGGGGGGGGGGCTCGTTTCTAGGTACTGAGCTGTCATATAACAACTAGTTCCAACACCAGCAAATTCCATTATCTTATCTCGCCCTCTTTTGTCAGGCCTTTTCCTACTATTCTTGTTATTTCTTGAGCACCATTATTATACATACATATATAGCCCTTTTCTTTTTTTCTTTCTTTATTTATTTGTTTATTTATTTATTTTCAAAAATTTTATGTTCTTTTTTTGTTTTTTGTTTGTATTGCTTTGCATTCTTCTTTTGTCTTTTACCTTTCTTTCTTTCTTTTTTCTTTCATTTTTTAGCTTTCTTTCTTTCTTTTTTCTCTCTTTCTTTCTTTCCTGCATTGTTTTGCTCTCTATCTTTTAGTTTTAGTTTGGGTGTTTTTTTCTTCTTCTTTGTCTGTTTCATCCCCTTCTTTTCTCCCTTTCATTTCTAGAATAAATACATATTTGCTCTTTATTTTGTATAATTTCCACCCCTTTATTCTGAAACCTTTTAAGCACCAAACCTTTGCTATCACATAAAACACCTAACCAATGAGAACAACAAAAAAAAGTGAATAAGGGATTAAACATTGTTAATAAAACTTATCATCACTTTCAAATTCAAATTCTACTACACTTCATTACAAAATGAATAGGCTACCCATTCATTATGGGATTAAGGGATCCATTTGTATCTCAAAATCACCAGAGAATTTTAAAGTCTCATTCTCTATGATGGATTCTGGTTTGTGCATGTACCATTTTTTAGTCTGGTCAAAGTTTAGTTTCTTGCACAATTCCCAGTGGATCACCTTTCCCACCCAGTCATGCCTAATCTTGTATTCCCATTCTGCTAGTTTACTGCATTCACTTATTATTTGATTAACAGTTTCATCTTTGTCTCCGCACATCCTACACTTGCTATTCTATTGAATGTTATCTATTTTCACTTGGATATGATTAGTCCTTATGGCATTGTTTTGTGCTGCTTGTTATTAGAGATTCAGTCTCTCTTTTGAGGTTTCCCTTTCTTAGCCATGTCCTGGTCTTCTCGTCTGCAATCTCTCCAGTTGGTCACTTGAAGTATTCATATAGTTGTTTTTCTTCGCATTTCTGTTTTTCTAGTTTTTGTCGTTTTTCTATTATTATTTACTCCTTTTGAGTTTTCACATCAGCATTAGCTGATGGTCTTTCACTGGAGTCTGAGTGACAGCAAGTCTCCTCAGGTCTCCAGGACTCTTCTGAGTATTCTGGCAGATTGCAGCAGTGCAGTGTTCTGGATGGTATCAATCCTTCCTTTGATTTCCAAACTTTCCAGACCCTTTTCCAATCCTTTTGGGACTGTTCCAAGTGCACCAACTACAATTGGTATCATTTTCACTTTCATATTCCATAACTTTTTCAGTTCTCTGGCAAGGTCCAGGTATTTGTCCATTTTTTCCTTTTCCTTTAGCTTCACCCTGTGATCAGTTGGAACTGCAAAATCCACCAGTTGACAAGTTCTTTTTTTTTGTTTGTTTATCAACACTAGGTCTGGTCTTTTGCTGGGATAAGGTGATCCGTTTTTATTTCAAAGTCCCTGGGAATTTTATGCGTTTCGTTCTCAAGAACAGATTCTGGTTTATGCATATACCATTTTGTTGTATGGTCAAAATCAATTTTTTGCATAATTCCCAGTGGATCACCTTCCCAACCCAGTCATGTCTAGTTTGGTATTCTCATTGTGCTAGGTTGCTACATTCGCAGATTATATGGTTTACAGTCTCATCTCTATTACCGCAAAGTCTACATTTACTATTTTGTTGGGTCTTATCAATTTTCACTTTGATATTATTTCGCTTTGATTATTATTATTATTATTATTATTATTATCAATATTATTATTATTATTATCATTATCATTATTATTATTCATCTTTATTTTGTATACAAACCCACTCCTCACTCCCCAGCTATGGGTTGAATAGTCCCACTATTAGGGGGTGGATTAGCTCAGTTTGTATCCCAAGGTTCTAGGTTTGATACCAGCCCTCACCAACTCAGCACATGAGTAGCCTAGTCTAGTGCTTGTGAAAAGGGGATAGACTCCCTTGCTGTCAGGTGGTTGCAGCCTGATTTCTTAACCTCTCGGCCATTTTGACAGCTGCTGTAACAGGGTGGTGTTTAAACTATTAAAATACATAGGTTTGTTTATATATTTTACGCTCACTAGAGAGATCTAGTCTATGAGCAGACGATCCTTGCTTTATTTTTGCTGGCAGTGAAATTAATTTAAATTATCCCTTAGAGAGCTCTACAAAGTTTTGGGAGCATAACAGAGTGAAAATAACATCAAATAGAATTATTCATATATATATATATATATATATATATATATATATATATATATATCAACCACACTCATATAACTTAATGACAAATCCAGTTATCCAACACATATAAACAAAAAAACAATTAAACAGACACACACACACATACACATATTTAGTTAACCAATCCTCACAATCCATTTTTCTAGACGGACACCTGTGGTACCACCATCCACCATTCTGACACTCCCCATCTAGCGTGAAGAAAATCCACTAACCACCCCCAACCACCTACTGACGACCTTTAGTTTCAGCATTTTGAGAATGTCCCTCATTGAAGCAAGTCCTGAAGATGGTCTAATAGACCGAAACGTTGCATCGTCGACAATAAACATCCAGTTTCCATAACATCTCATGTTTGTCTACCTTTCTCCACATACTGTCGGATTAACCTCCTCACATCTCTCCCATATATATATATATATAAATGAATAATTCTATTTGATGTTATTTTCACTCTATTTTAACATACACAAAATATATCTCATTCATATTTGTCGGAAATTTTAAGATCAATTACTCTTATCAATCAATGGATCGTTTCATTTTTTTAATTCATATCTGACTTGGTTTTTATTTAGTTGTTCTACTAATTTATTCTTTGACTTTCCTTTTCACGGGTGGGTTGAGGTATCCATTGAATAATCATAAACTATGTGATTGAATATTCACTAGATTCTGTATTTATCAAAGACATTCTGAGAGAATCAATCGCCTCAAACACACACACAAAAAAAACAGCTATTGAAAATATCAGCTTTGTCGGTCACGGTGATCAAATAATTGAACTACCTATTTTATTCACGGTGAAAATTAACTACTAATTAAGTGAATCACAAAAAGAAGATGGCATCAAGTTAATACAGTTGTGAGACAAAGACTTAGAATTGTGGAGATTCAAACTAAGAAGACAAGAAGAAGACCACAATCGTTTATTTTCACACATTTGTTTACGCTTTACATTTAAAACCGATATGCACGCCTAATTCATTTAATTATAATTAATTAACAAATTAGGTATGACTTTAATTAAGTACATAATCTTCCAAAAATTGTCGGCCTTCGCCATTTCAAACACATTGTTTGTCCACTTCATACTGTTGTGCTATAAGTCACCCAAAAAGTGCGATATACATATCAGTTTAAAATAAACAAGAAATTCTGGGGAAGCCTGCTAGTGTAATGGTAGAGTATCCGCCTGTCAGCCTGACAGGTAGGGTTCGAATCACGCACAAAGCACTGCCCTATCTATAGCTCTGCTGATGAGGCCTAATAGGCTGAAATGTACATACAGAGATCGACTTTTTCTTGATTTGTTTACGCTTTACATTTAAAACCGATATGCACACCTAATTCATTTAATTATAATTAATTAGGTATGACTTTAATTAAGCACATAATCTTCCAAAGAAAACATTACATAATATAAACAATGTCACACAAAACAAAAAACATAATGTTGCTTGTTGTAGCAATGTGTGGAGATGATCATTGATTAGGACTGAGCCTATTTTAGTAGTGACCACATCAGTTGTTTGTTTTTGTTTTTTTGTTTTTTATGTAATTATTTTTATAGTTTGAAATTAGGTTGCACATGAAAAGACCTGAATATGCTTAAGAAAAAGAAACTTCAGGAGAGAAACTGAGTCATTTATAACTGCTGCACCAAACAATGCCATAAGAACAAATTATATCAAAGCAAAAATTGATAAGACACAACAAACAGCCAATGTAGGGGTGTGGTATACAAGGCTAAGCATGACTATATAGATATATTGGTAATTTTTCCGAGATGAAATAAAGGAAAATAAAGTGCTCAATTACAAATGTAAGAGCTTTATTTATTAAATATAACTATTTATACAGAGGTTTTAGTGAGCATCTACCTAAGGTTTCTGGCTTTGCCTTCTTCAGGATACTATTTCATCCCTCTGATGTGTCTGTAAGCAAACACTTTACGGTTATGTATTTGTAAACAAAACACGTTACGGTTAAAATTATAGACGCTGACAAATTCAAAATTAAGGCTCACAAAGTTCTCTCCCTTTGATTGTTCAACATTTAAATATGATAAAAGTATTGTATATAATATAGCATTTACCTTATATATACTAGCAAATATATGCACCCTCTGGGTGCAAGTATTTTAGTTAAATTTTATAATAAAATATCATATTAAATTAGAAAGGCTAATGAAACTGAATAAGAATGTAGATAAAAAGATTTTGAACAGAGGGGGTATGATTGAAAAATAGAACAACTTTGAAACTAACTCTTCCATCATTTTCCGTTACTCCCGTCTTTCATTGGTAAATTTTCCTAATTAAACTGTTTAGTTAAAATAGGAAGTAAAGAATAATATTACAGTTATTTCTTCTTGTTAAGGGATTTCATTTAAGATTTATTGAAGAGATTTTTGCTCATATTCAATAAGATAAAACCAAACAATTAGAAATCAATAATACTAAGCATATATTTATTAAAATCAAATTTTTAAGATCAATATGCAGATTAGCCTTCCCATTCACACTGTAAACCTCTATTTTGTTGTATATATAAATACAATTGCATGTTATTTGTATGTAGATATGGTCAACAGTGTAAGTAATGTAAAACAATTTTATTAATAATTGAAGTTTAAATATAAATAAAATCATGGAGAATGTGATGTAAATAACTAAAGGAATTGTGACTTGAGTAGGGATATAGTTTCGGTTGCAGACAGACAAACACACATTCTCCATTATAATAAGATATATATATATATATATATTGAAATGTATATATATGTAATGATTTACTGTATTGTGCCACTGTAGTAGTTTTGAACTTACTAGAGCAGCATTTAGTCCCTCTTCATTTTGAGCCATTCTGTCCTTTCCTTTGTGAGGATCCTTAGCTTTCTCAGTTGCTCGTCAGATCTAATGCCCCCCCCCCAAGTCCTGCATTTTGGGGTCTGCCTGCAGCTTACCAGACAAATTTGTGCAGTGGCAGCCCCTTCAGGCCTGGTAATTGTTTGGCCCTATTACGGAAAATTCCCGTGTTATTTCCTATAAGTATAACACAAACAAAGGGGAACCGCTCTTGACTGATAAATTATCTATTTATTTATTTTTTGATCTTCTAGGAAAAAAGAAGACGGGGTTAGGGTTAGGGTTATGGTTTAGGGTTAGTTTAATGGGCCGGGTTAGCTCAGTCGGTAGAGCGTTCGGCTAGAAACCACAAGGTTCCTAGTTCGATACCGGTCCCCGCCAACTCAGCGTATGAGTAGCACAGGGATCTGTGCGGTAAAGTAAGGAGCTGATGGTAGGTGTGGCGTTCCACCTCATATGCTAAAAAAACAATCTCCTTGGTCTAGCGCTATTGAAAAGGGGATAGACTCCCTCGCTGACTGGCTGATACCGACTTTAGGCCGCCCCGTCGACTTTATTTTACTTAATGGGAAAATAAATAAATTATCAGTCAAGAGTGGTTCCCCTTTGTTTATGTTAGACTTATAGGAAATAACCAATCCCTGAGATTTTTCTGCAGATCCTTCTTTGAGCATTCATTTGCACATGACCAAACATGGACCACTGTAGTTGCACCAACCTTGTTGATAGTGGAATGGTGTTGCATGT
>CM042141.1:109423916-109433916 GCA_023376005.1 Doryteuthis pealeii | reverse complement strand
CACACATACATATATATATACACACACACACACGCGCGCGCGCGCATGCGTATTTAGCAAATATTCACATATACACATATAGGTGCGTTTTGTGTAACTGTTATCGTCATATGAAATAAACATAAACCGAATTTAAATCCTGAAGGAGGCTGTTTGCATTTCATTTCATGGGAAAGACATGAATCCATCAGTTCTCTCCCAGCTTTAGGTAAATAGGTAGTGGGCAAGTATAAAAGAAGGTATGGAAAATGCAATAACTTTCTAAATGAAACTAAAAAATAAAAAAATATGTGGATAAAAGGCAATCTTCTAGAAAAATCAGCACCATCGAATGCTATTTAGACAAAATCATTAAACAGTTTCCCACATATATAGATTTACTCTGATATTTAAATGTCATTAGGACTAACAAAGTATTTAAGTTTTAATGTAATGACATATTAAATTAGAATAATGAAAGAATGCCATATAATCGAAAATTTTACTCTTGTTAATGTATTCAATTATTAATGGATTTCATTTAAGATTCATCGAAGAGATTTTTGCTTATATTCATTAAAATAAAACCAAACAGTTAGAAATCAATAATACTAAGCACATATTTATTAAATTCGATTTTTAATATCAATATGCAAATTAGCCTTCCCGTTAACACTGAAAACCGCTATTTTGTTGTATATATAAATATAATTGCATGTTGTTGGTATGTAGATAAGGTTAACAGTATTAATAATGTAAAACAATTTTATTAATAATTAAGGTTTAAATAAAAAATAAAATTGAGAATGTGACGTTAATAACTAACAGAATTGTGACTTAAGTAATAATATAGTTTCGGTTATAGACAGAAAATCACACAATCTCCATTATAATAAGATAGTGATGCTTGTAGTGTGATAATGGGAAACATTTTTTTGCAATAACTTATTTAAATATAATTATTATAATACTTAATAATGGTACAAATAATTAGTAAATATAATTTAGATATGGTAATGTGGTGGAGATGAGTTTTGTAGTGATAATAGGCATATTGATGATAAAAAATACTAATATTAATTTTTCATTGTAATAATTTATTTAACTGTAATTATTTAATTTTATTTCAAAATAAGGTACAAATTAGAAAACATGAATCCCTGAAATAGGAAGTATTTAGGTTATACTTACTTCATCATTTTCTGTTGACGTACGGCAATCACTTATGTTCAGTCTCTCGCAATATTCAAGGTAGGATTGCTTTTGACGGGCAGCAATTTTTTGTATCCCTCTGTCATCACATTCTGCAAATAAGCAATTAAAACAGAAAATAAGTACAGACTGAATCCTTTTATGCAGTTGTTGAATAAAGGGGGTCAGGTGAGTCCTCAAGGCCTAAAAAAAAAGAAGACTTGATGATTGAGATTGGAGGAAGAATTAAGATCATCCAGACAGCACTGTCAATGTCAGCAAGAATACTTAAGAGTGTCACGGAGATCTAAGGAGACTTGTTGTCACTTAGGCCTCAGAGAAAACTAATGTGAGGATATAAATGAAAATTGTGAAGCGTGTTTATCTTTGATGATTAATTACTGCTCTGTTTAATTCCAAGTCAAGGTTAAGAATCAGTGGAAACGACCAGATCTACAATAATTATAATTCCTGAAAAAAAATTAAGATTCCATCTTTCCCCCTCCCCCGGATCACAACGTTGGCACGCCATTGCTTTTATGCAGTGGTAGCACAAAGAGGATCAGAGAAAAGCAACTTCAAGGGGCACAACTTCAGGGAGCACAAAATCACCCTAACCTTTGAGTTGCTATAACATTGAAATATATTGCCTAACTTTTTCTGCTAGGAGGTTGTGTTTGAGAATCTTAGTGTCTTGGGTATGATGCTAAAATGCATCAAAGTGGTGAAGTACCAATTCTGGAACTCTTGGGAATGTGGAGTATCTATTAGGGTCCCATCTATTAGGGTTTATAATATTTAAATAATGTGTTTTAAAAAATTCGCTCTACCCAATTCCTAATATGGTCCATTGTGAAAATATTTTGTTCTTACATAAACTATTCCACAATAAAATGTCTGTTTCTGTTCAGAATGCTTTTGCAGTTGACTTCACCCATGCTCATGTCACTCGTGCTGACCAATCTGGTTTGCTTAATTTCCCTATCATCAACACTGTTAGTTTTGGGCATAATTCGATTCGTTTTAATGCAATTAATTCTTGGAATACTATTCAGTCGTATTGTTTGATGAAGAAAAGGAAAATGAAGCTTGTTTCAGTAAATTATTTTGTCCTTAAAAACTTTTGAAAAATCATTATATTGCCTCTTATAAACAACAGATTTGCATTTAGATTCTCACACGGCTAATTTGTCTCATGATATATATGTATATGTTTACGTTGTGTGTTTCATGTATTGTTTCCTGTGAGCGTCAAGGGTGGTCATGTCCATGGGATTAGCTTCACGCTATTAGGCATGGCCTCCCTTCAATAGTAGTTTAAACCAATAAAGTTTTTCTTTTACTTATATTTTTTTTTAATAATTTGTACTACTATTGATTAATAAATTTCTTATTTCTTTCTAATAAAATCAAAATCTAAAATCATATCCAAATATCCAAATACATATAACAACCATACTCGACAAAAAAATAAAACACAAACATCTACAGTATTATCTGGATAATTCAGATTTTGTCCACATCTTCATTGTCATCTGTACAACGTTTCGGCCGATGTGCTCTCCGGTCTTCATCAGGTATTTCTTGTCGGACTCGGGAACTTTCTCGGACTCGGGGACCTTATTTTGGAACTCGGGAACCTTCTAGTCATAATCAGGAACTTTCTCGTCATAATCGGAAGCCATCATAAAACTTTGAACCTAACCCTTTATTCAGTCCACGGGGTATCCTGTTATCATTCTGCTAACCATAGCTGGGGTACAGGTGTTAAGCTGCGTTAATAATTATTCTATGTTACTGCTGTCCCTAACAAGGATTGAACCTGCAGTCTAGAGATAACTGTCTCTTAGAACTGTCTTAACCTAACTCCTTTATCCAATAGGCTATGTGTCCAACATCTTTGGCATAAAATAACCCAATGGGTTGACATGCTGTAAAACTCAACCAACCAACCAACCAACCAACCAACCAATCTAACTTTTGCAACTCCCGAACTATGAATGTATAGTTTGGTTGGTTTGGTTTCACTTGTTTTGTTTTACTACATATCAACCTTGGTGAATCATTTAATGCCGGCTAAGTTTTGGATTCATAGCGATAGTTTGGTAGAAAACAAATGTATATATGTATAGATTTTAACTATTGTTCAATTACTCATGTATACAGAATAGGCCACACAATAGGTGTACGTGTACAGAATAGGCCACCTAAAGGGGGTTGCTGTACAGACTATGCCACCAAATGAAGTATGTGTACAGAATAGGCCACTAAATGGGGTTAGGTATACAGAATAGACCGCCACAACGTTAGTTTAAAGTTCATCACAAATCTACCAATAAGAATGTCCTTACATATTTCTACTCAAATTAAAACACCAACAAAAAAAGTGGAATAATTATAGGTTTTTACCTTCTCATTTGTTCACCTAAATATTTAAATGATGAATCTGATTACATAGAAAATTAGACAAGATCTTTTATTTATACATCTTGCTAAATCTAAAGCACTCAAGATCCATAAAAGAAAATTAACAAATGCGTTTGTTTTATGGCATCTCAACCTCGGTGGGTCATTTAATGCCGACTAAGTTTTGGATTCATAGCGATAGTTTGGTAGAAAACAAATGTATATATGTATATATTTTAACTATTGTTCAATTACTCATATCTTTTTAGTATAATCCACTTCTTTTAGGAAATGTAAAATCCTGGATGGTCTTATTTTCGTGAACAAATTTTTCATATCATTTGCTTGGTAGTATTTTGTTCGCTCTAGATCAAAATCTACACACTCTAACAGTATATGTTTCACTGTAAATCTATCTTGGCATGTAGTGCATATTGGGGATTTTGTGCCCTCTAGTAAATGATGATGGGTGATGTAGGTGGGGCCTATATGAAGGCGGGTCAGCACAATCTGTTCTCTTCTATGTTTGTTGTATTTTAAGTTCCATTCTCCTATGGTAGGTTTAATGTTTTGGAGTTTATTATTAATGAGTGCATTCCAATGATTTTGCCAATTTTTAATGATAATTCTTTTCACAACTGTTTTATAATTAGTATATGGTATTTTTGCTTTTGTTATTGTATCTTTCATAACTTTCTTTGCTTCCGAATCTGCCCTGTCATTTCCAGGTATGCCAAAGGTGGCTCAGGATCCAACAAAAATTATTTTTGGTATATTCTGTGTAGTTAATACGTAGAAATAATGATTATAATAAAATATAAAAAAAACAATGATAGTTGGAGGGGATTTGCAGTTATTCAGACATCAGTAAAAAGGGGGGGACACCAGTTAAAACTGGCACGAGGGGCTTGCGAGCAGTAAAATAATAATCATAATTAAAAACAAAAAACGATAATTGGAGCCCTTGGAATATCCCCCAAGAACCTAGAAAATCGCCCCATCTCAAAAGCCTTTGGTATTTATTGGTCACTGGAGGGGGCGCCAGGACAAGCTCTTGTCCTACCCCTCCAACATCACGACGTTGGCATTTCACTGTTTTATGCAGTGGTAGAACAACGCGGTGAGGGGCAACTTCAGGGAGCATAAAATCGCCCTAACCCTAAGGCCTTTGCGTTGCTATAACATTGAAATATGCTTGCCTAACCCTTTGCCACTATACTCCTAAACTATGAATGGGCAGGTGAAGCTTTGAAAATTTTGAATCAGGATGTATTGATCATTGGAGGGGGTGCCAGGCCGAACTCTTGCCCCCCCCCCAATCTTCCTGAATCACGACGTTGGCATGCCATTGATTTTATGCAAATTAGAAAAGATGTCAAATGATAATAAAATACTGCTATGTTGTATTCAAAGCACTTAAAGAAAGCCGGAGGGCACCACGGCCAAAACGTTGTGTATATGAAAATAAAGATGAGGACAACACTCCGAAAAATCTAAATAATACATGATAGCAGTTGTTGAATTAAACACTACTCTTGCATGTGCTTTCTCTGACTTCATTTTAGAAATGATACCCAAAATCGGTAACAGTCAGTGTTTGGCTAGGTGATTATCTGGGATGTTTAAAGAGTTTTAGGGGTAAATTTTATCTAAATGAGTTGAGATAAGTTATTCAAACTAGTATTTTCCTTCTTTTTTTTTTTTTTTTTTTGTTGAGAAACTG
Organism: Doryteuthis pealeii; assembly: GCA_023376005.1. Taxonomy (NCBI): domain Eukaryota; kingdom Metazoa; phylum Mollusca; class Cephalopoda; order Myopsida; family Loliginidae; genus Doryteuthis; species Doryteuthis pealeii. The sequence goes on along the minus strand of CM042141.1, from coordinate 109,428,617 downwards.
TGGAATCCAGGAAATCACCCTAAATGCTTAATTTTATCTGTAAAAGTTTGCCGAGGTGAATTGTTAGAATATTATGAAAAAAGGCGGCATTCAGAGCTTCCTTTATACAATTAAAGTCGTTCTTTCTTTCTTTATTCATCTGCTGATAGACTGCGTATGCACCACTTGTTAGACACATCGGAACTATCTACTCAAATCTTTTTAACACTCACAGCTGACACATAAATTCTTCTCTATCCATTCGATAACGGATCGTTTAGAATCAGAGCCGCCAAATTCCGTTACTAGTTTTGGGTCAAATCGGTTGGTCATTATTCTAAAATAGCTTGTTGGAAGTAGTTGACTAAATATTTTCTGGTTGTCACTAAGATTCCTGATCGTCTGTAATTCTCTTCTAACCACTCCAGCTGTAGAAATTCTCGTTCTCGCCAAGGAAAGTATTCTGCTGGCTTTTATGTGTGCCTCCGTTAGTCATGCGGATTTTCTTCAGACTATGGTCTTTTTTTTTTCTTTTCTCTTTTTTTTTTCTTTTTTGCTGGGCACTATATATTTTCTACATTAACATTTAAATTCGGATGAAGAAGACTCAAAAAATAAATGAAGGTACAAATATATATTTTAAAAAATACAACTTGCAAACTTAATGGCCTTGGGGCCAGACTTATCTGCCAAGATCCATCTTGGTTCTGGGATAGACTGGATAATACGTCGTGCTGCTCTGGTGGCTAAACACTACAAGTGACCCAAGACAGATATTCAATTTAGGCGCCAATCAACGTATTGCCTGATTGGACCCCTGGTGCCAAGGGCGGACAATTAATCCCTTATTTTCCGTACGGTGTTTCCGTAGGTCCTTTGCTCAGCATGTAGTGTCAGTACAGAGCTGGTCTATGTAGGTTTTTGCTGGACAACCTGCACTAGCATGTCCAAGTGCTGATTTCCACAGAAGGATATTAAAAATATTGGCATCCTCATGTCTACTAGAGACGATGGTGTAGTGTCTCCCGTCCAAAAACGTTTTTATCTGCATCTGCGCGAGTGGCTGAGCTGGCCAATTTTTGAATGGCAGTCCCTGGTGCACTGACTGCACACAAACAGTGATGATTGCTGGGACTGCTGTTGTCTTTCCTTCATTCTGGCTCTCTTTGCTGTGGAGGTTACTTTCCTCTCTGTTTTATTTCTTTTCATGCCTTGTTTGACAGTGAGGCGCCAAACCACACAGTTGTCCGCACAGACCTCTCATATACACAAGCAATAACTTCACCATTCTTTTCCTTGTATTTTTCTGATATAGATTCTTGTTAATTGTTTCATTTGTTATTATTATTATTTCTATTGAGATGTCTAGTGCATGCTTATTGCTGGCCTGTACTGCCAAATTGCTTTTATGCAGCTATGTTTTCAACAATATATGCTTAAATACACTAAAAACTTTTTTCCTGAATCTGACCTGCTAAAATGGGGGTGCATCTTATATGCCATCAAATACGGTAGTTAAAATTTAATGCTAAAACTGTATCTAAATAATAAAATCTTTACAGTGCTCAATGCCCCAAAAATCATCAATTATAGAAAAACATAAGGCAGGGTAAAAACTCACAACTCAGAGTTCCATGACTATTTAACATCATAATATTACTAACTATGCAGTAAAACATATGAATATTCATTGAAAGACAAATGACTCAAAAAGTAAATAAAAGTGTACAGTAATTTTATTGAATATGTCACACATGTGGATTGCCAGCTCACCTGCTGATTGAAGTGGTAAAACTGAAATGTGAGATTTTACCCTGCCTTAGATTTTTTTATAATCGTTTATATATAAAATCATTCTGAAGATCCTTTTGGTGGAAGCTAGGTAGTTAATTTCTATCACTGATTCAGTTCCCGAAACCTGCTCTACAAGTACATATCGAGCACTTTCCAATTTTTAATATCTTGACTCATTCTTTTTTCTTCTTCCAACAATCGAAATTGTAACTAGTTCGATTTTGCTTTATTTTGTTGCATTGAGTTCCACCCAAACAAAAAATTGGTGATTTTTAACCTAATCCCTTTTTTATTTTGCTAATTATTTTGCAGTAATATGTTTTAATATTTATTTTTTTTTATAAATAATATTTTTCTTTGTTAATTATGTGCAGTAATATGTTTTAATATTATTTTTTTTTATAAATAATATTTTTCTTTTGCTAATTATGTGCAGTAATATGTTTTAATATTTATTTTTTTTTATAAATAATATTTTTCTTTTGCTAATTTTGTGCAGTAATATGTTTTAATATTTATTTTTTTTATAAATATATTTTTCTTTTGCTAATTTTGCAGTAATATGTTTTAATATTTATTTTTTTTTATAAATAATATTTTTCTTTTGCTAATTATGGGCAGTAATATGTTTTAATATTTATTTTTTTATAAATAATATTTTTCTTTTGCTAATTTTGTGCAGTAATATGTTTTAATATTATTTTTTTTATAAATAATATTTTTCTTTTGCTAATTTGTGCAATAATATGTTTTAATATTTTTTTTTTATAAATAATATTTTCTTTTGCTAATTTTGTGCAGTAATATGTTTTAATATTTATTTTTTTTAAAATAATATTTTTCTTTTGCTAATTTTGTGCAGTAATATGTTTTAATATTTATTTTTTTTATAAATAATATTTTCTTTTGCTAATTTGTGCAGTAATATGTTTTAATATTTATTTTTTTTTATAAATAATATTTTTCTTTTGCTAATTATGTGCAGTAATATGTTTTAATATTTATTTTTTTTATAAATAATATTTTTCTTTTGCTAATTATGTGCAGTAATATGTTTTAATATTTATTTTTTTTATAAATAATATTTTTCTTTGGTGTAATAAATTTGAAAACTTAAATGTTTTTAGAGGACTTATTAACATAGGCGTATCTGACTACTCGTTCGTCCTTCAGGTTTTTAACTCACAACACAAAGCAAAAAATCGACCAAGTGACAGCTCGTAACTCGGAAAACTCATAAGTTAGGGCACTCGTAAATCAAGGTATCATTGTATATTAATTTACATATTTATTATTTGTTTGTCTTTCTATCCATCGATTCTTCAGGTAAAAGTCCAGTCATCCAACCTCAACATACGTAAAGCATTACGTCACCTTTACAAAAATGGCACATAGAAAATTTCTAAGAGTCGTTTACCGACAACATTCAGTCAATTCAAAGAAATGAAAATACGTTCATGCTATTGTCATTTCTTTCAAATGTTTGTGGGCTCAACATCATCATCGACTCAGCAACAGGTCTTTAACAACTTAGAAAATCTGAGATTTACATTGAGGATTAACATAAAAAGACGTTTTGTCTACTTTACCAGGCAATGTTTAATCCCATAGGATAATCTCTTTCTGTAATCATTGTCGACTGGCTGTTTGGCAGTTCCTGTGGAAAAAAAATTATAGAAATTAAGAACAAGCTCAATTGAAAATAACAGATTCAATAATCTCTCTCTCTCTCTCTCTCTCTCTATATATATATATATATATATACTGAGAGAGAGATAGAGATAGAGATAGAGATAGATAGATAGATAGATAGATAGAGAGAGAGAGAGAGAACATACTGAAGAAAGGTGGAATGTGTTAGATAAATATTTGGTTGAAATGAAAACAATCCAAATGTTAACAAATGGAACATATTAAACAATGCAACAATGGAATAGCAGTGTACACATCGCTAAGAATCAGCTGATATTTTTGGTTAAATACTGATGTGCGCCAAACCAATTAGAGTAAATTAACAAATAATTTTAAGGATGTTATAAAAGACCGAGTTTTGGAAGAAGGGGTAGATAGAAACAGAAGAGGTGCATGCCAGACATCAAACATGTGCAACATCAAGCCAGTGACTCAAACTGATAGCCAAAATTTGTCCACTTTTTCTCTGTCTCACTTTCTTTCTTTCTTTCTTTCTTTCTTTCTGACTTGACAGTTGTGTGTGTAAACAACACATTAGTCGCTTTCTCCGCACTTTCTCTCTGCATTTATGTTTTACTACTAAACGAATTGCCACGGTGAAATAAAGTTGAGTTTGACAAGCGATAAGTGATTGGCGTTCGTTTCTTTCTAACATGAGTTACCACGGAAAATAAAGAAACCCTTTGAAACAGAACACCACACCACTTAAAGAGGGATCATAAAGCAACAACATAATCAATTTTTAAGCAGAGTAAAGCTGGTTTGAATTCAGAGTTTTCCTTCTCCTAGATTGGTTGCCTTAGTGAGGCCACAGAGTGCTACAGTTTACCCATAGCTGGAGTGAGAACAGATGGATTCCTGCTATTTTCAAGGGAATTAGAGCAAAGTGAAACACAAAAAGGTTCATTTAGGATTGCTGATTTCGTTTCCTACAATTATAACCATTACACTAAAGTAAATAACCAGAGAAATAACCACTGGTTTGTTCCTAATTTTGTTTTTCCTAATGTCAAAAAACATTATTGTGTGATCATGCCTGTGCATTTGTCATAAATATTATGAAAATTTCGTTCTTCAAAAGATAATGTAAACTATATAAAAATGTTTTTCTCTCAGTAAAAAACAATTAAAAGTTGAACCAATGTTAAATTTAGTTTAACTTTAGCTGCTACAAATTCTAAAAAGTCAGTATGTATTATACGCAATATTTTTTTTTACTCCTGAATTTCATGGTTC
>CM042141.1:109406416-109418916 GCA_023376005.1 Doryteuthis pealeii | reverse complement strand
AAACACCCTGTATATATATTTTGTATTGATATTGTATATATTCTGTGAAAAGATTTTTTTTCTCTTTTTTTTTCTTTCTTAAAGGTTGATGTGAGAAGATAGAAAAAGAGGGGAGATGCCCAAGGAGATATATAAAACAAACAAATAATAGATAAAATTCCATATTATGAGTTTAGAAAAAGCATTGACAATTTAAAAATTAATGATGATAGTCTGAATAAACTTGATGTTCTAATGACAATGTGAATCAACATTGAAATATATCCAAAGTAAATATTAATTTAAATAAAATTTAAATATAATATTTTTACAACATTGAAATATATCAAAAATCAAACTCGATATTTTAAATTAATGTGTCTGTTTGTCTGTGACTGAGAACTACGTCACCACTGACGTCACAATTCCCTTAGTTATTTACGTTATATTTTCAATGGTTATTAAATAATCATTATTTAATCTTAATTAGCATCTTAATTATTAACAATGTTTCTATTAAGGTTTAGTTGAGATAGATTTGTCTCAAAACTGCCCATATCATTAATGTGTTTAAAATCCTGGGATGTGTGCTATATATCATTAAGAAATAAAGGTTTACATAGTATATAGTGTGAATAATTTGCATATCGGTTTATACAAAACAGTGTTTGATAAATAATTACTTGGTTTTATTGATTTCTAATATTATTGTTTTATTCTCAAACATATCAAAAACAATCCTATGTATAATTTTATATTGAAATCAATTAGAATAAAGTAAAAATAAATGTAATCTTTTTGTGTTTGTATTTCATTAGTCTTTTTAATTCAATATAACAATAATATTAAAACTTAAATACTTGTGCCCTGTGGGTGCATTATTTTGCTAGTTATTTTAATAATAGTCTAATATATTGAAAATTATTTTAATACCGAAATACATTAAAAATCGGGTATGAAGAGATTGTTAATGGTCAGGAATTAATGCAAGTGTTAATGACATAATGTGATGATTATAAGTATATTTCTAGATATGAGTTATTGGTGACAAGTCTACAATGAGTGGATAGGATGTGTCCAGGGTGTAATGGTTATTATCATAGGAAATGAACATGGCAATATGAGTTCAAATCCTGGACAAGACTATTTGTTATTTGACAGAATTTTTAAGATGAGGCTTGATGTGTATAATTTTGATTTTTTGGACTGTTGTCCTCATGTAGTGTAATTATTATGGTCTTTGGAGAATTTGGGGATTAAAAAGAAAAACAGTAATTGGATTTCTGGAGAAAGAGAACAAAAAGAGGTTAAAGTTTGGAAGGGTAAACACTCAACAGGGGCCAGCCATTGACCGACCAATGACCCCGGAACTAGATTTAAAAATAAAAACGGAAGTTCAAGGTTTTGAGCGGAAGCGGATGTGACCTTCCCCCACACCCTGGACCCCAAACAGAAGTAAAGAAAATTCACCCTCTCTTTCGCCAGACCTTAGAAGGGTCGGACGTGTTTGTTGGGGCTTCGTCGTGACATGTCTAGAGTAGCAACGAACAGTGCGCATGAACGTGATTTACGATAGAACAGCCTGACCTTAATCTCTCTCTCTCTCTCTCTCTCTCTCTCTCTCTCTCTCTCTCTCTCTCCTTCTCTCTTAAAAAGAACCCACGAGCCTAGAAAAAAATAAATAACCCCTTTTTGACTATACAACTTTCGTATATTGTTACTCTGAACTAACGACTACTACTACAACCCGACTTGGCCCCTACGCAACACTCATCTTTATTGTGGTATGGAAAATCACAACTTTTTGGCCACTGCATCCTCTGACCTTCCTCAGGTGTTTCTTGTCTATCTGGACATAGGGCAATGACCCAACATGGGAAATTATTTTGAATAGATTGGCTGTTGAATCCTTGTGATGCATGTCTGAATGATATGCGTGCAAAAACAACGATGTCATTATTTGAATAAGATCTTTAAAAGTTCTTTGATGCCTTGCTTGATCAACCACTAAATTATTCAAAAGTATATCCCAAGTTGGGTCATTGCCCGGATACACAGGAAACACCTGAAAGCTGGAGGATGCAGCAGCTGAAACATTGTGATTTTACATACCACAATAAAGATGAGGAGAAAAGTCCAAAAAATCAAAATTATAAGATTATAATATTTGTATTTCACAAAATGCTAATACCCTAAAAAAGGCATGAATCCAACTATTCTCCCTTAGCTATGGGTAAATAGTAGAGCAGACTGGACTCCTTAATGCAGATTTTTTGCTCACATCAGAAAACATTATTTTAAAGCAAACAATATGAAGGGTCTATTTGAAAATGTTAACATTGGGGATATTTTCTCCTTTTTAAGGGAAATAAAATTATACCATAGAATATAGACATGAAACAAATCAATGCCATACAATATAATTCCCAATAATGCTAACATATTGTTAAAACCAATTACTAAAAGTATATATATGAATACACAATATGTATAACACCCCAACCGCTAGGCATGGATGGGTTGATATGCCGTTAAAATTAATAAACCAAACCATCTTTAACATTGGTATGATAACCAGTCTAAGAGAAGGAAAACTTTGAATTCAAACCTGTTAAACTTTGCTTAACAAATTGACCATGTGTTGCATCTTGCACATGTAGAGGGCTTAATAAATACATTTTATGTTAGGTCGCTTAATGCGCTACTGGTACTATGTAATCCAGTACAACCTGTTTCATAGTCGAGTCATCAGTGACTAAACCGGTAACCCCACAGATTTTATCTGATGAGGAGGGTGGCTAGACACTCTGCAGGATAAAGAACAAGACCTGTTCAAAGGGCGGAGGAAGCTATTAGCTCAACGGCCATCTAGAACATTATTTCTGAGAGTGTTGGACCCCTTATTCCTTGTTAGGTTATCCATCTAGGAGAAGGACAACTCTGATTTAACACCTACAATTAATATGATTACCGGTTATCTTGGTTCGGTTTGTCACTGGACAATAATCATGAACATTTAGAGAGTGGTATTCATGTTGTACAAGCATTGATCACTATAATACCATCATGTACAAATGTTCCCTTGCTATCTTTCATTTATCAAAATCTCAAAAAGTCCCATGGCGATGGATGTGTGGCAACATGTGCAGACCTGACCAGTCCAAAGCATGCAGTTACATATCTACACTTTGGCGGCAGGAGTCTTATCCTATAAATTCATATATAATTCCTATAAGATATTCTCCTACCTTGCTATGGATAAATAATAGGGCAGACTGGGCTCTTTAGTCTTGGTTAAGCAACTAGTATAGCAGGAATAATATTCTGAATTCAAACTAGCTTTTTTTCCACTTAAAAGTTGAACTTGTGTCACATCCTATCTGTGGCAGAAGGTTGGGCATATACATAATCAATATGAAATGAATCCAAAAAGTAAATCTAAAGTCCCCATAGAATATATCTTTAAACTTTTAATAATTGTCTATATTGTTAGCTACTTACGTAATTGCATCGTGATGCTGCACAATTGAAAATTCTTTCCCTGAAATAAATAACATAAAGAAATATTAGTCTTGTATGTGTTACATAATGTATAGGCATAGCCTATCATTTTTGTAAGGAAGTGCAATGTAAATTTTAGAAATAATACAGAAGATACAGCAACACCTATCAACAAGCAAGTCTTTTTTCTCTCTCTTTGTGTTACATAATGGATAGGCATAGCCTATCATTTTTGTAAGGAAATGTGGTGTAGATTTTAAAATCAATAGTAACACTGGAAAAACAGTGGAAGTCAATTCATAGGGTTTGATTGATAGCAGACTTGAACCTGGAGTTTATCTGGAGCGGGACTTTCATTAGCTTAGAGAGACACATGATCAGATGAGTCTGGGAAAAGTAGAATTTAGTTAGTTTTATTTGAAACTAGCACTCATCAGAGACAAATGTATATTTAGTCTATGCAGAATCCCTGTGCATGCAGTAAAGAATATTTGGGAATCAGGGAAATGAATAAAGTGGTCTTGTTACACAATGGATATGCATAGCCTATCATTTTTGTAAGGAAGTGTAGATTTTAATGGTAACACTTCCACTTCCACTGTTTTTTCTGTGTTACCATTAATTTAAAAATCTACACCACACTTCTTTACACGACCTGTTATATGATTGTTATAAATAAATATTAGTATTAGATTTGCCATCTTGTGGTTTATATGAGTCGTTATTGGGTGAGTCTTAAGAGTTAATTGGTAACCATGCTTGAGATGAATAGGAGATATTACAAATACAATGTTCAAATCCTGGATGAGGCTGTTTGCATTTCCCATCATGCTATGAATTCAAATAAAAACTCTGAAATCAAACCAGCTTTATTCTGCTTAAAGATTGACCTTGTGTCACAATTTGTCTGTGGTAGAGGGGTTGGGTATTAGTGTAGGTTGATTTTTGACTTTTTAAAAATATCAAATTGTCCATCTATGCAAAAATTGTGTGTTAGTATATGGAATACTCATACCAAAAATTACATCTTTTACTTGCACCATTGTTTGAAGAAATAGCATCAAAGATCGTCTACTAAATGCACTAAAAATCCTAAATTTTGTGAAAACGAGGATTTTTATTTAGTAGACGAACTTTGATGCTATTTCTTCAAACAATGGTGCAAGTAAAAGATGTAATTTTTGACATCTGTATTCAGTATAGATGGACAATTTAAAAAAGTAAAAAATCACCCTACCCTATTGGGTATATATATATATATATATATATATATATATATATATATATATAAAGTAATTGGTAATTTGCTTGAAGCATTGTTAAGTATGTTATAAAATAATAAAATTCGAAGGCAATACAATGCGTAAAAAATAAAGACAAAAAGATGTTTTATATGTCTAATCGATTTCAAAGCAAAGCTTTATCATCAGAGTTTTATTCAGAAATGACGTGCTTATGTTTTTTTATTTGTGTGGTTATAATTTCTCTTCATATTTCCTTTTCCTCTCCTTTTTTTCCTCTCTTTCTTCTTCTCCTCCTTTATGAATGGGCGAATAACTGTAATTTCTTATTTCTCTCTTTCTTTTTTTCTTTTTTAAAAGTTTGTTGAGAACAAGGCTGACATCTGGTAAGATGTTGCAATATGTTGCGACCGTGTGGACATGTCAAAGTTTTGCTTTGCTTTGAAATCGATTAGACATATAAAACATCTTTTTGTCTTTATTTTTTACGCATTGTATTGCCTTCGAATTTTATTATCTTATAATATATATATATATATATATATATATATATATATATATATAGGGAGGTGTGCTGAGTTTGTTTTTTAGCAAATGGTTCAATCAAATACAAATAATACTTAAACACATCTGTTTAACCCATAGATGAGATCTTAACAGATACTAGCACAACAGGTCAGGGTGGACCTAGGAGTAATGGCAATGAAGGGATACTCCACACTCTCCAGACATCCAGAGCTGGAACTAGATGCAATTTAACATCATACCCAGGACACTAAAGTGTTCAACCACCACCTTCTAGCACATATATAATAAAAAGGGTTGGGGGTTTGCCATAACAGCAATATGGTTGTATAAATGCTACAGCTTGACATGACCAACTGATTGATCAGAGTGGGCCTCTCCAATTGCTTGTCTATCCTAAATAGGGACCAAAGTGGAGTGTTACATGTCTTAGACAGCTTAGTCAACAGGATTCAATCCTTAAGCATCATGTGTTGCCATCCATGACTAACAGATGGCTCCATTGGTGTGTGGGGGGGGGTTACTCCACTGCAGTCGGCATATTCTTTAGCTCCAGCAGACAGGGCTAAGTAATGTCAGGTAGTTCTGATAGTTTATTATAATTTTCAGTTAAAAAGCAAATCATTACTTACAAAGTTTATCAACCTGATCGTTTTTTCGTAACTTCATTAAAGCGTTCACTTCTTTGCAAGCCTGGAAAATAAGAAAAAAGAAGAAAATAGATAAGCACTGATTATCAAAACATTTGTAAAACTAATAAAACTTATAGAAATTCCATGGTGGTTATTTGTAATTTTGGAATTAAACACAAAGTGATTAATTACAGAGTTACAGAATAAAAGAAATCATATTATTTACAGTTTAAAACTATGGCTGATACTTGATGCCGTGAAGAGGACTTGCCATGAGCAATAACCAATAGGGACAGGTGGTGAGAGAGTGTCATGGGAATCTGTGCCATCAGCACAACATGATGATGATGATGATATGACAATTATCAATTTTTGATTAGTACAATGTGCAGTAGAAATACCTCCCACATTTTAAACTATTACCTGTTTGGAGCTGACTTACAATCAATTCATCTATAAAACACCATTTTTTGCTAGATCACCAAAGTTAAGCAGCAATGAGCCTGTTCAGTACTTAGATTGGTGACCAGTTAAGCAATAGCAGATACTGTAACAAACTGAATATCAAAATGACTTGATTCGGCATTAAATTACCCAAAAAGGGTTGATATGCCATAAAACAACCTTTGTGATGCAACTGAACTTAGGGAAGTGGCTATGGTAGATCCATCTAGTCTTACCATATTTTTCAGCCTTTCAAAGGTTGACAAAAAGACCAAGTATTGAGATTTATTTAGGAATGTACGTGCGGTCCAATAGGCCAATCATGGCCCTCCTGGGGGTCACATGAGGACAATCATAAAAGTAAGGACCTGAAAGGGTCACTCTCTCTTTTGCCATTCCACACAGTGGCACCTCGTAGATACAAGGTAAGGCACTCGCTCACATTGCTACAAGCCCAAGAAGACAAAGATCAAAGCAGTCTTTTCCCACCACACCAGAGTGCTGAGAGCCACAACTTAATGGCTACTACTACAATTCATCCAGACCATAAGGTATTGGAAATCCATAGTTAATTATCTCCCCCTGCCAGCAGGGGGCGAAATCACCAACATTGTATGTTGGTGCCAAAACCAAAAACTTTGCTTATCACGGAGCACTCACTGAGGGTAGTTATGTAAATAACGATCCCTAAACTTCACTCATTACTTAGCCCCAAAACAGGGCTTACTTATCTACAGACCGTTGACCTGGACGGACGCAGCACACTTTCAAAGGCACAAAAGCACACTATAGAAGGCTGAAGACCAAATAGTCTACTTGAAAGGGCCCATTCACCGTCATTTAAAGAACTGTTACCAGGGCGAGAAGCTTCTAAAATAGCATCCACCATTATTTATCACTGAACTGGTTACGAGGAAGAACGAGAAACGTCAGAAGAAACATCCTATCAACTTTCCAACAAGAAACAGAATACCCCTGTTATCAGCACTACTCCAAGAACATTGCTTAACTCAGATAAGTCTAGTAGCAAATACCAATAAAATTTGCAACAAGTTCTTGTATTATTTGTCAATACATGTATTAAATTTCCATTGTTTGTTTGTCTTCTTTCATCCGAACAATTTGCCTACAACTACGGAGAAATAAGAGCTCCTTCGAATACCGTAAATACTCTTAAAGGGTCAAGTTACCATGAAACTTAAAGTTTTCAGCAGGCATACTCAATGCAACCGCTTAACCCCTCCTAACCTAAATCCAACCTAACTAAACTAAACCTTGGACAGTGAACTGTGAATTACTCCCATTATTGTTTCATACTTGTCTGTAACTGAATAATTATGATATTTCAAACTGTTGTTCTCATCTTTATTGTGTATAAACAATGATCAGGACACTGTAACCTCGGGCTCTGTTTAAGTGTTTATCTATTATTCTAATTAACTTAAAATAAGTCATCTTTAGACAATTACCCATGAATTTAAATGCAGTTTTGGAGCTTAATGATTACTGCACACTGTTACGATTTTATGGGCCATCCCTTAGGCTTCAAGCAAGAGCGCTTGTCCAGCGAAGATCCTTGGTAAAGAATCCTTTGGTTGTTCCTCGGTGTTGCAAGTTCCTCATCAATGATTGCAAATGGACGGCTATCAGTATCAGTGATTAAGTAGTCAACTACTTAATTATGGCTATTGATTGGCAGAGGAATAAACTATGTGACCTTGCCCAATCTATAAATTCAAGTGGTGTATGGTAGCACGGCTTATATCCACCAAATAATCCAACACTCACTCAAAGGGACTCCAGGCAGCATAAATCCCACCAGACAAGAGTGAGCACCATTACTTATCACTGAACTGGTTACGAGGAAGAACGAGAAACGTCAGAAGAAACATCCTATCAACTTTCCAACAAGCAACAGAATACCCCTGTTATCAGCACTACTCCAAGAACATTGCTTAACTCAGATAAGTCTGATAGCAAATACCAATAAAATTTGCAACATGCTCTTGTATTATTTGATAGTTCCTCATCAATGATTGCAAATGGACGTCTATCAGTATCAGTGATTAAGTAGTCAACTACCCACACATTATGGCTGTTGATTGGCAGAGGAATAAACCACGTGACCTCGCCTAGTCTATAAATTCAAGTGGTGTATGGTAGCACAGCTTATATCCACCAAATAATCCAACACTCACTCAAAGGGACTCCAGGAAGCATAAATCCCACCAGACAAGAGTGAGCAGTAATAATTGAGCTCTGAAACTGTGTTTGAATTCATGGGTAATCGTCTGAAGAAGATTTGTTTTAAAGTAATTAAAATGATAAATAAAAAACACCAGAGGTTACATTGGCCTGAACATTGTGTTTATACACCATGAATATGAGGACAACAGTCTAAAATATCATAATTATTCATATCAATCCTTGTTTGTATCTATTGTACATTCTTATGTTTTTGTACATTAAATTCTTTTTTCTTGTAGTAGCAAAAGGTTATTGTTTCTCTCCTTTAAAGCCTGCACCCAGCTTCTCTCTGCCTTAATTGTATTTCCCATACAAACCTTAGGGGTATAAAATTTGCACTTTATTTTCTATACAAGAGTCATGTCTGGTAGTATTTCTGCCACGTTTGGTGAACAGCATCCTTAAATTCTTCCATGTGTCTTTCTTTTAATTGATGAACCCGTGGAGCTACCATTACCACTTTACTAAGTTCACTTGAAATTTGAAAATGTTTACATTGTAAGGTGTGACATATTTAGATGGCAATACTCGAAAATAAATTTGTGAAAAATGTTTTTTTAGTTCCAAATGGTTGGTCTCAAGTCACAAGTCAATAAAGAATAATCCATTTTTATTATTTGGATTATTGTCCGAATAATCCAAATAATATTGTCCTCATCTTTATTGTTATCTACACAACGTTTCGGCTGATGTGCACTCTGGCCTTCTTCAGGTATTTCTTGTTGGACTAGGGAACCTTCCTGAAATTGGGAAACCCTTCCTCAAACTTGGGAAACTTCTCTTCAAACTCAGGAAACTTTTTGTTGAACTCGGGAGCCTTCATGTTGTAATTGGAAGCCTTCACAGAACTTCGAACCGAACACTTTATTCAATCCACTGGGGTAGATTGTTCTCATTCCGTTAACTATGATCAGGTACAAGTGTTAAGCTATGTTAATTATTCTATGTTACTGTCACTCTTGATCAGGATTGAACTTGCAGCCTTGAGATAACTGTCACTTAGAACTTTATTAACTCAACAACTATATCCACTATGCCATGTGTCCAATTGGACAATTCAGAGTGAATTACAAAAATATAAAAATTTAGAGAAAGAAGATTAATCCAGTTCATCATTGAATTCAGAATTGGCAACATGTTCCTTCCCTGCTAGAAACATTGCATTACATCACCCACATGAGTCAGGCTGTCTTTATAGCATACCCAGAATGCAATGTCGATAGCTATCTATTTCAGAAAGGAAGTTGTTTACGGCCAATATTGAGACAATAATTCAACAGTTTATTTCTATAAAAATGTTGGTAATCACTCAGCATAGAATATGCTGCCACAATTTGGTGACTTGAGCGATTGAAAATAAACTTGTGATATGATAAGTAAAACAGTCCTTTTTTTCATTTTTCTTCTTTTTTTTTTACAACAGGGTCAATTTCTTTATTGATATTTTTAGCAGAATTTTGTATTCATGGTTCTTTTATTAAAAAAAAAACTCCCATATACAAACTTATAAAAATCTGATATAACTATTCAGACTCTTATATTTATAGAAAAAAAGTAAAAATCGTTTTTGTTGGTTCATTTTTTCATATTTCGTAAAATTAAAGAGGAGTGGGGAAGACCTCGTAAAAAAAATAAATTTCCGCAATATTCGGAAAAACCTATTTCAAACATAATGTTCATCAAAAGGTAAGTAATTATGGAAATTTTCATGAAAATAGGACCATTAATTGATTTTTCATAGAATTTTTTAAAAAGCCTCTAGTCGTAACTTGTTTTTGGCTACGTTAAATCTCAGTTGATTTAACGGTGTGAAAATGTAAACATTGTTTTCATTCATAATTTTCATTATTTCCGTAAGCTGAAATTTTTTTTAAATCATCAGGAGTTTTAATGTTTCTTCTTTTGAATGGACAAAGTGATAGTTTTTCCAAGCTGTAGTCATGTCAATGCTACTGTATGGCCAGACCTCTTGGAGTCTAATGAAGCACTTGAAGAAAAAAAATAGATCGGACCTACACAAGAATGCTGTGAGCTCTCCTAAACAAATCTTGGAAGCAACACTTCTCAAAAAAGTATTTGTACGGTCATTTGCTTCCTATCATACAATTTGTCAAACAAACAAGACATGCTGGACACTGGTGGAGAAGCAAGGACGAACTCATAAGTGATGTTCTCCTGTGGGCACCTACACATGGACACACCAGTGTAGACTGACTAGCAAAAACCTATATTAATCAGAATTAGACAAACAAGATGTGCTGGACACTGTTGGAGAAACAAGGACGAACTCATAAGTGATGTTCTCCTCTGGGCACCTACACATGGACACACCAGTATAGACTGACTAGCAAAAAACCTCTATTAATCAGAATTAGACAAACAAGATGTGCTGGACACTGTTGGAGAAACAAGGACGAACTCGTAAGTGATGTTCTCCTCTGGACACCTACACATGGACACACCAGTGTAGGCTGATCAGCAAAAACCTATATTAATCAGAATTAGACAAACAAGACATGCTGGACACTGTTGGAGAAACAAGGACGAACTCGTAAGTGATGTTCTCCTTTGGACACCTACACATGGACACACCAGTGTAGGCTGATCAGCAAAACCTTTAACAATCAGCTCTCTGTGCAAATTCTGGATGCTGGAGAGGCGATGACTGATAGAATGTCACATGAGTTTTTCCTTGTTTCTGTTGTGTGATAGAGGGTAAGTGGCCATACAACTGCTTTCTTGTGGAGTACTGCTTTCAAGATTTGTTGTCCCTAATCACACAAATGCTAGACAATGCTGAAGATGCAAAGATGAACTCGTAAGTGATGTTCTACTGTGGACACATACACATGGACACACCAGTGTAGGCTGATCAGCAAAAACCTATATCAATCAGCTCTGTGTGAATTCTGGATGCTGCACAGAAGACTTGCCAGAGGCAGTGACTAATAGGGACGGTTGGTGAGAGAGAGTCATGGATATCCATGCTGCTAACATGACCTGATGATGATAATGATGTTGATGATGATGATATCTACTATAGACTTACGTGAAGGATGTTGTTGCTGTGTCTGACGTATCTTTTGAAAGAGGATCGACTTGTATAATAACCAGTCCAGAAAGCATTTGGTTTATGAGCGTAAGGAAAGAAGTCATCAGTTTTCTCTGGCCAAGTTCGGTCTTGCTGGTTTAAGTGATACAAATAACAGGCTGGGGTCGAATAAAGGGCGTTGATTTTGGAACCGTTTTGTTGCTGGAAAGAAAAAATGGATTCAGATGTCAGCAGAGAAAACATCAAAATAAGGAAATCTTAAAACATCAGAAAACATTAAAATAAGGGGAAAAAAAACTAGAAAGAAAAAGACTTAGTAGATAGATAGAAACAAATTGAGATAGATAGATAGATAGATAGATAGATAGATAGAGAGAGAGAGAGAGAAAGAGAGAGAGAGAAAGAGAGAGAGAGAGGGAGAAACAAGCTTAACATAGATAGATAGAAACAGACTGAGATAAATGAATAGATAGAGAAGAGTGAATAGATAGATAGATAGATAGATATATAGAGAAGAGTGAATAGATAGATAGATAGATAGATAGAGAAGAGTGAATAGATAGATAGATAGATAGATAGATAAGAGTGAATAGATAGATAGATAGATAGATAGAGATAGATGAATAGATAGATAGATAGAGATAGAGATAGATAGATAGATAGATAGATAGATAGAGAAGAGTGAATAGATAAATAGATAGATAGATAGATAGATAGATAAAGAGTGAATAGATAGATAGATAGATAGATAGATAGATAGATAGAGAAGAGTGAATAGATAGATAGAAAGATAGAAACAGACTGAGATAAATGAATAGATAGAGAAGAGTGAATAGATAGATAGATAGAGAAGAGTGAATAGATAGATAGATAGATAGA
>CM042141.1:109383916-109401416 GCA_023376005.1 Doryteuthis pealeii | reverse complement strand
AAACTAATTTTTAGGAGTAGACTCCACCTCAAATTTGAAGAGCTAAAAATCAACATAACTCCACCAATTTTTGGAATTGGAAGCTCAAATTTTGGGGATTGTCTAACTTTATCATAATCTACACTTGGACAAAATTTAAGAAAAATTGAAGCAGGTGGGTAACATGGCCTGGATGATTTGACATGGAATTACCCATTCGATAACCTTTTCTATAACAAAATCATTAAGAAAGTTATACATATAATAGCTCAATTCTGTAAGTTACTCTTGTTTTAATTCCTGACCACTGACAATCCTTTTGTTTCTGATTTTCATAATACAAAATAAAATTTGAAAATAAAAAATTTGAAAATACAATATAAAAATGAAAATAAAAAATAAAAAAAAAAAAATAAAAATAAAAATGAAAATAAAAAAATATAGATTCATGTAAATTTAAATAAATTAAAAATATACATTCATAAAAAAATTATAAATTCATATTAATTTTTAAAATAAATTCATTAAAAAAAACAATTATAAATTCATTTGAATTTTAAAATTGTAGATTCATGAAGATAAAAATCAGGATTTATCGATAATAATTAATGCACATCACATCAAGAACAAATTTAAACATGGAAAAATTATTTGATAAAAAAGAAGAAAAAAAACATCTAGGTTGTGTTAAAGTTAGCTTTCTGAATGTGTTCAATTTAACTGATATTTATTATCTCCCTTGACTAAAATAAAAATCTATACTTAATACAAGGGAGGTAACTACAATCGTATAAATGTACAGTTATTTCCCTTGAAACAAATCGCACGCCCCTGTAAATGGTTTGGTTTAGTTTGTTTAATGGCATATTAAACCCTGTCGATTATTTAATGCTAAAACATTTTTATGGCTTGTAAGAATAGTTTGTAGGTAAATATTTTGTTTTTAAAGTGATTATTAGAGTGTGAGATAAAAATTGGTACTACAGTTTCCTTTACAGATGAATTTTTGTCGATAGTTTCGTGGAAGTATTTTATATCTGATTCATAATTTTCGGTATATTTCTTACAAGAAGGACAAAATGTAATCCATGTTTTATTTTCAAATAGATCTTTCATATTATTTGTATCGAAAATTTTCTTTCTGATTGGAGCGATAGATCCACATTATATGAGGAAATGTTTGACGGTGCAGGGTGTTTGACATGTTTCACATTGAGGTTGATCTTGTTTGAGTATAAAACAGTGATTAAGTCTAGTATGGCCAATGCGCAGCCGGGACAGTATTACGTCTTCTTCTCGGGATTTTCTATACCTTGGTTTCCATTCTCTTACTGTTGGCATAACTGATAACAATTTGTTCGGTGCACTACTATGTAAAAAATATATCTAATGTTGGTGGCTTGTCTCCCATGGTCGACGTGCCTCTTTTCAATCCAACTAATCACAGGCCCGCAATTTTCGGCGCCAGAAATTGAAGCTAAGAAATCTTACTCTCTTTGAACCGCATCTCTTGGATTCGTTGCTCCTTATAATTCAGCAGAGATAGGAAAGGGGCCGTCATAAGTACGATACTTACCTCAAACATTGCAAAGTAGACTTGTATTTATCATATCTATTAATAATGGAGATTCGCTCTTTATTTATTTGTCTGTAACAAAAACTACGTCATTGCTTACGTCACATGATCCAAAATCGTTATAACATAGAATAAATACACGCACAATTTGAGCATGCAACATTAGATGATCCTCATTGTTTTTTTAAACAAGTTTTAATAAATACATGACTGGTATTATATATCTATATATAGTTTGTTTTATTTTAATACATATTCAAAGTTTACATTCCAAATTGTTTTATTTTTTTACTTCTTTAATAAATTTGATGATTTTACTTACTTAGGGTACAAACTCACTGAAATTGAATTTTTTTACTCCCACCCCTCAGGCAATATCTTTCAAAAATGTATTTTTAATTTGCTAGTTTATATAATTTCCCACAGACAATACTATCGTTTGCAAAAACGATTATTACAAGTGTATTTTCTTGTATGTGTAAAATGTATTAATACAATGTTATTTGTAATTCCATGTTGTGTTCATGTATTTTCTCTTCCTAACTCTTGTTAATTCCACATTCGCGGTTTAAATCAGCACAACTATTCCAACGTTTTTTGCCATTTTTGCTTCATGAATCTTTTTATTTGGTTTTGTTTTAATTTCATTCTTTTTTTTTTTTTTGTTTTTTTTTTCCTTTTTTTAAAATCTTATGTTTCATTTTTACTTTTTCTACTGTCAGAATGACTGACATTTGCAAAACAATCTATATTTACAACAATAGCACCCCACCCCACCAACCAGCGGCGGGGCAAGAGGTTGGCCCGGCACACCCTCTCCAGTGGTTAATAAATATGGATTCAGATTTTTCAAAGGTTCATCTCCCCCCTCCCCCTACCAACACCAGTTTAGAATTCTATGCATTCATAGTTTAGGAATATAGTGACAAAAGTTAAGCAATATATTTTAGTGTTATACCAACACGGAGTCTTTTGGGGTTTTAGGGCAATTTTGCACCCCTTCCACATGAAACTGCGGCCCGGGGTAGCTACCACTCCCTGACCAACCCCTCGGCAACGAACAGGATGTAACACAATCTCAATCTGTAAGCTAAAAACAACTGATTTGAATTCATAGTTTTCCTTCTCATAGGCTGGTTGCCATATCAAATTTAAAGATCTCAGTCTTCCCTACTATTTACCTATAGATCGGTGGAAGAATTGTTGGATTCATACCTTTTTCAAAGGTAGGTATTTAATTTACCCAATCTGTTTTGTCGTGGATTGGATATAATACATGGTCGCAAGTATGGGGCATTCAGGGGGATCAAACCCGCTTTTCAGTAGCAATGGATCGCAATTATTTACTAAGCTTTACTTTTAGTTGTGGCACAAAGCCGAAAGTATGAGGCACCCAGTGAGACTCAAACTCACTACTAGTGGTCTCGCACTCTAGCATTCTAGCTTGCTAACCATTTATATCATGTGAGGCGCCCTATTTACCCAACCCGTTCGCCACTGTTAGGATGTAACACAAGGTCGCAAGTATGGGGCATTCAGCGAGGATCGAACTCGCTTTTCAGTAGCAATGGATCTACGAGACTTGCTTGCTAACCATTATTCCACGATGGGACACATTACCTTTCCCAAGGGTATTAGCGCGATGTGAAATGCAAACAGCCTCATCCATGATTTGAACTCAAGTCGCATCCATTTCCAACGTCGATAACCATTACGCAACGAGCTTGTATTTTTAAGCAATCTGAGGTTGTGTGCCATGTCAAAGCAAAGTTTAGTAAATAACAATCTATATTTACAAATATAGATGGTTTCGCACTGACAATTATTAAAATAGACATTGATAGACAATTTTATAAACAAAAAAAATAGGTATGTCCAATTTTATTAAAGAGGGGTGGTGTAATAAAAATTGAATCTTTTTAAATTTTCAAAACAATTACCAAAAATTGGGGAATTATCCATGAAGGATATCAATATCTACAGCATTAGCAGCACCTGCCACTGAAAGGTAATTCTGATTCTACAAATCCGAACAGAAGAAGCTTGACATTCACAGCAGAAGAACCCTGGCATTTAAAGCAGATGTCGTGTTGCGCCGTCCGACGCTCGTCTTTCAATTTGAATATTCATTTTGTAAAAAAAAGAAAAAAAAAAAAAAAAAATATTGCACAAGGACTAAAATGGGAGGGGAAGATTGGTCTTTTCTATCCTAATTTTTAACTTAACTATTTCCATTCGTGACCCAATTCATACTACAGATTTCGATTTACCATAAACCAATTCGCACTACAATCACCAAAACTTATGAGTCTCTGTATGACAAACCTACACCTAATCCCGTATTTCTTAGTTGTGACGGAGGGGGATGACTCGTCTTTCAATCTGCCCATGCCCCCAAATCCAGTCCGTTTTATATCAGAATTCAGGCTCCCATACAGATTCCACCGCACGAGAATCTCGCTGTTTTTGCCCTGTGCAGAGGACAGGCAATCTTATATTGCTTCTGTCGGGGAACAGACTGTGTCCACTACAATCCAGTTTTGATGCGTGTCCACTACAATCCAGTTTTCAGCACTTTATTCATTAAGGACTTAATTTTATAATGAATACCTTATTTTATTAAAAAAAATAATGTTTTTTATAAACTAAGATTGTAATTTTTTTAACCTTTGGTCATTTGAATAAAAAAAATCCATTCCCTAATTTTTACATTTCTAGAAATATCAAAATCAGAAGATCACATTAAGAAAAAATGAATAATCGAAAAGGTTACTTGAAAATTTAAAAGTTTTTTTTTAACTAAAAATAAAAATTAAAAAAAAAAACGAAACGTCGTGTGTTTTCTCTTCTTTGAACTGACTCAAAAAAGTATTTTCTCTGACCTATTTTACCTGTTTTTATTGACCTATTTTATTCACTTAAAAACTTAATACTAGCTTTTAGACGTCTCGAAGGTAGGATGTTGTAAACAATATCTTTATCACAAATAAAGATATTCACTCTGGGGACAGAACAACGGATCCAGAGTGCTTGTCCTTGTGTTGTTTTCTTACGTTTATAGGCTTCTATAATTTTTTTCCATTTTCTCTAAGTCGAAGTGAGAAAACATAATTTATCCCCCTTTAACTCGTCCTTTTGAACATACCTACAGTTAGTATCAGACCTAACTAAAAAGATAGAGTTGCTTCCCTTGATCAGTAAGAGAGAGTTGCATCCTGTGACAGATGCATTGTGGGAGCTAGGACCGGAAATAAGTCTTCCACCATGACACTCATGGATTGGTACCGGAGATAGTTGGTCGTACCTGGGTAGAAGCATTTCAGTACCCCGTGTTAAATGAAACTTTAAAAAAATTTCCAACAATCTGATCTGCATTTTCATTCAGTGCTTCTTATTTGTATGCAAAAACATAACACCTACATAAAAATGATCAACAATTTTATAAACATAAAAAAAACTAGTAATATTGGTAAGTAGTTGAAAGAAAGTAGTTGTAGCTTACCACAATTGATTCAGTACGACAATAATCGTCCCAACATAATCCTTCAGGGTAATTATAGTTGTTAAACAGAACACCAGTAAACAGGTTACCTTTGTTACCTATAACAGAAAAAATGAAGACAATAGTTTTAAAGGTATGCAAGACAAAACATCATTTTGTAAGATTTCCAAGAAAGAGAAAGTTTGACCAAATTTAAATTTAAATTGACCTAATTGTTGAAATTCTATTAATAGCTAGGGTGTTGAGAAGTTAAGTTAAGAGGATGAGTGAAAATCATTTTTCATGTAATATCAAAAATAATCCCTCTCTATTTACATCACCATAATTTTAATTGATAAACAAAACTGCAGTGAAAAAAGTTTTGATAATAAAGTAATATGTTTTTATACTTCTTCGGTAGTTAAATAAACCAAAAAACAAAACAAAACACTATTGACAATTTTTACCATGACAGAAGTAAAAGGGAAGTTGAGGAATTGGAGATTGTTATTATAGCTAAGGGGGTGGTAAACAGAGATTTCTCTCGACTGCTTGTTTGGTGGTCGTGGCAGGAGTCAAATAACGGCCAGCGTTCAGCTAGTGACTCTCCAAGTCTTCCAAATTCTTCTCACTGAGATACGAAAATATGATAGCGAGGGGAATGAAGATATACATAGAGGGGGTGAAATTGATAGGCAGATGATAAGTGAAAGTTACTTTATGACTTAATTGCAAATTACTGCTAATTAATACGATGAAAATATTTTTTTCAAACATAATTCAATACCAGAAGTATGGAATATTTTAGCATTTTATTTTTATTAATTAAACTAAAGAGGAAAAGCTTTAGGGATACAATCATTGATTGATCATTAGTATAATAATAGATAGTCCTTTTCTTTCCTTTTAGAAGTCTGTCGCAGACGATGATGACATCACTCTATGTCTTCAACAGTTGTGGACTGGTGGCTAGTTAGTTCAATTATGGACTTGTAGATCCAGTCACACACATTGCAAGGGACATTCCCATCTTCATTTGGTGGTTCATGACGACGAACACGTCACCGCTCTGCAGCCCTGTTAATCTCGATATTGAGCCGCTTAACTCCTGTGCGGCACCCGTCTCTCCAACCCTGTCTGTTGGAGGCTTGAAGGTGTGATGGTGCATTTTTTCAGCGTTATCTCAATATGATCTTTGAACCGCTTGGGTTGGGGGGCTCCTGTCCCCCGCATGCCATCTGCGAGTTCATCGTAAAATATTTTATGGGGGAGTCTGTTTGCAGGCATGCGGATGGTGTGACCCAACCATCACAGTTGGTGTTGCGATAGGATGGTCTCAATTGGGTCAATACGTGCACTCCTTTGAATTTCTAAGTGGGGGATTTTGTGCCACCACTTTAAGCCCAGTAGTTAGTAAACACAAACATTATGTCACGGTCCAGTCAAAATGGTATTGGCGCTTTTGAACTTTTATAATACCCTCTTTCTAAGTGTTTTGGTCAGCGGCCGCCCTGTCGGTTGAGGCTGTGGAATACACCGACTACACGTTTGTAAAAGTAAAAAAAAAACTAAGTAAATTCATCGGGGTGGCCTAAGGTTGGTATCAGCCAGGCAGCGAGAGAGCCTATCCCATGTTCATTAGTGCTAAACCAAGGAGATTGTTTGGGCGTCTGAGGCGGAGCGCCATATATAACATCAGCTCCTCACTTTACCGCACATATCCATATGCTACCCATACGCTGAGTTGGCGAGGGTCGGTATTGAACCCGGAACCTTATGGTTCCAAGTCGGTCGCTCTACCGACCCTGTATAAAATTTCCCATATGGGACTGCTTGTTGGCCGTGGATGGCGACCTCTGATGCTTAAGGACGGAATCCTGTGGTTGAGCACACCACTACATATAGTTTAACGTCATACTCAGAACACTAAGACCCTCAACCACCGCCTTCTAGCACATATATGATAAAAGTATTGAGGGAGTTGCCATAAGAGCAATACGATCATGTCAATCATATAGGTACCAGGGCTTGACGTGACCATCCGATTGATCGGAAGGGACCTCTCCGACCGCCCGTCTAGATCAAGTAAGGTCAAATTGGAGTGTTGCATGTCATGCACTGCTCAGTCACCAATATTCGGCAGAGGTTCAAAGATGCGTATTCTACAGCCTCAGCCGAAAGGGCAGTGTGCAAATGATTTGTACTAGTAAGCCTGTGGATATACCACAGAATGATAATTATTACAATATTTGATATGTTTACTTAAGAGCTATTGCCACATGGTTCAATATGTAAAAAGTATAATAATCTTGATTTAACCCCCCCCCCTCTCTCTCTCTCTCTCTCTCTCTTCTCTCTCTCTCTCTCTCTCTCTCTCTCTCTCCCTTCTTTTCATTATTTTCGATTGAAACAGATTAGCGTTATTGCGCTTCCGCGTCCTCACTCCCTCTCTTTATCTTTTCCCTACTCTCTTTCTTTCTTTCTTTCTTATTATATTTTTCTGTGTAGCATGTCCTTTTTCTTCCCTTTCTTTTTTTATAATAAAAATGGGATGGTCCATTATTTAGTTGAAGTGACGAAACTCATAAGAAATAAGAATTCTGCGGATAAGCAACACCAGATAATCAGATTTACATTTTAAAACTTCATCTTGGACGATTTGGATGATCTCATTTTTAATCAGAGGTTGTTGCAAGGTGATAACGGTCGGAAAATTAAGGAACACGAGTATTATGATTTGTATTATAAAGGAATACTTGACGTCAGATAACTGTGATTAAAAACAGTTAAGAAGCAACAACAGAAAAAAGTATACATATAATTATGCAGAGAACGTAATTACCTAACCTCTAGGCAAATAATAACTCTAGACGGGTTGACACGCCGTTAAATTCAACTGATCAATAAAACAATCAATCAAATACTCGTAAACTTTGTGTATTACCGCACAAGTGTGCATATACATTTACCAACACATCCTCACCAGTAGGATGCGTCACCAGTTTAATTTCTTAAGCGGAGTTTAACAATTTTCCTTCTCCTTGACTGATTGCCATACCAAGGTTAAAGAGCCCACTCTGTCCTATTATTTACCAATAGCTGGAAGAAGAATAGATGGATTCGTACTTTTCCCAAGGGTATTAGCGTTATGTGAAATGGAAACAGCCTCGTGTTTGGATGTGTGTGAGTTAGTTGGTTGGTTGGTTGGTTGGATTTTTACGGCATGTCAACCACTGGATTATTTTATGCCAGTAACGTTTGTTTTATTCATTCTTGTTAGGTATTCAATTTTTTAACTCATTTTTCGAACAGTTTTTAAAACTCATTTTTTTTATCCATCTAACAGGCCGAGGTGGACCTGGGAGTAATGGGAATGAAGAAGTATTCCATACTCATCAGAGCTTCAGATATATAAAGAACGCAGTTAGCTAACCTCTAGGCATGAAATAACTCTACACGGGTTGACATGCCATTAAAATCAATTTATCAATAAAACAACAAACCACTACTCCAAACTACACTGAACATGTGTGTATATGTGGTGTTGGCTGGTTGGTTGGATTTTACGGTATGTCAACCCTTGATATGACCCTAACAGGTACTACCACTCCAGGCCAGAGTGGATCTGGGAGTAATGGCAATGAAGGGGCAATTCAGAGCTCCAGATATACAGAGAATGTAATTAACTAACTTCTAGGCATGAAATATCTTAAAACGGGTTGACATGCCGTTAATTGTTTGTTTCTATTGTTATGTTTTAAGGCATATCAACCTCTGTGGGTCATTTAAGGCCGACAGAGTTTTGAAATAAATTAATTCTTAATGGATACTCATTTTACTAGTTAACCCATAGATGGGACCCTAACAGGTACTACCACTCCGGATCAGAGTGGACCTGGGAGTAATGGCGATGAAGGGATGCTTCACATTCCCCAGACTTCACCATCAGATAGAGTTTAACGTCATCCCCAGGACATAAAGACTCTCAGCCACCACCTTCCAGCACATATATGATAAAAAGGGTTGGGGCTTGCCATAAGGACATTAGGGTTGGAGCAATCATATAGGTGCTAGAGCTTGAGTTGACCAGCTGATTGGTCGGAGGGGCCTCTCCGACCGCTCGTCTAGCCTAAGTAAGGGCCTAAGTGGAGTGTTGCATGTCTTGGACTGCTCATCCACCAAGATTCCGTCCTTAAACATCACGGGTCTCCACCCACGACCAACAGTGGCACCAATGTGTGTGGGTGGGGGGGGGATCTTACCCCTCTGCAGAGGTGCAGTCAGTGTATTCTAAAGCCCCTGCTGACAGGGTTGATATAGCATTGAAATCAATTAATAAAGCAATCAGTCAAATGCTCCAAACTTTGTGTATTACTGTACATGTGTGCACACGTGTGTGTGTGTGTGTGTGTGTGTGTGTGTGTGTGTGTGTACTAAGTTAAAAAATACAACCCTTCAGAGTTAGTTGGATTTTACATGTCAACCCTTGTTGGGTTATTTTATGCTGAGGACATTTTGTTTCATTCATTTTTTATGGGCATTGAAAATTCTTTTTTTTTTTAACTAAATTTAAAAAAAACACATTTTTTTTCTTTTTTTTTCTTTTTCTTTTTCTTTTTCTTTTTTTTTTTTTTTTTTTTCTTTTTGTTTTTATTTTTTATAGGCATTGTAACTAAATTTTTAACTAAATTTAAAAAAAACACATTTTTTTTCTTTTTGCTTTTATTTTATACGCATTGTAATTGCCTTCAAATTATTAATATATTATAACATACTTAACAATGCTTCAAGCAAATTACCAATTACTTTTACATTTTTTTTTATTTAACCCGTAGATAGGACCCTAACAGGTACTACCATCCGGGTCAGGGTGGACCTGGGAGTAATGGCGATGAAGGATACTCCACATTCCCCAGAGCTCCAGAACTGGAACTTCACCATTAGATACAGTTTAACGTCATGCCGAGAACACTTAATATCGCTTCAGAGTAAATCGTGTGTTTATTTTGTATTCATAACACAAATTCTTTCCCTTGAATAGATTAAGCTAACCTTTCTGTATTGATCAGTTTAAAGAGTAACTATAGCAATTGAATTAATTCAATCAATAAGAACGCTGTTTCTTTCTTCTCTTTTTTTAAATCGCTAATACCATTACCTCAAAAAGCAAACAGCTATACACATACAGTATTTAATGTTGAACAGATTAATCGGCTTATTGAGTCCATTTATTTCGTCATCAGCCCCGTCATCTGTGTCCGGCGACATCTGTATTAGCTCCCTTGGTGCGCATGCTCAAGACCCCTCACCCACCCACACACACACACACGTGCACCCAACAATTACATAAGGTTTAAGGGATGATTGTATTCTGGGAATTATCATTATTATTATAGCGAATTTTTCACACCAGTTTAAGCTTATGGTGTTTCACTGGAGTCAGAGTGACAACAAGTCTTCTCAGGTCTCCAGGAGTCTCCTGAGCATTCTAGCTGATCTTAACAATGCAGTTATTTTGGATGGTCTCGATTCTTTCTCTGATTTCCAGTTCAATTTTGGGGGACCGTTCCAAGTGCACCAACTACAATTGGTATTACTTTCACCCTCATATTCCACAGTTTTTTTTTCAATTCTCTAGCGAAGTCTTGGTAATTGTCTATCTTTTCGTTTTCTTTCATCTTCACCCTGTGATCTGCTGGAACTGCAAAATCTACCAGTTAACAAGTTCTCTTTTTTTGTTAATGAATACTAGTTATTATTATTATTATTTTTTAAACTCCTGAGTTTTTCACATCAACGTTAGCTGATAGTCTTTCACTGGGGTCTGAGTGACAAATCTCCTCAGGTCTCTAGGACTCTTCTGAGTATTCTAGCCGATTGCAACAGTGCAGTAGTTTAAATGGTCTCAATTCTTCCTCTGATTTCCAGATCCTCCAGTCTTTTTTCCAAGTTTATTGCGACCGTTCCAAGTACACCAACTACAATTGGTATCACTTTCACCCTCATATTTCACAACTTTTTGAATTCTCTGGCAAGGTCCAGGTATTTATCCATCTTTTCGTTTTCCTTCATCTTCACCCTGTGATCTGCTGGAACTGCAAAGTCCACCTGTTGACAAGTTCACTTTTTTTTTTTTTTTTTTTTTTTTTTGTTAATCAACACTAGGTCTGGTCTCCTGGCTGGGATAGGGAGATCTATCTGTATCTCAAAGTCCTAGGAATGTTATGCCTTTCATTCTCAAGAACAGATTCTGGTTTATGCATATACCATTTTGATGTATGGTCAAAATTTAATTTTTTGCATAATTCCTAGTGGATCACCTTCCCAATCCAGTCGTGCCTAGCTTTGTATTCCCGTTGTGCTAGTTTGCTACATTCACTTAATATATGGTTTACAATCTCATTTCTGTCACCGCACAGTCTACATTTACTGTTTTTTGCGTCTTATCAATTTTGTTATTATTATTATTATTATTATTATTATTATAGTGTTTCACAGCAGCGTTAGCTGTTGGTCTTTTCCTGGAATCTGATTAACAATAAGTTTCCCAAGGTCTGCAAGACTCTTCCGAGTATTTTAGCTGATCTTAACAAGCTTGTGTTTGGATGGTCTCGATTTTTCCTCCGATTTCCAATTCCTCCAGTCTCCTTTCCAAACTTTTGGGGACCGTTCCAAGAGCACTAACTACGATTTCTAGCAAGGTTCAATTATTATTATTATTATTATTATTATTATTATTATTATTTCACTCCTTGCGATTTTTTCGCACCAACGTTAGCTGATGGTCTTTCACTGAAGTCTGAGTGACAACATGTCTCCTCAGGTCTCCAGTACTCTTCTGAGTATTCTGGCAGATTGCAGCAGTGCAGTGTTCTGAATGGTTTCAATCCTTCCTCTGATTTCCAAACATTCCAGATCCTTTCCCAATCCTTTTGGGACTGTTCCAAGTGCACCAACTACAATTGGTATCACCTTCACTTTCATATTCCATAACTTTTTTAGTTCTCTGGCAAGGTCCAGATATTTGTCTATTTTCTCATTTTCCTTCATCTTCACCCTGTGATCTGCTGGAACTGCAAAATCCACCAGTTGGCAAGTTCTTTCTTTTTTGTTTATCAACACTAGGTCTGGTCTTCTTGCTGGGATAAGGTGATCCGTTTTTATTTCAAAGTCCCAGAGAATTTTATGCGTTTCGTTCTCAAGAACAGATTCTGGTTTATGCATATACCATTTTTTTGCATGGTCAAAATTAAATTTTTTGCATAATTCCCAGTGGACCACCTTCCCAACCCAGCCGTGTCCCAAGCTTACCTAAGCTCTCACTTGCTCTCCATAACATTTCCATACTCTTGTTGTTTCTTCGTTTTTCCTTATCTTGGTAATCAAGTCGCCCGAAGAAGAGTCCGTCATAGCCGAACTAAAATGATGAAAAAAAAAAAAATAAAAATTAAAAAAAATTAAAAAAATAAACATAAATAAGCATATGTAAGGAACGAAGCATTACGTAACAAAGTTAAAATATAAATATATTTCTCTCTGTTATTGTTTTCTCTTTAGTCTTTTCTCTTTCACGTAACGTGAAAGAGAAAAGACTGAAGAACAAACAATAATTGGTTAAATCGAACTTAAAGGACATAAATTCAACCATCGTATGTCACCCCGCCGAAAGAAAAAAAAAAAAAAATAATTTTTTTAAAAGTTCAAAAATATTTACTTTCGTTTATTCAATATAGCTTATCACGTGACCCGAAAATGGAGGTACCTAGTGTATATATATATATATATATATATATATATATATATATATATATATATATACTAGAAAAGATGTGACCCATTGGGTCACCCATTGAGCTTGGGTTAGATTGTTAAAAAATCAAAATAATGTAATTTATTTTTAAAACATTTTAAACTATTTTTAAGTCAATTTTGTGCCAATTTATCGTAAACATGGACATCAACGTTGTCTAAGATGACGTAAAATCTGTATTTTACAAAATAATTTTACCCTTCCCTCCCTATTGAAAAAAATACCAAAAATCTGGGAATTTTCCAATTTTAATAAAGTTTTCAGTGTTGATTTATTAATAAATAAATTTTATAATGCATCAGTTATTTTATTTCAAAACCTTCTGACTTAATTAGGTATTTCTGCTATGGTAAATTAATATTTAGAATAATTGATATTTTAATGAATATAAGTTATAATGCACCAGTTATTTTATTTAAAAACTTTTACATTTTTTTCAGGTCAGTTAACTTTGAACCACGTATCTTTGAGGTGTAACACAGATTCTCAAAGATACGTGGTTCAAAGTTAACTGACCTGAAAAATGTAAAAGATTTTAAATAAAATAACTGGTGCATTATATCTTTTTTCATTAATATATCAACACTGAAAATTTCATTAAATTCGGTTAATTACCTCGTTTTTGGGTTTTTTTTCTTCTTTCAGTGGGGTGACATACGATGGTGGAATTTATGTCCTTTAAGTTCGATTTAACCCAATAATTAACTAGTCTCAGCTTAATGCTAGTTGCATGAGAGACGAAGCACACCCCGTTTCCGATATAAGAATTAAAAGGGTTTTAGCTTCAGTAGACTAATACCATTTCTTATAATACGTTAGGAGGCCTCAGAAAAGTCTACGAACAACAGGTGAATATATACAACAAATTCAAATAAAGAGATAACATAACAAATACAGATTTTATGGTCTGAATAACATTTAACATACAATACAAAGAGTTAACGAGTGTCCCAAGAAAAAAGAGTCCTTGGAGAGCTCCCCAAATCAAGTCTCATCAGATGGATAACACTGGTTTACAAAAAAATAGTTTTTATCTGAGGCAAGTATGTGAATAGGTGTTTTTTACTAATTTGGGTGTGCTGAATTCAAATTTATAAACAGTTTTGCTCTATCACCTCTAGTTTTCTGTCTTTTAAATAGTTTCATTTTAGTACATACAGAGTATATACGTGCTTATTTCAACAGTTGCAGCAGCTTATTACAGATAAAACTGGATAGATAAAGAACATTGACGGAATAAATATACTTGGATGACACAATGTACACAATTCATAATACCGCAGACAGTTAGAAATGTGTTTTCTTAGATGATCTGCTGACTGCCAGTGCACTACTGGTCAGTGCACTACTGGCTGTTGATTGAGACGTGTTGGCTACGCTTAACTGCCAAAATATGTCTTGATATATATATATATATATATATATATATTATATAATGTAATGCTATCACTTACATTTATTGCATAATAACTAAAAAAGAAGACATGTCACACAATATTAGAAATTAACCCTGAATGCATATACGCCTTTATGTACAGTATGTGTACAATATGTACAGTATGCTGAAAAATATTCTTTTTTCTCATTTGAAATGACTTCCTATCACCATAGCGACAGTCTTTTAATGTATACATTTTGTAAAAAAAAATTTTGAGGAGTAAGAAGATTCTACATTGAGAATTTTTTTCTGTTATGCAATTCAAATTATTGAGGATTATCCATCTGATGAGACTTGATTTGAGGGAGCTTTGTTAAATCAACTTAGATTCCTAAAGGCCCCAACTTTGGTCGAAATAAATTTATTATGGAATAACGGTGTTGAGTTTTTCCTTCCTTTCAAAGATATATATATATATATATATATATATATATATATGTGTGTGTGTGTGTGTGTGTGTGTGTGTGTGTGTGTGTAACGTAGCGGGGCTCGATTAAAAAGAGTGATGATGTGTCAATAGTAATTGTAAAATACTTCTTCTATTTTTGTTGTTTTACTTCTCGAAGCTGGAATCTGGTTGTTGGATCTGATGTTAGGTTGGATGGTATTTCTCGCTGTTTGAGTCAGGAAATTTTGGGATTCACTTGAGGATATCTTGCCTTGTGCCATTCATAGTTTTTTAAATAACAACACAAGGATTTCTGGGATTTTTTTTCTCGTGAGTTCATTTATCATATCTCAAAGTCAAAATGCCTTGGGGAATATACACTAATCTTGCACCTGACCTCTTATATAGCTAAGTTCCAAACTGACCTTTCATTCTCTTCTCTCACTACCTCTCCTCCACACTTCACTGGGTGACATCCATCGACCAATCAGAAATTGACAGCTGGCGTTGTGCTGACTCATCCAAAGATATTTTTCCAGTATTAGATACACGTAATTTCTTGGATTCTTGTTTTTTACCAGCCTATGATGTTACAGATAGATAGATAGATAGATAAGATGAAGGTATTTACCTGAGCAAAGAGAGCAGCAACTTCTTTGGAATGACCGAACGGATCCACCTGCCAACCGATACGGGGCCGTGCACATTCACCAAAGTTTTCTTCCAAAAATTTGAAACCTCGTGTGTGCTCCTCTATAAGGGCGTTATAATGGACCACGGCTTCATCTGCCATTGCCCAGGCACCAAGAGCAATTTGCAGTCGACCTGAATAAAGGGAACAAAAAAAGAATTGTCAATTCTTGTTGGGTTATTTTATGCCAAAGACGTTTTTGTTTTATTCATTCTTGTTGGATACTCATTTTTTTTAATTCATTCTTTTTTATTTTAAAATACATTTTTAAAATCTATTTAACCCATATATGAGATCCTAATAGGTACTGCCACTGCGGGTCTGAGTGGACCTGGGAGTAATGCGATGAATTGGTACTCCACACCCTTCAAGGTTAGAACCTGACCATTGGATGCAGTTTAACGTTATACCCAGGATACTAAGACCCTCAGCCACCGCTTTCTAGCATACATATGTTTAAAAAAGATTGGTGTTTGTCATAAGAGCAATAGGGTCGGGACTTGACTTGACTTGACCAGCCATTTGATCGGGGGGCCACTCCGACCCCCGTCTTGCACAAATAAGGGCCAAAGTGGAGTGTTGCATTACATAGACTGCTCACCCACTGCAAGATTCCTTACTTAAGCATCATGGTCACCACCCACGGCTAACAGCTAGATCCATTGGTGGGGAGGTCATAGCCCTCTGCTAAGGCGCAGTCGGCGTATTCTGCAGCCTCAACCGACAGGGCGGTGAATTTTGGGCTGTTGGTCAATTTTCCAGTTGAACACTGGCAATAACAAGGAGATTTAATATCAGTTTCCAACTTTGAAATGTTCTATCTTTTAAACATCTAATGAGTCGTAGGTATTTACCAACCCATTCGCCACGGGTAGGATGTGACACAAGGTTGCAAGTACGGGGCATTTAACGAGGATCGAACTCAGTATTTAGTAGTAATCAATCTAGTTTTGTTTCATTGTTTTATAGCGTTTCAACCTTCGTTGGTTATTAATGCCAAGGTCAACCTTGTAGAAGAAACAGTAGTGGTCATATTTAACCCATAGCTGGAGGAATGAAGAGCTTCATACCTTTCCCACGGGTATCAGTCTAAAAATGAACGTAACAGCGTGACTTGCGATCAAACTCGTGTGCTACGACGCCGCAGTCCAGCACATTAACTACTACACCACGGGGACCTCACTAAATGGATCTGCGAGACTAGCTTGCTAATCCTTACACCACGATGGGTCGCCTTACATCTAATGAGTGACATAATTATCATTATATAAATTGATTGATTTTAACGGTATGTCAAACTGTTCAGGGTTATTTATTCTTATCATAATAAAAAAAGTAAATAAAGTAGGAGGAGCGACCTCATGCTAGTATCAGCCGGACAGCGAGGGAGTCTAGATCAGGGATATCCTTTTAGCGTCAGAGGTGGTGCACCACACCTTCCATCAGCTCCCCACTTTACCGCACAGATACAAGTTATGCTACTCATGCACTGAGTGTCGATGGCCGGTATCGAACACGGAATCTTATGGTTCTGAGGCGGATGCTTTACTAACTGAGCTAAATTGACCATAATAATGTATACTTGTCATAAAATAACCCTACACGGGTTGACATGTCGTTAAATTAATCAATCAAAAAACAAAAAATACTTACTATGATTTTAAAACGAATGTAAAATCAGTTACTTGGTTATTTTGTTTTAAGTTCATTTTAAAAAGTTTTTTAAAAATACTTGATTTTTAATTTACTGTACAAGTAAATTAAAAAGAACTCCTGGAATGTTTACGAAACTAAAATCAAAATTAAAAAAATATTAAATCACAAAGGCCCAAGAGTGAAAAGGCTCTCGTGTACCATGCATACGGAATGTTTAGGCGCAAAGCTCCTCTGTTCTATGGACAGGAGACACAACTGGTGTGTTAGCTCTGAAGGCTGGAGGGTCTAAAAGGATGTGAATTGGGCGCTTTTTAGGCTACCATTCCCAACGCCACCTAGTGCCTAACAGAATAACCGTGACAAGTAATGAATACAATCCCTACAATGGTTAAAGGGACAGAATATAGGATAGAAAACAAAATGAAGAATTCGATAATGAATTACCTGAATTGATCAATTCCTTGACTTGTTCCTTCTTCTC
>CM042141.1:109343916-109381416 GCA_023376005.1 Doryteuthis pealeii | reverse complement strand
GAACAGATACCTATTTTATTTTCATTCTTATAACTTCTCACAGTGTGAAAAAAAAAGAAAAACAGACAATGCAACTAGTAAATAAAAAAATATATTACAAAATATATTGCAAAAAATATTGCAAAAAATAGCCGTAGAATTTGAGAAGAAAAAAAAACAACAAAAATAACAACAACATAAAACAGCACAGAAATGATTGACCAATAGAAAAAGCGCCGAAAAAGTTCTTAACCAATAAAAATGTGTATTTTTCCCTTCCTTTTTATGCTCTATCTTTAAAAAAAACTTCCTTGTTGCTACCTTAATAAAATATCGTTTTTGCCAACACTCTATAGTCAGAATTATCCTGAAGATCCGTTAGGTGGAATCTAAGACCTTGCGTTGTATCTAACTCTTTTTAGGTTTCTACTATATGAAGAGATATCTAGATAGATACCGTATATTTTGACGTCTAAGCTAATCGGACGTAAAAGACGCCTCCTAATAAATTGAACGTGTTAATTCAGATTAGCGTTATCACTTCCGTGTGCACTGATCCTCTCTCTATCTGCCCCATACTCTCTTTTTTCTTTCTTTCTCATTATATTATTTCTGTGTAGCATGTCCTTTTTCTTCCCTCCTTTCTTCATAATAAAAACGGAATGGTCCATTATTTAGCTGAGGTGACGACACTCTTAAGAAATAAGAATTCGGCGGATAATCAACACCATATAATCAGGATTTACGTTTTTGCATTTCATTTTGGACGTTTTGGATGGTTTTCTTTTTTAATCAGAGGGACTTGTAAGATGATAACTGTCGTACAATTAAGGAACACGAGTATTGATATATAGATGAGTAAATCAAAGAGAAATGCTGTTAATATTTTTTTTCCGGCCAAATTTATTTATTTCGCGACTCATTGAAGGTTAGGGACCCATAGTCGAAAAAACTCTGTTTTAGATTATCCTATTCTTAGTTGAACCGAGAACTTTTCAGCACTGCCTCGTGTAAATTCTTATATTTCTGGTGTGGGAAGCGCGTAGTGTAATAGTTAAAGTGATGGGAAATGGAATCGTCGCCCCGAGTTCAAATCCTGGATGTAGTAATTGCATTTCACTCAGCGCTAATACCCTTGCGAAAGGTATGAATCCTACTCTCCCTCCAGCTATGGGTAAATAATAGGGCAGACTGGGCTCTTTAACCTTGGTTAGACAACCGGTCTAGGAGAAGGAAAACTCTGAATTCAAACCTGTTGAACTCCGCTTAAGAAATTGACCCTGTGTCACATCCTGCTCGTGTGGAAGGGTTGGTAAATATATATATTTCTGGTGTTCTGGGATTTAGCAGTCTGATAGCCGTGTAAATAAAACGATAATTTCGCTTGGCTTTTACGAGGATTTTGACTCCCGACAGATTATTGCAAGAGCAGACCCCAGACGGACAAATCCTATTGGGGATAACATTGCCCTACAGGAGGCACATTTTAAAACGACCCAACACATTAATATCATTATCATGCGGTATTATATCTTGAGGAATGCAAGTAAATATGTCACAATTGCGTTCCTTTTAGTCTTAAGCTGATTTGATCCTCACTAATAATCTCCAAATAAGCATATAAACCTTGTCATAACGGACGAACTCGTATCAAAACCATTTAACAATCCGACTCTTATCACAGCCGTTATCATAAGTCTGACTCCTACGACTAATGTGCATATCTTTGGTTTCTTTGTTTGATGGCATATCAACTTTCATGGGTTATTTAAGATCAAAACCATCCTTGGAGAAGAATAGTGGTATTATTTAAGGACATGTGAATATACTACAGTATGGTAATTTAATCATTACAACGTTTGATATGTTTACTTAAGAGCTATTGCAATAGTTCAATATGTAAAAATGTAATAAGCTTGATTTAACTCTCTCTCTCTCTCTCTCTCTCTCTCTCTCTCTCTCTCTCTCTCTCTCTCTCTCTCTCTCTCTCTCTCTCTCTCTCTCACTATTTCTTAATAGGGGGTTTGTAAAATATTTCTATTGATTTGCCGATAAAAATCTGGAGGAAGGCGTTTAAAATATCTACATTAATTTGCCGACAAAAAAGTGACAAAAATATGACTCGGAAAATATCTAAGTTGGGCCGGATATTGGCCTGACGCTGGATTGCTAAAGCAATGTGTAAATTATGGCAGGAGGCCGGGACGATATAAGATCAAAATTACCAAAATATATCCCATAATTCACAATTTCAATATTACAAATAAAACAAACATGTAACTTCCTTTTTCTTTTTTTCTTTTTTTTTTTTTTGATTCATTTTAATTTTACGTTGGACATTTAAGCAACGCAAAACCATTTGGAATGTTTCATTAAATAGGAGACATTAATTTTTCTTTTCAGAGTCTGGATCAACGCAAGGTCTTTTTTTACATAGGGATTTTAATGGGAGCATCCTGAGAGGGTCCAACAATAATGGATCTGCGAGACAATCTTTTTTTAACTCCCCCACCTCTACCCAAGCGACGCCAGGTAGTCGCTTCTTGTTGATAACCTAATTTTCATCTTGTAGCTTTATTACTTCATCCATACAAATAACCAGTTATTGATGTTACATTAAGTCAATAAATCCTTGACGTAAATGTCAAAGAAACAGTTTTCCTATGATTTTCAATTTTTATCCAACTGAATTTGTGGCGCCCCCCAGATGTTGGCGCCCTGGGTGATCGCCTAGTTCGCCTAAAGGGTAACGCGCCCCTAAATGTGAATGCCATTCGTTGAATGTCAAAACGAATGGAATGTGAAAAAGTCGCAATACACGAAAACGTCGCATAACGGATTTTAAAAAAATGAACGAAAATCACTTCGTGGCGATTTATATTGGCGCTATTTAGTCTTTACGCCTTGCAAGTCACTTTATGAAAGCTAATTTAAAAAAACAAACTATAACAACAACAATACATAAAACACAACTATCAGAATAATGTTGTTGAAGCTTTATATCAGAAGGTTGTCGATTTCTATCAGAGTTACCGGGAGTGTGTGTGTGTGTGTGGGGGGGGTCCCGGTAGCTTTGGGACTAACATGCTGGATTGCGACATCGTAGTGAGTTCGATCTCTAGCCGCGTTATTATGTCCACTTTCTGACTAACTTGTTATGAAAACTCTCTCCCCCCCCCCTTAGGTATAGGTTAGCATACAATAACACATCAAGGTTGATATGCCATTAAATAAAAAAAAAACCCCAAAAAAACAAATCAAACCAACTTGTTTTTGGTTTGTTTAATTTTTTTGTTTTTGTTTTAATGGCATATCAGCCGTCGTGAATTATTTAATGCCAAAGCCATTCTTGTAGAAGAAGAGTTGTGGCAGTATTTAACCCATAGCAGGGAGTTGAGGGGTTCATGCCTTTCCAAAACTCATGTGATGTGCTCTTGTGGACACACACTCATGAACACCAGCGTTTGCCGCTCAGCAAAAACTTACAATAGTTCTCTACGGACACTGGATGCTGGGCTGAGGACTTGCCAAGAGGAGAGAGAGAGAGAGAGAGAGAGAGAGAGAGAGAGAGAGAGAGAGAGAGAGAGAGAGAGAGTGTGTGTGTCTGCCTGTAAGTGTTTGTGTGTGCTAGGATTCAACGCAGTGAATGTCAGTTTTTCACCTATGTGATCAACAGACCAAGTAGACAGAATATATGCAATATATATGCTCTATCGCCGATATTATTGAGCACTCTTTATTTACAGATACAGATAACTACATTATATATATATATATATATATATATATATATACACTAGCAAAGCTGCCCGGTGTTACCCGGGATTTAAAACGTTATAATAAGATTTATCTATCTATCTATCTATCTATCTATCTATGTTCCCCTTTCTCTCCTTCTCTCTCTCTCTCTCTCTCTCTCTCTCTCTATATATATATATATATATATATATATATATATATGTGTGTGTGTGTGTGTGTGTGTGTGTGTGTGTGTGTGTAGAGATAGATAGATAGATAGATACACACACACATATATATATAAATATATATATATATTATGGAGTCGTAACATATGGATACGGCGAGACGTATTCAAAAACTGATCGAGACTGTTTACATTTCACATAGCGCTAATACCCTTGGGAAAGGTATGCATTCAAATGTTCTCCCTTCGGTATGGGCAAATCATAATACAATGAGCTCTTTAACTTCGATAAGGCAACCGGTCTAGGAGAAGGAAAACTAAATCATATATATATATATATATATAATATATATGTGTGTGTGTGTGTGTGTGTGTGTGGTGTGTGTGTGTGTGTGTGTGTTTTTGACCTACGTGGACGCGGTCGCACAATACGTGTAGGCAAATCCTAGACATCATCTACAAAGGAGGAGATATTTTCTTTCAATCATAAAATGCGATCGTAATTAATTAAGTAGACTGAAAAACATTCCATTCTTTAGAAGCTTTTCGTTTTTCCTCGCGTGCTTAAACGACTTAATCCATTAATCTCTGGCGTCTGTGGCATCAGATGAAGTTAATTCCAGTTAATCTTCTGCCAATGAAACATATATAACAAAATATCAACTATATTGTTCGAGTGCATTACTAATGAAGGAATATGAGATTATATTTATGTTCCCGGATAAGGATCATCTCATATTTATCGATGACAAGCTTTGTTATTCCGCTGTTCACTTTTCATTTGAGATTGAACCCGTTGTAGAAATTAATTGAAAAAAAAACAAAAAAAAAAAACAAAAAAAAAACAACAAAAAAAAAACAACCTACGGTTCGTTGCCTGAACAGTTATTTACAAGTTCTTTATATTTACTAACAAAAAAAAAAAAAAAAAAATACCACTCTCCGGGTGGTGTAAAAATTTTTTTTTTAGATATTGCTTGAGGGGGATGGAAAATTACGGGGTGACCCCCAAAAAACAGAATGTGGTTTCTGTTTTTGTGCTCACTAATAGTATATATACAGGGTGACCCCCCCCAAAAAAAAACAGAATTTGGGTTCTGTTTTTTTTTTTCGGTGGAGGGGGGTCATCCTGTAAATAAATAAAAAAAACGTTTAATATTAAAAAATTCTTACTTAAAAAGCATCATATTCACTCCATTCCACTGACACATTTGTTTTGTTTTACGACGGTAAGGATATCCAAAACGTTTCTAAAAATGTTTGATTTAATTATTCAGACTCTTATCTTTATAGAATTTTTTTTAAATCGTACGAGAAAATATATTTTATTCGGATTTCATCAAATTGAATAAGCGGTGGGAGGGGGGGGTCGACCTAGTAAAAAACATATTTCCCCTGATATATTTTAAGAAAAAAACTAATCGATCATAAATCGATCTAAGGGTAAAGAAGTACCGAAAGTTTCGTGAAAATTTGACAATTAATTGATTTTTCATATAATAAATTGAGTCCGAATCTCTATTATTATATAATATATATATATATATATATAATATATTATGGAAAAGGTGACTTACCAGTGAATATTGTCACAATGGTTAGTTGCTGCAAAATTCAGAAAGGTAAAGCAGCGATATAACAAATAAAAAGTGCTCAATACGTTAGTAGAGAAAATTTATTGTAATACAGGTACAAGTGATAGCCTACTCGAGTTTCACAATAAGGATCTTCAGGGTTACATCCACTAGATTAATCAATATCCTGATTAATCTAGTGGATTTAACCCTGAAGATCCTTATGGTGAAACTCGAGTAGGTTATCACTTTTACCTGTATTACAATATATATATATATATATATATATATATATATATATAGTTTTAGAAAAAGTTATCTCTACCGCGGTTTCGATGTTAATGACACACGTTCTTCAGGAGACTAAATTGGGGAAGTCTACTACATATTATATATAATTGCAAACAGGAAAGTGGATGAGTTTGTGCCGCTTTTATTTTGATTATCCTTTCTGTCCTTTTATTGTTTTGTTGACTTTATTGTTTAATGTTCCCCACGTGCTAATAGACTTTCTTCCCAGTAGATAAATACAGAAGCTTGTGGCGTAAAGACGTTCCCAAGCAGAGTTTTAATTATTAAATAGCACGTGGACTTATACTAAGTAGTAACTTAAATAATTCGACAGAGCTGGTATAGCCACACGTGTGAATGAATAAGCGTATCTCACGTATACATGTGCATATGTATGTACAAACACAGCGTACATTAGAACCATCTTGACGCCCTAGCGGACTTACCCCTACCCACCCAAAAGAAAAAAAACCTGAAGGTAATGTTGCTTATCTGATACACAAAGGCAAATATACCGTATCCCTAATCTCACTTCATTTCACAGGAACACCAATAGTAGCAGGTTCGCGGTGCTTGCTACTTGCATAGATCCCAGATAGGTTACAAGGGGCTCTTTAGCCTTGGACGGCAACCCAACAAAGTCAAGGAAAGTCCGACCCTAAAACCTCTGCTGCCTTTTAAGGAAAGGCTAAGGGAGTAAACCCCGAAAACAAATCAGGAGCTGGAGTCCCCAAGGTGGTGTGATGCTGGAATCCCATTAACTCCTGCGACACTACCGTTGCCAAACTGCATTAGTACCTTACCTTTCCTTTGGATCAAAGTGGCAGTATGAAGAGGGGGGATTTGCTACATGGGCAACAGCTTATCCCCCAAACAAACCCGCCCAGGCTAAGTTCAAAGAAGAGAAAAAAAACTTTGACACTACTCAATCGTCTCCCGTAGACGGAAGGATGCCAACCAACTATATATATATATATATATATATATATATATTAAATTTTTACTTGAAGGCACTTACAACGCATGTATCGCATAAAATTCGATACTTTTTTCTTATAGAAAATGAAGTATCGAATTTTATGCGATACATGCGTTGTAAGTGCCTTCAAGTAAAAATTTAATATATACTTTTTCAGCAACGTTTTAAATAAACAAACATCCAAAAATCTTTATATATATATATATATATATATATATATATATATATATATATAAAATCAGAGATGAAATATTGTGTTAATATTCCGTAACCGCAATTTCATGCATATCATGCAATTTTCAGACGGTCAAAAATATTAAAATATTAAAACGGTGGTTTGTTCAGCGTTTATATAACGTGAA
Source organism: Doryteuthis pealeii (assembly GCA_023376005.1). Lineage (NCBI taxonomy): Eukaryota > Metazoa > Mollusca > Cephalopoda > Myopsida > Loliginidae > Doryteuthis > Doryteuthis pealeii. The sequence continues at coordinate 109,374,306 of CM042141.1, read as the reverse complement.
GTGTGCTCACGCAATGGAATTTTATAACGAAAAACTTAATTTAAAAAAAAACATGCTTAGGTCTTAATGCACGCGGTGTCCAGATCAAAATTTTTCTTTTTAGATAAATAGAGGGCGAACATAAGGGATTAATTAGGGTCGGGTGGTAAATGACATGAGAGAATTTTGTTTAAATTTCTACATTTGGAAACTAGTTCGCTTCTCTTGTTCAATAAATTTACATTCGTATTTTGGAGAATACACAATTTTTCTTCGATGCAAAGTCCACAGTTATATATATATATATATATATATATATATATATATATATATATATATATATATATATATATATATATATATTAGGGTAGCGAAAACATGAAGTCAATGGCGCTTGTAGAAATTAATTTAAAAAAATTTGTTCGTTGTCTGAACGTTGGGCAGTTCTTTACAAGCTCACATTTATATGTAATAGAAAAAGATAAATAAACACTAATGAGCAGCAACTCAAGAAAGATCAGATAGAAAAAGAAAAAAAAAGAACAACTAGAATACATGCAATGCCAAATAAAAAATCAGATAAGATAGTAAGATAGTAAACAAAATTAGTGGTAGGAAAAACACCTCAAGATCAAAGCTAAAAGCTGCCAGCTAAGAAGATAGACTTCTAAAGTGGAAATAACACTTAAAGAATCTGCTTGGAAACCCTCCTAAAATCACAGATAAATATACTCAAGAAGTCATTAATAACTATCTTGACAAGCTAGGACACTTTATGGAGGATGAACCCGACGGAATTCTAAAACCAATCAAAAGCAGAAAAGCTCTCTCTCTCTCTCTCTCTCTCTCTCTCTCTATATATATATATATATATATATATATATATAATAATATATATAATATATGGGGGGGGTAAGTAGATGGTATCAAGTGTTTCTTTGATAGGATTCAACTAAAATTGAGAAATCAAACGTATATATAAAGCGTATATATTTTCACATACACACACGTACACACGCGTACACACACGTACACACACACACACACGCATATATATATACATATATGTATATGTATATCTAGGTATAACTAAGGCATCCATTGATTCATATATATATATATGGATGAAGTTGAATGAAGTGACAAATAAAAGGTTTAGTTTTTATTCATTTATTTGGGAACGATATTACAACCAATGGTTCCTGCTAAGGCATTCATCAGGTAAACGAAATAGTTTTTTCTATTTCGTTTGCCTGATGAATGCAGGAAACCATTGGTTGTAATATCGTTCCCAAATAAATGAAATAAAACTTTATTTGTCACTTCATTCAACTATCAACGCTCTATCACAGATATTGAGCACTCTTCTAATAACACTGTACGTTGGATTACAACTACTTTTCTAGTATACTAGTTACACTAATATAATATAATAATATATATATATATATATATATATACACACACACACACATATATATATATACACACACACACACACACACACACACACACACACATATATAATATATATATATATATATATATATATATATAATATATATATAAAAGATAAGTCCCATTCCAACGGGCATGTATTGTACCAACTGAGATTAATCGAAAACTCGATTAATTCAACGGATGTAACCCTGAAGAATCAATCGATGAAACTCGAGTAGGTTACTTTTATCCATTATATAAATAAATTTTTGCTCTACATTGTATTGAGCACTTTGTATTTGTTTTTTCTCAGTCTTAACCTCTGGATACTGTGCGCTTCCAACGATCGTACTCATACCCACCGGTAAGTTACTACTCATACATTAACACACACACACACACACACACACACACACACACACACACATATATATATATAAATATATATATATATATATATATATATATGATTGTGTCTATTATTATTTATCGATCTGCACATATTTTCCTTCCTTACTCTCCTTTAAATGAATATAAATTTATGAATGTTTAGACTTTAGAATACACATGCCAAGTCAATACTAAAAGACCGTAAAATTGAGTTTTTAGAATGGTTTATCATCGCTTCTTGGAACTGGTATTTAGGCGCGAGTTCTAGATAAAACTTATATATTTAGAGAGAGAGAATTTATCAAGCCTTATTTTATGTCCTATAAAATTGCAATCTGATGATCATTAAATGAGAATGCTACGTATGATAATTATTCAGTACTGAAAAAAAAAACCCAGTGAACTAGATGAGAACTCTCTAAGAGTTCAAGGAATTCTGAATTTACCAAAGGACTTCGATTTTTGTTTCGCTTAAGCAAAACGAATATGAAAGGAAATTTTTAGCTTATATTTTGTTATGAATGATTTTATTATTTTTCATTATATCCACCCCCCCCCCGACGAAATTAACTCAGTTCTTATGAAGAGTTAGTCGGTACATAGACAATAAGAATATCCGCCGAAATACTGCAAAGGTCACCGTTTGAAATGTCAGTTACAGAGGTTACTAAGTGCAGTCCTAGAAATTGTTTTATTCTCACAGTCTAAATATAAATGACACTAAATGTACGGATTCAATTCTGTACACGTCTGCCCACATCTACGACCCCTTTTTTCTTCAAACTGAAATTAAAAGGTTATTGTTATACCTAGCAGTTATCTTGCAGTCGGCAAATAGATTTTTTTTAAATGAAGATATATATATGATTGGAGCTATTGGATACTGACGTCTCATCCCATTCACACGAATACGTGAGAATGTAAGGCTTATTTATAAGTTTAAGATGAACATTGTATAGAAATACAACTGTGTGTTAGAAATTAAATTTTTGACCAATTCACTTGATATTATTATATCTATTCGAAAACATGAAAGGATATCAACCAAAATATGTACACAAAAATGTCTATATTATTCAACCAAACGGATATATATATATATATATATTATATATATATATATATATATATTATAAAAACAATTATATATATATGTCATAAAACACTTATTTTGGCTGAATAATATAGACATTTTCATTCATTCTTGATGGGTATTCAAAAAATTTTTAAACTATTATTTTATATTCAACCCATAGTTGAGACCCTAACAGATACTTTGAACCATGTATCTTTGATAATCTGTGTTACGACTCAAAGATACGTGGTTCAAAGTTAACTGACCTGAAAAAAATGTAAAAGTTTTTAAATAAAATAACTGGTGCAATATATCTTTTATTCATTAATATATAAACACTAAAAATTTCATGAAATTTGGTTAATTCCCTGATTTTTGGCATTTTTTTTTTCTTTAGGCGGGGTGACATACGATAGTGGAATTTAGGTCCGTTAAGTTCGATTTAACCTCATGAATTGCTCAGCTAGCAGAAGAATGAGTCACTACCAACAGCCAACAGGTGGACCCATCGGGGGATTTTACCCCCTGCAGAAGTGCAATCGGTGTATTCTTCTGTCCCAGCAAGGGAAGGTTCGAGTAGTGTCCTGGATCAGAAAAGTCAACTAATTGATAAGTTCTGTTGTTTTTGTTTATCATAAAAAAGATTTGATCTTCTGACCTGAATTGGCTGATCCGTTGTTTGGATAATTAATATTTTACTCCAGTTTATTATGATTACTTGTCTATAAAGATGACATTAAGATGACAGGAATACTTAATTAATTTTCCAATTCATCTTATAAATATCAAAGACTTTGTGTTATTCTTCGTTTTCTTGCTTATTTTTCAAATAAAATATGATGTTTTATTTGACACTAGCTTAAAAGCTGCTCTATCGGGCGGCAATTAAGCTAGCTGTGGCAGATGGTTCTGATTTGAGCCATCAGCCAAACAATGAGACTTGAGTCACCCTGTTGACTAGGGTTGTAGAATACGTCGACTGAACCTCTGCAGTAGGGTAACCCTCCCCAAATGGAGCCACCTGTTGGCCGTGGGTAGTGACCCGTTTTGCTTAAGGATGGAATACTGATGGTTGAGAGGTTGAGCAGTCCATGAAATGCAACACAACACTTTGGTCCTTACTTGGACTAAACGGGCGATCGGAGAGGCAAAACAGTATTATTAAATAGAAATAATTACTAAAACCATATATTAGACAGGAATACTTGATACTATATAACTGTGTGCAAACTATTGTACTTGATAGGAGTACTTGATGTGTAATGGTTAGCAAGTTAGTCTCACAGATCCATTGCTACTGAAAAACAAGTTCGTTCCTCGCTGGATCCCCATACTAGTGACATTGTATCAAACCCTACGGGTTGGGGAAATAATTGTTAAACAAGTAATTATGTACCCAACGCATGAGAAAAAAAACTTTTAAGAAATAACTACACAAAAATGTAAATATGAACGTACAATGAACGCGATTCCCTAATCCCGCGACATAGAATATTTTAAATGGCTTGACGTGCCGTTAAAGTCAATCTTACAAAATTAGGTGTATACTTAAGTTTTCTGAGATAATTACTACTCCTTTTATCACCCCTAGCAAAAAAATATATGATAAAGGAAAAGAGAGAATACTATAAGTTATTTATTTGATCAATTAAATGTTGCTCGAAATATTAATACCAGGGATCATAAATTAAAACACTTTAAAAAAAATTTGCAAAACAAATGAAAGAAAAAATTGTTTTAGTACCAGAGTGGTGAATAAATGGAATAAACTACAATCATCAATAGTGAATGTCTCATCTCTGAACTCCTTTAAGGCAAGGTTGAATAATCTGTAGAAAGAGTATAAATATTCTGTGGAATTAAGATGAATGTTTATAGGAACAGCCGACAGGTATCAGACCTAATATACTAGCTGAAAAAGATATTATTATTATTATTATTATTATTATTATTATTATTATTATAAAAACTCGCTCGCTATTCTTCACATAAGAAGTCGTAAACGTTTAGACGTAATCTGACGAATTTGTAAGATCTGTGGGTAATAATTTGAGAGATCTGAAGGTTGTGTTAATGAATAAATTTCTGGTTGGGTTGAAAAAACAAAAGAAAAATTCTAAGTCAAAATGATAGGTTGTCGTGCTTATTGAACCTGAATATCAATTACTTGAGCTCAATAAACCTTCAAACCCGCGTGGCGATTTGGAGTGTTTATTAAACGAGAACATTTTACCCAGTGTTGATGATAGGGTTGACTTCATTCTTTCTCACATCCCCACAACCCAACCCGCAAAAATAAAAAAATAAAAATAAAAATAACCCAATAAATGTTTTATATCATCTATCACCAAATCTTTTTCATATCAAAAAGATTAAAATATTATATCACGCTGTCTGGTCTTACTACAGAGTATTATTTATTATTATCTATATATTATACGCTTGTTCCTAAATCTTCCGTCCGTTATCATCCTACAACACCCTCTGGTTGAAAATGACACCGTCCAAATCTTCTAAGATGCAATGCAAAAAAGTGAATACAGATTATCTGGTGTCGTTTAATCGCAGATTTCTTATTTGTCCCATTTTATTTCACCCAATTTTGAAACATTCCAAATGGTCTTGTGTCGCTTAAATGCCCAACGTGAAATTTAAAGGAATTTTTAAAAAGCTACGTGTTTTGTTTTATTTGTAATATCAAAAATGTGAATTACGGAAGATATTTTGGTAATTTTGCAAATCATCGTTTCTGGCTTAAATAGCTCCACTTGATTTTTGTTTCGTTTCGTGGAAATTCCACAGGTCTAGCTAGTAATATAAATAACATCCCGCTATCTGGTCTTACTACAGAGTATCAAGAAATTTTGATGTCATAATAATATGATGTATTATTCACTACATTCGCAATTCTACATACAATAAATATATGCACATAAGATAAATTATTTAATGAAGTTTGTGACTGTGTTTAACATTACATTTCTTAGTTTTCACTTACGCGCACGCGTGTGTGTTTATATACCCAACCCCTCCGCCACGGCCAGGATGAGACAGAAGATTAATTTGTACAACTGATTAGAATCCAGAGTTTCCTTTTGCATAGACTGGTTGCATTGCCGAGGTTAAAGACCCAGTCTGTCTTACTATTTACCCATGACTGGGAGCATAAGAAAGGGATTCATGCCTTTCCTGGGGGCATTAGCGCAAAAGTGAAATCCAAAAGCCTGGTCCAGAATTTGAACTCGGATCACCGATCCCATTTGCTACGACGATAACCGTTACGAGGGCGCACCTTATACGTGTGCGTGTGTGTGCATGTGTGCGGCTTGCACGCCTAGAAAGTTCTTTATTTCCTGTGTGTATTCCTGTGTATTTAGCATAATATGGTGTAACCATATAAGGTTGTTTGTTGGGCACCTTACGTTGTGTAATGGTTAGCAATCTAGATTCGCAGGCCATTGTTAGTAAGTTCGATTCTGACTGGGCGCCCCATACTTCTGGCCTTGTGCCACATCTGAGATAAGCTTAGTAAATAACTATAAGGTTGTTTGCGTATCGGATAAATTATCAGTTTTATTAGGTTTAACGTATGGTTTATTTATTTTTTTAAATATTTTAATTTATTTAAGTATTTTATCATTTTTTGATTAATCTATTTTAATATTCTGTGGCATTTCAATAATTTTCTGAATCATTAATTATTTTGATATTTTATTTTCAAAAATTCTTCGCTAAAAGATACACCCCCTCAAATATCGTTAATTCCCACGAGACTAATCTTTCTGGGTGTCAATGGCCGCTGAAAATGAATAAAACGTCCTTGCTTAATACGAGCCAAACTCCATAAGAAATGTTTCTTGGGTTTCTTTTTTTAATGGCATATCAATCTTAGTGGATTATTCAATGATAAAGGCATCCTTATAGAATAACAGTAGTGGTACTATTTAACCATAGATGGGGAACGTTTAACCCTGATGATCCATTTTTGGTGAAACTTAAGTAAGTTATCTATCTATTCATTTCTACTAAATGCGCTCTACTAACGTATTGAGCAGTTTTATATTCTTTATAATCTCGACTTATTCGGTTAATAATTATATTGACGGTCGATGTTGCGATTAACTCGATATTCTATTCCCCGGTAAGTCATCTTCTTTATCATATATATATATATACATATATAAAAGTAAGTCCTCGGGGCGGCCTAATGTCAGTCAGATAGCGAGGGAGTCTATCCCCTTTTCACTAGCTCTAGACCAAGAAGATTATTTTAGCGTCTGAGGTGGAGCGCCACACCTACCATCAGCTCCTATATATATATATATATATATATATATATATATACTAGAAGCGGCTACCCGGTGTCGCCTGTGCAGAGAAGAAAAAAGAAAGAAAAAAAACGTTGTATAATGGTTAGCAAGCTAGTTTTAAAATAAATAAATTAACGGTATTATTTTATATATATATATATATATATATATATATATATATATATATATATATATATATTGGAGGATATGTGCTTAATTGAAATCATACCTGATTTTGAAAATTAATTAGTTAATAATTAATGAATTTAGGCGGGCATATATGTTCAAATGTAAGGCTAAACAAATCGAGAAATGTCAATCCCTGAATGTACATTTCGACCTATTAGGTCTCATCAGCAAGGTTATAGACATGGGAGACTGCTCCGTGTGTCTATAACCTTGCTGATAAGACCTAATAGGTCGAAACGTACATTCAGTGATTGACATTTTCTCGATTTGTTTAGCCTTACATTTGAACATATATGCCCGCCTAAATTCATTAATTATCAACTAATTAATTTTCAAAATTAGGTATGACTTCAATTAAGCACATATCCCCCAAAAATTGTCGGCTTAGACCCATATAAAAATAAACACATTTGTTTGTTTACTTAACTTCATATATATATATATATCGATGTCGGTCCTCGCCAACTCAGCGTATGAGTAGCACAGGGATCTGTGCGGTAAAGTAAGGAGCTGATGGTAGGTGTGGCGCTCCACCTCAGACGCTAAAAACAATCTCCTTGGTCTAGCGCTAGTGAAAAGGGGATAGACTCCCTCGCTGATTTGGCTGATACCGACTTTAGGCACCCCGACGACTTAACATATTATATATATATATATATATATATATATATATATATATATATATATTATGTTTGTGTAACTTATATGTGTTAGTGGTGATGCTGTGTTATTCAAGCAATTCTTGGCAGTGCTTGTAGGCTATCAGCAAACCAGGAACCAACAAGTCTTTTCGAAGACCAAATGTGGATCAATTGAGCGGAAGCAGACAATAATTACCGTGATGTCACTGGTAATCTCTGGTAATTACCATTTTGAATTAGAACTCGGCAACTAGTTCTACCCGACGCGATCATTAAAGAACAGATTGCAACAATGCGTATTTATTCTTGTGGGACAACCAGATGGTTTTTAGTTGTGCCAAAAACATTCCGATCCGTGCTCTCCAGGAACTACAGTTTTATATTTCCGAAACATAGTCCCACTGAAGTTAGAATTAATGACAGCGTTATCAGGGTCAGGTTTACAAGAGGACAAAGGAGACAATTGCCCCGGGCTCCCTACTAGAGGGGGCACCAAACTTCTTTTATAAGACTTGTAATAATCATAAAATTAGTAATCAAAAACTGAACACACACACACACACACACACACACACATAAACAAACACCCCCACACACACATAAACAAACACCCCCACACACAGATAGACAGACAGACAGATTTTGGAAGACATGGGACAGAGCCAAATGGACAGCGACTAGCAACAACTTCAGCTCTGGGGATCTTCTATGGAAGAGATTTTTAACTCGAAATATTAAGAATAAATGACAGGTTAACAAACAACACCATAATTACCTTCTTTTTCTTTACACTTGCATTGTGATAGCCTTCAAAACCAACCAACAAGCCAATATAAACCCAATGCTTCAAGCAAATTACAAAACCCTTTAATCCTAAAATTAGTTTTATTATTGAAAAATTAATGTTGATTTTCTTCAAGCTGGAAAGAATTATGTCACTTTGTTGTGTAATACAAACTGAAAAATGTAGTAAAGTTTTTTCTTACAGTCAATATAATTGAGAAAGATAAAGAGAGGGTTCCCGAGTTCGACAAGAAATACCCGAAGAAAGTACACTGGCCGAAACGTTGTATATACATAACAGTGAAGACGAGGACAGCAATCCGAAAAATCCAAATAATATGAGATAATAAAATAAAACATTTTCTTTAGAACCTAATCTCTATAGGGAATGTGGAGCACCCCTTTATCCCCATTGCTCCCTGGTCCACTCTGACCCGGAGTGGTAGTACCTGTTAGGGTCCCATCTATGAGTTGAATAGAAAAAACATGAGTTTATAAATAAAATTGTATTATGCATTAAGAATGAATTTATTTCACAACTTTGTCGGCATTAAATGACCCACCGAGGTTGATATGCCGTAAAACAAACCAAACCAAACCAAACCTTTAAATTCCAAAGTTGAAACTTTTAGTTATTAATTTCGTTCAAATTTAATCAATATATTTTACACAAAAGAAATGAAAGCGTTATTAACCTTTTAACGACCTTTCGAGATTGTTTTTTTTTAAGCATTGGGATATCTAAATATTATAAACTGGAGATGTGTTTTTGTAACGGAAAAAATATACATATATATATATATATATATATATATATATATTATATATCTTGTGTGTGTGTGTGTGTGTGTGTGTGTGTATCAAAGTTAAACCTGTGAATATGTAGTATGTAGATTAGCATTAGTTCAAAGTTTTTAGATTGTCCTCTAGTTTGTACCACACACACACACACACATACACATCACAGAGAGAGAGAGAGAGAGAGAGAGAGAGAGAGAGAGAGAGAGAGAGAGAGAGAGAGAGATTGTACCTGGGAGTAATGGCAATGAAGGAGTATTCCAGATTCCCCAGATTTCCAGAACTGGAGCCCCAGCAACAGATGCAATTTAGTGTCAGAAAATTGTTTTAGACGAAGATTGTTGAATATATTCATGATTAAAATCCACATGGAAATATTCCGCTTATAAATAAGACCGTCACATTCTATAATTCTCCTGAACTGGAGCCTCAAATGCAGTTTAGAGTCCAATGATGCTGATAGCTTTTTGATTTAGTGCGTTCTGGGACGCACATATTTGCTTTGAATGAGTCCCCGGGAAAATTTATGCATCCAAACTAAAGTTTTTTAATAAATTGTAGGATTTTTATTTATGATCTGTGGAAACAACTAAAGCTCTCTAACTCCTACCTTGTAACTTATCCTGTGTAATTCGTTTCTAAGAAACTATTGAAATGTATTTACAATTAGCTTGAAATGATGAGGGAAGAAAAAGGAAAAACACTGGGACGCATGGATACGATTTTTTGCGTTCTTTTTTATTTTTATGCATCAGGGACGCAGGACGCGTACTTATCAGCATCTCTGAGAGTCACAACCAGGACACCCCTTTTTAGGAGTAGGAGTTATCCCTCATCAAGGGATACAATCAGCGTATTCTAAGTCCTACCGACAGGGCGATGAATTTTAAAGGGATATGTTTGTTTGTTAACGAAAAGTGTGGAAGACTGAGTAAAGGTGGAATGATGGCCACAAAAACCTTCCATTTTTTTTTGTTCGTTGTCACGGACAACACCGAACTTTTTTTTAGAAATGAGTAAAAGTAGTTAATTTTGACGGTGAAATTGATTTGGCTTGTCACTCAGCTGACACGTTGCCTATTTGTAATAAAGAAACGGATCTTTTTAACAATGGTGATCAAATTGCTCTACATTGCCAACAGGTGTTATTGCACATGCCAACACTTGTTTGTTTTTGTTATTTCTTGTTTTTGTTTTGTTTTTTTCTTAGCCAATCAGATTTGACCAGCAATCATTTTCCTTTCTTTCTTTCTTTTTATTTTCCAACCATTCAAAATCCACAGGAAACAGGAAATGACAAAAGGCTTTAAAGAATTTCGACGATTTTCATTTTTTGAAAGATTTGGCAAAGGAAAAAAAATTTTTAAATGCATAAAAAAATTTACAAAAAAATACAATTATCCTTTTTAATAAATTTTAAATTTTAAATGCATAAAAAAATATAAAGGAAAAAAAAAGTTTGAAGGATCAAAGGTGCAAATTAAAATATGTTTCCCCTTCTCTGATGAAGAATATTTATATTTTTTCCTATTTTTTGTTTTGTTTTGCGGTATATCAACCCTTTTTTTCAATGCCGAATCAAGTCAGTTTGATATCAGGTTGTAGAGGCCCCCGCCGACCAATTGGCTGGTCACATCAAGCCCTAGCACCTATATGATTGTCCTAATACTATTGCCCTTACGGTAAGCCCCAACCTTTTTTATTATATATTTCTAGAAGGCCGGGGATTAGGGTCTTATTGTCCTGGGTTTGACGTTAAACTGCGTCTGACAGGGAAGTTCCAATTTTGGAGCCTTGGGGAGTGTGGTGTAACCCTTATTGCCATTACTCCCAGGTCCACTCTGACCAGGAGTCTTAGTACTTGTTAGGGTCCCATCTATGGCTTAAATAGAAAAAAATGAGTTTAAAAAATGTGTTAAAATTGTGTTTAATTTTTTTTTTTGAATACCCATCAATAGAACAAAACGTCTTCGGCATAAAATAGCCTTACAAGGATTGACATGCCGTAAAATCCAACAAACCAAACAAATCCATTGTTTTCACCGTTTTAGATCTTTTCTAAAAACAGAAGAAGAAGAAGAAGAAGAAGAAGAAGAAGAAGAAGAAGAAGAAGAAGAAGAAGAAGAAGAAAGAAAGAAAGAAAAATAATAAACCAACTTTTTCAGCAACTCATTCACTTGTTTGTTTCTTAGTTGAAATTAGTTAATATGTTTTGTCATGAATTTATTTTCTTTCCATTTTGTTTTTTACTTAGCATGTTTTCTCACATAAAGTCTATTTAGCTCGAGGGGTTTTTAATGTTTCTACAGTCAAACTGGTTGGTGAAGGTTTAGTAATAAATTAAAAATCTTTTTAAATGGAATGAGTGATTATATCGTTTGAGGCAAACATAAGGTCGTATCACCCAACGAAGGCGTGTATCTTCGCATTTGAAATAAATATGTCTTATCCATCATTCGAAGGAAATAGTAAAATAGAAAAGAAAAAAAAAAGAAGAAGAAAAGAAAGAAACCTTGCTCCTGCTAAGACTAATGAGAGAATCCTAATATATTTACAATGATTTACGAATTATATGAAGCAAATTGTGTTATGGTTATCGTCGTAAAAAATAGTCACGGCGAGGCGAGTTCAAATTCAGGACGAGTTTGTTTGCAATTTCACATAGCGTTAATCATGTCGCGCAATTTGCGCGGATATCTATGACGTTCTCTCGCCAATCTTCCCTATCATTCATCGACCCTGGGAGCTCCTCCGCGCAGCAGCCAGCATCATTACATAGTTGGTCAATGTAGGTCCTGGTTGGGCGGCCCACATTAGCATGTCCATGTGTTGGTCTCCACAGTAGTACGTCGCTTACGAGCCCCCTGCATGCCTAGCCCTTCTTACTCTTATGGTTTGTGAGATGGGAGGCAGGTGGCCATACAGTTGCTTCCTTGTGGGGTGCTGTTTCCACGACTTATTCAGGACCGCTCGCCGCATTCTTGTGCAGCTCCCATGTAGCTTATTCTCAAGGCGCTTCGTTAGGGTCCAGGTTGTACAGCCATACAGCAGTACCGATTAATCACAGCCTGAAAGAATCGTCTCTTTAGCTTGTCAGGGAGTCGGATTTCCATACGACTGATAAATTGTTGGTGGCCGACCACGCCTTTCTATTCTTGTGATAACATCGCTTTCTGTGGATGAGATATTACTACCTAGGTATGTGAATTTTTCCACTGGTTTAAGAAGCCTACCGTCAAGTGTGAAGATGTCTCCTTGCTTTTTGAGGCTCATGAACTCAGTTTTATCAGAGTTCACATAGAGGCCAACATTCTTTGCTGCCTCCTCCAGGCTGTGTAGGTGTGCCTCAGTCTGTGTCGGTGTATCTGCAAGAAGTGCGAGGTCGTCAGCATAGTCTACATCTGTGACAGTTTGTGCGGGGTATCGCCTGCTTCTTGCCTTTCTTAGTGTGAAACATTTTCTTATGGTGTAATGGTTAGCAAACTAATCTCGCAGATCCATTACTAGTGAATAGCGAGTTGGATCCTCGCTGGATGCCCCATATTTTTTACATTCTGTCACATCAGACTCGTCGAAAACGGGTTGGATTTAAAAAGGGCGTCCCATCGTGTAGCAATGGTTAGCAGCTAGTCTTTCACATCAATTATTACTGGAAAGCGAGTTAGATACTTGCCGGATGTTTCAAAATTGTGACCTTGTCGCATCCTAACCGTGGTGAACGGGTCGGATAAATACCTACCTTTGGGAAAGGTATGAATCTAACTATTCTCACTACAGCTAATAGTAGGACAGACAGGGCTCTTTAACCTCGGTATGGCAACCAGTCTAGGAGAAGGAGAAATCCACTTAGAATAGACCTCGTGTAACATCCTGCTCTTTCAGAGGGGTTATGTAAATACATATATGAGGTAAGCAAACTCATTATTAATTAATTAGGTTTTTCCTTTAAAAATCAAAATATAAAGAAGTTTCAGTTAAATCGAACTTAACGGACCTAAATTTCACCATCATATGTCACCCTGCCAAAAGAAAAAAAAATCATGGATTTAACCGAATTTAATGACATTTTCAGTGTTGATATATGAATGAATAAAAGATATAATGCACCAGTTATTTTATTTAAAAACTGTTACATTCTTCAGGTCAGTTAACTTTGAACCATGTATCTTTGAAGCGTAACACAAATTCTCAAAGATACGTGGTTCCAAGTTAACTTATGTCGTGTCCCACCCGTTGCGAATGGAAGGGGTAAATAACTACTTTATCATAGTGCAATGGTTAACAAACTAGTCTCGTAGATCCATTAGTACTAAATAGTGATTTTAATCCTCGCTGGATGTCCTATACTAGCGACCCTGTGTCATATCCTACCAGTGGCGAACGGATTTGGTAAATAACTACATCTATTAGTAATGGGGATTCGGTCAATATTTGTCTGTAATCGAAACTACGTCACTGCTTACGTCACAATACCATAAATGAAAAAAAAATATTTGCAAAATTTATAATCAATTTTTAAAATTATTTTTTACTCTCGCCATTTTTTAAGTAACGAGAAGCTAACTAAAAAGTTTACAAATACACAAGTACCAACGATTTTGTGTAAAATTTATGTGTAAAATATTCAAAATAATTATCTAATTAATTCTTAATAGATGCACGCAACATTTTATTTGAGGGGGACAGAACTAAGTTTCCATTTCAAATTGTTTTATTCTTTTTACTCCTTTAATAGATATGAGGATTTTGTTTAATTATGATACAAACCCTCAGATATTGAATTATGAACTCCCAGTCCCTCAGGCAATATCTTTCAAGAATTAATTTTTACTCCACCCGGAGGGCGTTTTTTGTGCTAGTAATTCTAAGGAATTCAACAAAACAAAACAAAAACAACTATATTTGTCACTAGGAGTTAAAACCCAGGAGCACTTGCTGTCTTAATTATTTTCCTTTAAAGCAAAAATGTTTAATCAAAGAGGAAACAAGTGTTAAGAGTATTTATTTGCGTCCCCTCGAGGGAAAATTCGATACAAGCTCTATGCGCCCAAAAACGTGCATGTTTCCTCTGCCTTGCATTTAGCACGACACAGACCCCCGGGACCAAAAGCTGACGCTACGCTTTCAGAGAAATGCGGCGGCGGGAAGGGAGAAATGCAGCCTCGGGGAATGAGTCGCCCAGAAGCAAACAATGTACATTTTTGGCAACAGAACTTATGTATTAGAGCCAAGATTGGATAATTACGCGGCTAATCCCAAATGTAAGGTCTCTAAAATATTTAGAAATCACAGAAACATTTACTGTTTATTGTCAATTATTTTACACGTATGTATTTTTCTACATAATAACCATTTCCGTTGATACATTTTTGTAGGCGCTGTGGCAGTTTTTGTATGGCCAGTCTTTTACACTTTTTTCACCCCTGATGATGGCACTTCAAAGTGCCGAAAGTACTCGGGATATGAACTTCGGTGGACTGATCCAAGAATTCCATCCAAATATAAAAACGTTGGCCAGAAAGCTTGAAAAGATCACCAATAAAATTGTTAAACAGGAGACCTGCCTTTTGTTTAAATTGAACTCGTCTAGCCGTGTCCATTACCTACGACTATAACCATTACACCACGCACCTCCACTTTTGACATGATAACTTTGGTAGAACTTTCTATCCTATGTGAGTGGTAATTAAGATGGTGCAAGCCATGCAATTCTTGGATCTCATCACTAAAAGAATACCGAGCCGGAAAATTAACCAAAGGATCAAGCTGTTCATGAAAAGAAAAAACGTATTCAACCTGCGTTAAATACCACTTATCTGTTGCTATCAAGAAATAAAAAAACGTTTACTGCGTCTTCTAGTAATAGATGCGCATGCGTCAAATGACGTCATTGTACCACCGGAAGTTGATTCAGCCATTATGTGATATTTGTTTTTTGATTTGTTTTAATATGATTTATTTCTCGTAATTCGGTTGCTATGTCCAGTTGTAAATCCATCAACACTTTTAAACTTTTAATGTTTCTGTTGAGAGAGAAAGTTGGATGGGTAAATGGTGAAAGTAAGATAGAGAAGAAATGAAAGAGAGAAGAAATGAAAGAGAGAAGAAATGAAAGAGAGAAAAAGAAGAGAGAGAAAGAGAAAAGAGAGATATAAAAATAGTAGCGAGATTGAGTAATGGTATGAGGGGGAGATAAAGAGAAAGAAAGAGAAAATAAAGAGAGATAGAAAATATAGAGATGGGATTTGAGAAAGTAAGTGAAAAAAAGAAAGCTAGAGAAGAAGATGAACAAGAGAGAGAGAGAGAGAGAGAGAGAGAGGGGGAGAGAGAATAGAAAAATAGTTGAGAGGTAGATAAAGAGAAAGAAGTGGAAAAAGGAGGGGAAAATAGTAAGAAAGAATGAAATAAAATAGAGAGGGAAAAATGAAGAAAAAAAGATAGAGTGAAAGAGAAAGAGAAAGAGAAAGAAAAGAGTGAGAAAATATATAGTTGGGTGAAGAACAGGTAGATTCATGTATTTCCCACGGGCATTAGCGCGAAGTAAAGCACAAACAACCGTGTCCAGGATTTGAACTCGGTACACCGAATCCATTTCCTACGACGATAATCGTTACGCTAAGCGTGCCATGTGAATGTGTATCTAACTTCATCCTTTTGATCGCAGTGTGTGACACATGATCATTTTAATGTGGGTTAATTTAACCTCCCCCCCCCTAGTACAGGGGTTCCCGACCAGGGGTGCTCGCACCCACTGGTGGTGGGACAATCATTCCAGGGGTGCGAAAGCGTCCGTTCAAATTTAGATTTTTTTTCTTTTGGAATATTAATATTTTCGTTTCTTTATTTCAGATTATTATCATTACCTTCATCATGTCGAAGAAAGGAAATGGAATAAAACTATATTATGGATTCACATTTTATATTTTTGAACAAAAGTATAAATTGTAGGGGTGCCTGATCTGAGCAAAACTCTTTTAAGGGTGCGGGAAGAGAAAAAGGTTTGGAACCACTGCCCTAGTACAATGGGGGAGATACTTCCCAAAGGTTGACTCTTACATGTCCACCTAATATTAATAACATAGCATATTACAGCCCAGGTTTTTTTAAAATTAGGTTGGCTGGTTGGTTGGTTGGTTGGTTAGTGGATTGGGTTTTACGACATGTCAACCATGGCTTATTTAATGCCGAAGACGTTTTCGTTTCATGTCGTCTTGTTGGGATTTCAATGTTTTAAACTCATCTTTAAACACATTTTTAAATGCATTTTTTTATCTATTTAACCCATAGCTACAACTCTGTAGTGGGTCAGAGTGGACCTGGGAGTAATGGCAATGATAAAAATATATAATAAAAAGGTTTGGGCGTTTTCCATAAGAGCAATTTAAAGAATATGATCGGGCCAATCATATAGGTGCTAGGGCTTGACGTTAATAGCCAAATGGTGGATGTGCCTCTCCGAGCGACTGTCTAGCATAAGTAAGGGCCAACGTGGAGTGTTGCATGTTATGGACTACTCAGCCACCAGGATACCGTCCTCAAACATCTCGGGTCACACACCTACGCCAACAGGTGGTTCCATTGAGGGGTCTTACCCCTCTGCAGAGGCGCAGTAAGTGTATTCTACAGTCCAGCCGACAGGGCGTTTTGTTTTAATTAGTTTTACTCAAACCTAACCGGACTGATTAAAGAAAAAATCTACGAGCAAAATAACGTGCAATAAGGAGTTGTGGAGAATCGCATTCTTTATATGGTATCTTTATATATATTATATATATTATATATATATATATAAATATATATATATAGTTAAAATTAATGGTAAAATGAATGAATGGATGAAATAAAAATGAATGAAATGAGGGGGATAAATGAAAATCCTTTCCAAGGGACCCTTCTCAAAAGTATTAAAACACTTTTTGAGAATGGGGTCCCTGATAGAAAGTTTTCCTCATCTATTATTTAACTCCTTTGAAGCATCAAGTTGATATAATTATTCTATAAGTTATTAGAGAAGATAAAAACCGTCTCTTACCTTTGTAATATCTGTTGAGAATGGGTTTGAATTTTTATATGTATATATATATCTAATCTTGTCTGGTTAACTTCCGGTGAATATTGCTACATTGTAACTATCTTGAATTCAAAATAAAAACGGTCAAATAGAAGAATTTACTTAGCTTTTTTTACAGTTTTAAAATAAAATAAAATATATTAAATGAGATATATATATATATATATATATATATATATATATAATATATATATATATATATATATATATATACCCCTCAGCATGAGCAGGATGCGACATGAGAATAATTTCTTTAGTGGAGTTTGACAAGTTTGATTTCGGATATTTCCTTCTCCTAAACAGGTTACCTACTCAAGGTTAAAGAGCCCAGTCTGCCTGACTATTTACTCGTAGTTGAGGGTGAGTAGTTGGTTGCATACCTTTCCCATGGTATTAGCGCTATGTAGTATCTTATCTGTATGTAACTCAAAATCTTTTTCTTTCAGTAGTTTTTCTTTACTGCAAGGTCTTCTAAAGACGGGTAGAAAGGGGGATAACTTTGAGTAACCAATAAAGCATAGAATTTGTGACTTGAAAGTCATTTCTGAATTGATTAGAAATCAAAAAGCAACAATCTACGAAAGAAAGAAAGACAAAAAGAAAGAAAAGGAGAAAGAAATAGCATTATTAAAAAAAGGGGAAAAATTAAGCTTTAAGTAAAAAGAATTGGAGTGAAAAAAAGAAATAAAAATAATAGGGATATACAAGAAGAAAATGAAACAAATAAATAAATGAATGAAGGAATGAAGAAAGAAATAAAGAAAGAAAGATAAAAAAAATCACATTGAAATGAAAAATAGAAAATTTCGTTTTTTGTAAGAATAAAGAAAGAAAACAAAAACAAAGAAAATGTCAAAAAGTAAAAAAAATGAAATATTTTTTATGTTGAAAAAAAAGAAAGAATGAAATAAAGAATGAAAACTCGAAGAAAGAAAGAAGGATATAAAGAAATAAAGAATGAATGAAATAAAGAAATATATAATGAGTGAATGAAAGAATAAAATACAGAAATAAAGAATGAACGAAAGAAAGAATGAAAGAAATAAAGAAGAATGAATGAAAGAATTGAATAAAGAAATAAAGAATGAATTAAAGAATGAATAAATGATAAATAAAGAATTAACTGAAGCAAGAATAAAATACAGAAATAAAGAATGAATAAAAGAGTTAATAGAATAAAGAATAAAATAAATTTTAAAAAATGAATAAAAGAAAGAATGAAATGAAGACATAAAGAATGAATTGAAGAAAGAATATAATAAAGAAAGAAAGAAAGAAAGAATGAGATAAAGAAATAAAGAAAGATATAAAAACAGAAATTTAAAGAATATAATGGTGGAAGAAGGAAAAGGAGGATGTAAAAAAATGTGATTAAAGAAAGGAAAAATGAATTAAAAGAAGAAGAAAATAATGAATACGAAAAGTAATGAAGGATTCCCATGAAGAAAACCAAATTAAAAAAAAAAAAGAAATGAAAGAGGAAACCAAAACCAAAAAAGTTGGAAACCGAACCGAAATGATGTTTCGGATTATACGACATTAAACATGTCTCTTTTTGGCATCCCTTTACCTGTTTCTTGGTAACTACTAACCAATGTCCTAAGAGTTCATTAAGTGCACTGTCCTTCATTGTCTCGCGTTCAAAATCTCGAGTAGTTGAAGGGGTGGGGGTTGGGGGTGGAAGCGGGTGTAATGGTAAGCAGATTCTGTGTGATAGTTTGGTGTTTGGTTTGAAACGGAAAAAACATCGAGTAATGATAGCGTCGAGTAGAATTTTCCGGTTGAGAGAGAGAGAGAGAGAGAGAGAGAGAGAGAGAGAGAGAGAGAGAAGAGAGAGGAGACATGGCGAAATAGAGAGTGAGAGAGGGGACGGAAGAAAGCCAGAGAAAGTGGCGAGATACAGGCGTAGAAGAGAGATGATGATGATGATGATGATGATGATGATGATGGATGAAAAGAAGACAGAGACAAAGAGAGAGTAAAGAAAAATTAGAGGAGAGATTATCAATAGAGAGAGAGGAGAGAGAGGAGAGAGAGAGAGAGAGAGAGAGAGAGAGAGAGAGAGAAGGGGAGAGGTAGAAATTTAGAGGAGATATGGCAAAATAGAGAAGAAGGGGCGGAAGAAAGCAAGAGAAAGGGTGAGTTATAGACTAGAAGAAGATGATGATGATAAGAGAGAAAGAGTAACAGAGACAGAGAGGGGTGAAGTAAACGTAGAGGAGAGATGGTCAAATAGAAAGAGAGGAGAGAGGGGGTACGAGAGCAACACACAGAGAGAGACAGACAGACAGACAGAGACAGAGACAGAGACAGACACACACACACCACACACCACACACAGAACAGAGAAGAGAGAAGAGAGAGAGGAGAGAGGAGACACACACACACCACACAGACAGAGATAGACAAACAGACAGACAGACAGACAGACAGACAGAGACACAAAGAGAGAGAGGGAGAGAGAGGGGGGCAGACAGACCTAGAATTAATGGTAAGTGGAGTCAAGAGAAACAATACAGATAGAAGAGTTCTCTTATTTTAAAAAACACTTTTCTGCGACCGGAAAATCATCATTATCATATCTTACTATTATGTTCATTATTTGACTTGCAGTGGCGCAAAAGGTGCAGTTGGTACCACATTAGTTTAGGGCGCCAAAAAGTCAAACGGAAATTAAGAAGATTGCGCTGCGCCAATATTATGTTCATTATTTGACTTGCAGTGGCGCAGTTGGTACCACTTTAGTTGTTCTGAAAATCAGCATTTGAATTAATGACCTTAAGCTGGGCTCGAACACTGGTACCGGTAGAAAATATACGTCTCATTTATAATGCAGACCAGATAATTATTTTGTATATTTCACATATATAGGCGCGCTTATCGTAACAGTTATCGTTGCAAGAAATGAAATCGGTGACCTGAGTTCAAATTCTGGATGAGGCTGTTTGCATTTCATTTCGCGCTAATGCTCTTGAAAAGGCATGAATCCATCTGTTCTCCACCCAGCAATTTGTAAATGGTCAGGCAGACTGGGTTATTTAGCCTTTGCTAGACAACCAGTGTAGGAGAAGAAAACTCTGAATTCAAACCAACAGTTCCTCCGCTTAAAAATTGACCTTGTATCACATCCTGCCAGTGGCATATGACCCGGGTAAATGTATACATATATATTAGGCAACCAGTCTAGAAGAAGGAAAAATTCAAATCAGCAGTATTCCTCTCAGAAATTGACCTTGTGCTACATCTTGCCCGTAGCGGAGGGTTGGGGTAAATACATATTTACAGATGAATAAATATATTGGATATATTACCTTCAGAATGGAAGAAAAAGGACTAAAAATATAGTAGGAATATAGAGGGGAAGTCCCGTGGTATAGTGGCTGACGTAGTGGACTGGAACTTCGTAGAAAGCTATTACGTTCATTTTCAGGCTAATACTCTTGTGAAAGGTATGACCCCCCCCTCATACCTCAGCTATGGGTTAAATAGTGCCCTTACTGTTCTTCAACAAGGATGGCTTTTGGCATTTGAATAAACCACGAATATTAATATGCTATTAAACAAGGAAACCAAACTAGGAATAATGATTTTATCGACCCAAAGTGTTACGATAAAAAGCAACAGCAATAAGATGGAGAAAAACTAGTAATAAAATAATAATAACTAGCAGGACCTATGGATATACCACAGTATGATAATTTAATTATTACAACGTTTGATATGTTTACTTAAGAACTATTGCGAAATAGTTCAATATGTAAAATGTTTAATAATCTTGACTTAACTCTCTCTCTCTCTCTCTCTCTCTCTCTCTCTCTCTCTATTTCTTTCTTTCTTTCTTATATTTTTCTGTGTAGCATGCCCCTTTTCTTCCCTTTCTTTCTTTATAATGAAAAAACAAAAACAGTCTATTATTTAACTGAGGTGACGGCCCTCACAAAAAATAAGAATTCAATGTATCAGCACAACCAGATAATCAGGATTTACATTTTTGCATTTCATCTTGGACGATTTGGATGGTCTGATTTTTAACCAGAGGGTGTTGCAAGATGATAACGGTATTACAATTAAAGAAACACGAGTATTAATATATAGATAATGGAGAGTAAATTGACCAAGAATGTTGTACTCTAATGCAATAACAATATGGGGACGCCCTTACTTATCTTCAGAAAAAAAATCTTGAATGATCACCCAGGCTTGAACACTGATCGCTGGCGCCAGTGAGAATCGCTACACCATTTTACCACTCCAGGTGTGTGCTTGTAACAAATAACAAGAAATTACCTTCTGTAGATATTTATTAAGCTTTACCTAGCGAGGCATAAAGGTTTCGTTGTAATCCTAGAAAACACCCAGACCTTATGAACTTTAGTCCAATACTCTACTAATGCCTCGAAATATTAATTTTAATGTTTTTTTTTCTCTACGTTATTTGTTTTGTGAGTTGTATATTTATCAACTTGATAAAGAATCAGGCTTAAGTGATTTATTTTCTTTCCTGAATTGAGGTTTACCAAATTCTTTATTCCCAAAGATTCTTTCTTCAAATACATCCGTACAAATCCATAAAAAAATCTTAGAAACAAAACAGTTTTGTCCATAAAAATCTATTTTTTTATTATTTTGTCGTTTATCTTTTTTGTTCATAAATTTCGGTACGATCCGCCTACATTCAATGAAAGCCTTATAAGTCGGCCTAAATTTGAAGGATTATTGGCCACAGATTTATCACTAATCTTCTAGCATCGTAAGGCTGACGGATTAAGGTTAAATAAATCTCATGATAAAACTGGGCAGCGATTCTCCAAGTAAATTCCACAACATCACCTGAAAATGATTGTGAAATTTTCAATCGAATTACTGTAATCTTCAATATCACTGAAATCTTTTATACGTGACACATCACACAAAATAAGAAAGTATTTTCCTTAAACAACATCTGAATTAATTCGTTCAATAAGACCGTAGAGAATAAGGCTGGGGAAGAGCAAGGCCGAGGGAGAGTAAGAATGGAGGAGAGTAAGGATGGGGGTGAGTAAGGATGGGAGGAGGGTAAGGATGCGGAGAGTCATTAAACAAAAGGAGTGTGAGATAAAAAAAAAAGAAGCTACTAAACAAGCAACAAGAGAATACAGAGTAAAGACACAACTCTATTTACTGGACGACATCGGGTAATCGAAGCATCGATTAAGATCTTGTGAATATTTTCATATGTGCAGCGTTTACTCTCCGGTCTCAAAATTATGCTTACATAAGATCAAGTCAACGGTTACATTCTCATTTTAATTTTGGGTGCCATGCCAACGGAGCTAGGAACGGAAGTTTTTTTCACATCATCCAAACACATCACATTATCACTTATTTTGTTTCATTAACAGCTTCTTTACCGGACAACAATCCCAACAAGTTGGAGATATTAAAAGATTCTTTAAAAGAAATCGTCCAATTTAGACTAGAATCGGTCTTTTACGATTGAATATACAATTGAATTGATGCTTTTTTGTTTAGTGGCATATTAAACTTCGTGGGTTATTTAATCCCAAAGTCATTCTTGTAGAAGAACAGTAGTGGTAGTATTTAACCCACAGAAGAAGAGTTACAAGTAAAAGCCTATCTCTACTCTGTTTGTCTATCTACCCCGTTATATACCTGAGATATGTTAAAGGGGTATACAACAACTTTTGTTGGTATATTTTTACCTGTATGATGGATATTTCAAAGTTCACTATCTATTCACCTCAGAACTCATTCTATTTTTGTGAATGAAATTTATTCCAATTCTATCATTTTACATATTTTCACACTTTGTTCACTTATATACATAAAAACAATTTTCTCTTACAGCTGTACCAAATTTTTTTATATGTTTTACCTGTATGATGGGATATTTCAAAGTTCACTATCTTTTCACCTCAGAACCATTTTATTCAAATAAAGTCCTATTATTATTGTAATCTGAGTGACACATGTGAGAGTCGCTGCCAGTGTCTTAAGGTAGGATCACAGTGATCGGAGAGCCGCTATAAACGGTTTAAAGTAGACAAAAGGTTATAGATGTAGGCAAATTTGAAAAAAAAACCAGTCCTTAGCGTATTCCAGCGAGTTCTAACAGATCGTCTCACTGACCACCTGGCCAATAATCTACCGCTAATTCAGACAAGTCTTTATTTTCTGTGAAAAAAATAGTTTAACTGTTCCCCGGCCCTTGTTACCTCATAGGAATAATCAAAACATTCCAAACCTTGTGTGTGGGTGTGTATGTCCACAACATTCCTGGGTGGTGTGTCGGGGGAATAGTTCTGGATAAAGTGTCAGCCTAAAGAAACACGTGGGAGCATCGTACGAGAAAAGTCTTCTTTTTTTAATTTTTGAAAACCTCTCCGGGGAGGTACGATTCAATCAGAGCATTTTGAAGGCGTCATTGTAATGCAACATCATTAGGTCGACAACTGGCCAGGGGGGGGCGTGGAGATCAGGGTTTTGACTTTTCTAATAATTTCTATTCTAGTTGAAAGGGTGAAAAAACAGAGGAAAGGAAATATGATAGAGAGAGAGAGAAAGAGAGAGAGAGTGTGTGTGTGCGAGAGAAGGTTTGAAGCGAGTGTATGTGTGTGTGTGTGTGAGAGAGAGAGAGTGAGACAGAGAGAGATAGAGAGAGAGAGTGTGTGTGTGAGAGAGAGGGAGAGAGAGAGAGAGAGAGAGAGAGAGAGAGTGTGTGTGCGAGAGACAGATTAGGCAGAGTGCATGTGTTTGTGAGAGAGATAGAGACGTATGTGTGTGAGAGAGAGAGAGAGAGAGAGAGAGAGCGTGTGTGTGCGAGAGAAGGTTTAAGCGAGTGTATGTGTGTGTGTGTGAGAGAGAGAGAAGAGAGAGAGAGAGGGGGTGTGTGTGAGAGAGAGGGAGAGAGAAAGAGAGAGAGAGAGAGAGAGAGAGAGAGAGAACGTGTGTGTGCGAGAGACAGATTAGGCAGAGTGCATGTGTTTGTGAGAGAGATAGAGACCGTATGTGTGTGTGACAGAGAGAGAGAGAGAGAGAGAGAGAGAGAGAGATCGTGCGTGTGTGTGTGAGTTAGTGCGTGTGCGTATGTGTGAGAGAGAAGGTATGTGTATGTGTGTGTGTGTGTGCGTATTTGTATGTGTGCGTGAGAGAGAGAGGGGGGGGGAGAGAGAGAGTGTGTGTGTTCGTATGTGTATGTGTGCGTGTGTGAGAGAAAGATGAAGAGAGAGAAGAGAGAGAGAGTGTGTGTGTGCATATGTTTGAGAGAGAGAGAGAGAGAGAGAGAGAGATGTATGTTTGAGAGAGAGAGAGAGTGAGGGGAGTAGTAGAATCTGATATTTAATTTGTGGAAATACGCTTCAGTAGATCCGTTATTGGATTTCCTTCCATTTGTGAATTTTGATTGGATAACCGCAAATTATAATTTTTTCCGATATTCTGACATTCAAGTCAAGAATATCCAAATGATTGTCCGGTTTCCTTAAAATGTCAATATTGTTTTCGAATCTTGATTTTGTCTTTCTTAAACAAGTTTTTTTTTTCGATCGATCTTTCTGAAGGATCTTCCAAACGAAACACGCACATAAATGAAGACTTGTTCACACGATCATAGTTCGGTTTTTTTCTTTTGTTTTTTTTTTTTTGACTCGATCGAAAATCTCTTCTTTTGAAAGTTTTCAGGATTAAGTGAAAATCACTCTTTTTGGCGGGGGCAGTTGTTAGCTTAGTCTGGCACAGTTCCAGCAAAGATTGTAGGTCATCATCAGACAAAGACTAAACCCCATGGTTTGGTTTGGTTTGGTTTGTTTTGCGGCATATCAACGTCGGTGGGTCATTTAATATCGACAAATATTTGAAATAAATTGATACTCAATTTTTTTATAATGGATACTCAATTTTTTTTATAAACACATTTTTTTATTTAAACCATAGATGGAACCCCAACAGGTACCACCAGCCCAGGTAAGAGAGAACCTGGGAGCAATGGTGATGAAGGGGTGCTCCACATTCCCAGACTTCAAAAGTGGAACCTCACCATCAGTTAGAATTTAACATCATACCCAGAACATGAACACCCTTAGCCACCGCCTTCTACCACCCATATGATAAAAATGGTTGGGTCTTTCCATATGGGCAATAGTATTAGGACAATAATATAGGTGCTAAGGCTTGACATAGCCAGCCGATTGATCGGATGGGGTCTCTCGACCGTCCATCTAGCCTAAGTAATGGCCTAAGTGACGTGTTGCATGTTATGGACTGCTCAGCCACCAGGATTCCGTCCTCAACTCTTCTTTTGGAAGATTTCAGATTAACTCAAAATCAATCTTTTTGGCGGGGGCAGTTGTTATTTAGCTTAGTCTGGCACAGTTCCAGCAACGATAGTGGGTCATCATCAGACAAACTGAACCCACTGCATAATAGTAATAGTCTCTTCGTAGTAGCTTGACAACGATAACTCAAATATCAATGCACAAAACCCTTTCTCAAGCAATGGGTTAAATAGTACCACTACTGTTCTTCTACAAGGATGGATTTTGCATTAAATAACCCACAAAATAACCCACCATTAAAACAAAACAGAAAACGGTAAGATAAATCTGTTTTCTTCAAACGAGGCTGTCCTGTCGGTGGGGTTTAGAATGCGCTTACTATCCCTGCAGAGGGGTAAGACGCCCACCAACAAAAAGGCGTATCTCGCATTTGTCACTTAACTGTATCTGATGGTGAGGTTTCAGTTTTGGAGATACGAGGAATGTGGAGTATCCGTACGTTATCATTTCTCTCAGGCACCATTCAGACCCAGTGTGGTAGTACCTATTAGCATACCATCTTTTAGGTTAAGTAAAAGTTGTAAAGTCTGGTGAGTAGCCTATTGTTGGCATCAGCCAAACAGCGAGGGAGTCTATCCCCTTTCCGCTAGCGCTAGACCAGGGATATTGTTTTTCTGAGTGGAGCGCCATACTTACCGTCAGCTCTCATATGCTTTACTTCACAGATCAGATTACCCATGCTGTGCTACTTATGCGCAGACCGGTATTGAACACGGAACCTTACAATACCTTGGAGGATGCTCTACTGACTGAGCTAAACCGGTCCCATAGGTTAAGTAGATCTTTTTAAAAATTATTCGTATTCGATAGGAATACTTGATATCATATAACTGTAAATGATTTGTTTTAAGAATAGTTAGTTGAAGCTATAAATGTTTAATAAGGATTATGATTAGTTACTTAAAACCATATAACAGTGTGGAAACAAACTGTTATTAAATAGATCTAATTACTTGAAACCATATAATTATTAGAATTAAATAAGATTACTGGAAACCATACAACTATGTGCAAATTATTTGTATTAGATAGGAATACTTGATATCACATAATCGTGTGCCAAAAAATCTGTTTAAGAAACATGTCATATAGGACCTAAATAATGAGAATGAATCGTCTGCTTTTCCTATAAATAATGTCTGACGAAACCTCAAAAGGGAGAAATAACGAGATCTCAAGGTACTTGTTAATTTAACCTAGCATTTGCAAATTTCTCTGTTCAAATTATATTTTTACTTTGGAAACATTTTTTCCAATCCTTAATACTCGTTGTGTTTAAATTATTTCTCGGTCCTGTCGGCTGAAGCTGTAGAATACACCGACTGTACCTCTACAGAGGGGTTAAATCACCTTAATGGGACCATATGTTGTCCATGGGTGGCGATCCATGATGGAACCCTGGTGGCTGAACTGTTCATGACATGTAACACACCACTTTTGTTACATAATCTATGCGGTTGCATAAGATTATTGTCAATCCCCTGTAATTCTAAAGGGATGGCCCTTTTCATATCACGGGCGGGACTTTCCATGGAATAATACAGAAAACCCGCGAAATACGTGAAGTCACGTGGGACCTGGTTAGGTCCTCAGTTTTCAGTTAGACGTCGGGCAGATAAGGTCTTTCTGCCTTAGCTGAAGCTCACTGCATACGCGCGCTATGTTAGTCAGATATTTAGTTACATGAAATGTATAGTTAAGGAAATAAAAGCTTAAGAAAAATAACACGGTCTTGTGATTAATGGGTGTCTTGGTAACAGGACTGATGAACCAAGAAGAAATGAGTTAAGTGCGACTGACCAAGACAAAGTCCCCAAGAAGAAGAACCTAAGATAGAAGATGAACAGAAGAAGAAGTAAAGAAGTAATGAGAAGGGTATACAACACTTTGACCTTTACTTAGGATAGACGGGTGGTTGGAGCGGTACCCTCCGATCAATCGGCTGATCACATCAAACCCTAGCACCTATATGATAGTCCTAACCCTATAACCCTTATGGCAAGTCCCCATTCTTTTTATCATATATGTGCTAGACGTGGATGACTGATGTCCTGGGTATGACGTTAAACTGCCTCTAATGTTGAAGGTCCAATTCTGGATCTGTGAGGAGTGTGGAGTACCCCTTCATCACTATTACTCCCAGGTCCACTCTAACCCGGTGTGGTACTACCTGTCAGGGTCCCATCTATGAGTAAAATAGGGAAAAAATTTAAAAGTGTTTAAAATAATTGGGTTAAAAAAATTGAATTCCAAACAAGACTGAATATAACAAAACGTCTTCGGCATAAAATAACCCGAGTGTTGACATGCCGCAAAATCCAACCAACCGAACACAACAATAAAATGAAATGACACTTCAATGAAAGAGAATTTCAATAAAATGACACAGAAAGCAAATCATAACAGAATAGAAAAATGATATTATTTGTTGATATAGTTCCCATTTTGGTTAAATCCTACTTAACAGACCTAAATTCCACCATCGTATGTCACCCAGCCGAAAGAAGAAAAAAATACCAAAAATCAGGGAATTAACCGAATTTAATGGAATTTTCAGTGTTGATATATTAATGAATAAAAGATATAATGCACCAGTTATTTTATTTAAAAACTTTTACATTTTTTCAGGTCAGTTAACTTTGTACCACGTATCTTTGCGGCGTAACACAGATTCTCGAATATACGTGGTTCAAAGTTAACTGACCTTAAAAAATGTAAAAGTTTTAAAATAAAATAACTGGTGCATTATATATCTTATTCATTAATATATCAACACTGAACATTTCATTAAATTCGGTTAATTCCCTGATTTTTGGTATTTTTTTTCTTTCGGCGGGGTGACATACGATGATGGAATTTAGGTCCGTTAAGTACGATTTAACCAACATTTCATGCCACCCTCATTAAAATGCCCACCTTGTCGACGGGGCTTAAAATACACTGACTGTATCTCCTTACATAGGGTAAGACCCCCTTCCACATAAAGATGTGTCTTGGGTAGGACATTAAACTGCATCTGAGGCTTAAGTTCTGGATATATAAGAAGTTTGGAGTACCTCTTCATTGCCATTAATTCTAGGTTCATTTTGATCTGGAGTGGTAGTATCTATTAGAGTCCCATATATGAGTCAAATAGATCTGTTTGTAAGTTATTTGTATTGGATAGGACCGTGTACAAAATAAAAATTTATAAAAAAAACCCAAAAACAAACATAAAGCACTATTATTAGAATAGAAATAATTACTTGAAATCATAGGATTATTAATACAATTGTGTAGAAATTATTTGTATGAGATGAAATAAATATGATAAAACTTAATATGATATTGTTAGGGAGAGTTATCTCTTCCTAACGATTCGAACCAGACTCTCTAAAGAGGAGGGGGAAAAAGACTGCACAACAGATCAGAACCGAGCAGGTGACACGCGTATCCTAACATCAAGCAAGAACTCTAATCCAAACCCATCCACTGTATTCCCTGTCAGTGAAGAATGAATAAAACAAGTATTGTTATTGTTAACAATTTCCCTGTTTTTATTATCATTTCTGTTATTCCTGCATCTCGGATACAACAGATATAAATGTGTGCATAAACTTATCTAGAAATACCTACACAAAAATGTAAGTATGAATGCACAATAAACGCGATTCCATAACTTCTCAACATAAAATAACCCTAGACGGGTTGACATTCCGTTAAAATTAACCTACCAAATAATCAGTTAATCAATCATTAAAATGTCTTTATCCAATTATTTTTTATATGAGCAAAAATGATTAGATAAACATGTAAGCCCTCCCCCCACCCCCGAGATGGTCATTTCAAAACTCTAATTTAGCTAACTAATTACCGGTCGCAAGAGCAGCCCGATCTGGATTATTGTTAGATAAATAGTCGTAGATTTGTATTTACGCAACCCCTTCACACGAACCGAATGTGAGGCAAGGTCTATTCTTAAGCGGATTTTTAACAGGTTTGAATTCAGTGTTTCTCTTCTCCTAGACCGGTTGATATATCAAGATTAAAGAGCCTAGTCTGTCCTACAATTTACCCATAGCTGCAGGGAGAATAGTTGGCTTCCCCTAGCGTATTAGCAACATATGAAATGCTACCAATTTGTCCAGGATTTGAATTCATGTCGCCGTATCAATTTCCAACTACAATAACCATTACACACGGGCGCATCCTAGATAGTCGTAAATAGTCTGACATCTGAAGTGAAGTGTTATTTTTTTTTTTTTATGGAAGAACATAGGCGTCTCGGTCGTAAAAATAAATGGGGAAGGAATTATGTTTTGGCCAGGAATTACCGGCAACGAATTGGTTGATCCTTGGAGAGAAGCCGGCGACATTCAAAATGAATTTCCTTTTGTCTTTC
>CM042141.1:109323916-109326416 GCA_023376005.1 Doryteuthis pealeii | reverse complement strand
ACGTGAGAAATTTAGTTAGAAGAACAGTTTTGGTTGGGTGACTGGATGAGATGGCTACAAGATGGCGTCTCCCGACCAAAGAGCCATTTCTCACGAGTGTTTGTCTGACTTGGGTTGATAAAATAAAATATGAGCTCTAAAGAAAAACAGCATCGCCTGTTTTGTTAATAAAGAAAAAAAGCAACGGACACAGATAACACAAGAAATTAAGTACAAGACAAAATAATAAGGTAATATATATATATATATATATATATATATATATATATATATATATATATATATGTGTGTGCGGGTGGTGTATTGAAATAGATAAATATATATGTGTGTATGAAT
Source organism: Doryteuthis pealeii (assembly GCA_023376005.1). Taxonomy (NCBI): domain Eukaryota; kingdom Metazoa; phylum Mollusca; class Cephalopoda; order Myopsida; family Loliginidae; genus Doryteuthis; species Doryteuthis pealeii. Next base: position 109,326,080 of record CM042141.1, on the reverse strand, counting down.
ATATATATATATATATATATATATACTATGTTGATAACCATTCTCTTCTATGCCATGGATCGTGGCATGTTAGTGATGAGACCTTTTGTCTTAGATTCATGATTTCACAAGGCATTAATTCTACGTGAACATGAACAGTCTCAGTTAGATACCTGTTTGTATGTATGTGTGCGAGTGTGTATTTGTTGCTAAATAATTTTTTACTCATTTTAATTTATATGCACAGAATTCTAACGCTAAAATTTGGCAAGTAAGAGATGCAGATATGTCGATAAGCAATCCAGAAAGATTGCAAAGTCAGATAAGACAAGTCATTTGGGCGAATTCCAGAAGATTCTCTTTTTAACTCCACATATTTTATTGCTCTAATTTTTTTTTAAAAAGAGTTTTTTGAAGTCAGATTTAGCGCATTTGATGACGCATTAGACCCACTTTAATTCCAATATCAGAATCTTATAAATTTATAATAAATACTCAAAAAATCTTTAAAAAATAATTTTCAACTCTAGCAAATGCGTGACATCGATAAAGTTCGAGCAACATTTTAAAATCCAGAATGAAGTTGTTTGCATTCCAAATAAATGGTAATACCCTTAAAAAGGATTGGGGATTCGCATGAAAGCAATAGGATCAGGACAATCATTTAGGTACTAGGGATTGACATGACCAGCCGATTGATTGAAAAAGACCTCTCTGACCGACCGTCTAGGCTGACTATATATTTACCAACCCCAATGGAAGCGCGTGCTGTAATGGTTAAAGTCATGGGAAATGAACACGTCGCCCCGAGTTCAAATCCTGGATGTGGTAATTGCATTTCACTTGGCGCTAATACCCTTGGGAAAGGTATGAATCCTACTCTCCCTCCAGTTATGGGTAAATAACAGGGCAGACTGGTCTCTTTAACCTTAGTTAGTCAACCGGTCTAGGAGAAGGAAAACTCTGAAATCAAACCAGTTAAACTCCGCTTAAAAAATTGACCTTGTGTCATATCCTGTTCGTGCGGAGGGGTTGGTAAATATATATATCTACCAACCCCTTATCACGAGCAGGATTTTACACAAGGTCAATTTCTTAAGCTGAGTGGTTTGAATTCAGAGTTTTCTAACCTTATTAAAGAGCCCAGTCTACCATACTATTTACCCATAGCTGGAGGGAGAGTAGTTGGATGTATACCTTTCTCAAGGGTAGTAAGGTCATGTTAAATGCAAACAGCCTCGCCCAGGATTTGAACTCGGATCGACGAGTCCATTTCCTACGACTCTAACCATTACACCACGCACCCATCCCCCGTCTAGGCTAAGTAAGGGCCTAAGTGGAGTGTTGGATGCCATGAACTGTTCAGCCACCAGAATTATGTTCTTAAGTATCACTGGTCGCCACCCACGGTCAACAAGTGGCCCAATTGGGAAATTTTACCCCTCTGCAGAGGTGCAGTCGGTGTATTCTACAGCCCCAGTCTGCATTAAATAAATTCCAGTCTAGTGATAATTTTGTAATCATGCAGATTCACAATATAACGGACAATAAACGATTATGATTTCTTGAACAAAAGCATCAATATCATTAAGTTAAGTATAAATCTTATTAATATCAAACATTAATAATGGAGATTCGCTTCCGGTTTTTGTCTGTAAGAAAAATTACGTCACTGCTTACGTCACATTACACAAAATCGTCATAACAGAATAAATACACTCACAATTTGAACATGCAACATTAGACAGTCCTCATTGTTTTTTAAAACAAGTTTTAATAAATACATGACTGGCATTGTATATCTATATATAGTTTGTTTTATTTTAAAGTTTACATTTCAAATTGTTTTATTTTTTAATCCTTTAATGAATTTGATGATTCTATTTACTTAGGGTACAAACTCACTGACATTGAATTTTTTACTCCCACCCCTCAGACAATATGTTTCAAAAATCTATTTTTTGTACTAGTGTGTATAATATTACCATCTACATTGTTTTATATTATTACAATTTTTTGTATATAAATGAAATAATCATGAGGATATGTAAGAGGAGAGAATTGTAATAAATTTGATACATCTCTTCTTATTATAATAGAGATTCGGTGTCTGTCTGTCTGTAACCGAAACTACATCACTGCTAACGTCACAATACCCTCAGGGATTGCGTAAGTTTATCAATGA
>CM042141.1:109301416-109311416 GCA_023376005.1 Doryteuthis pealeii | reverse complement strand
ATGAAACTGTAAAATATAAAACATAACAGTTACAAGAATAAAATAAAATACAGAACAAATTGTAGTTTCGTTATTTCCCTACCGTCAGAAAATTTCTGGTGCCTGTGTGATTATTATTGATTACAGTTGTAGGATATGCACACGCTGAGACGAGTTCAAATCCTGGATGATACTGCTTATACATGGTTTGGTATATCTATAATTAAAGAGTGCTCAATATCATTTGTAGGGCATGTATATCTAAGTTAGGGTAGCGAAGTCAACAGTGCTTGGTAACCAAGTTTGTTTTAAAATCACATGAACGAGAAACTGGGGGTTACAGGGACCGTTGACTTGTGTGTGTGTGTGTGTGTGTGTGTGTGTGTGTGTGTGTGTGTGTGTGTGTTGTTTGTGTGTGCTTGTGTAAATAAGAAAAAAACGAAGTATACTAAAGGATGAATTTATTGTAGATGGAACTTTGTTTTTTTGTTCTTAAGTCAGATTTATTTCCATATTTTTTCACCCATATATATATATATATATATATATATATATATATATATATGGATGAAAAAACTCTCATTAGAATAATATTACCATTGACTAGATGATTTGGCATTCTCCGTTTGTGGCATGGGCTGGTGGCCAGTGTGTTGAGTCCGCTCTTCACGCTGTGGTCCGCTGGTTCAATCTCTATGGCGGAGATTGTGGTATGTACTGCTGATGAGACCAAAAGGAGTCGAAACAGCTGTCCAGTGCTCCGGATGTCGCAAATTGTTTGCCGAGTTCTGGTCGTGGTAATATGATTCAAATCAAATATATATACCAGGAATGTGGGAAACAAACACGCACACATATATATATATATATATATATATATATATATATATATATATATATATATAAAGCTTAAAATCTGCAGGACCTCTTGAGAGATTTTCTATAAAATCCTAATTGATTAAAGAAATGAAAACACTTTTGCTATAAACTGATATTAAAGTTCTCAAAAGTTTTGAAGTAATTGTTTGATAAATCCTACCTGTGATATCACAGGTTACACAAATAGCTAGTTTATAAAAATAATCATTCGTTTGACGCCTTTTGATGTCAATTGTATTATCTTCTGCAACGACATTACAGTGTGAATATAACGTTTTTAGCACAAAAGATAGTATCTTTAAAATATGACAAAACATAGGCGAAAAACAACAAAAAAAGACTCACTCTTCTGGGGTTTAAAAATAATACCTTTATCTTTAAGTCAGATCTTATTCCATATATTTTAGTGTGTTTTATTTCTTTCTATAATCTTTTGGTTCATTGATGTTAATACACATTGAATCAGAGTGTTAGCCAGTCTGAGTGGCAACACCAAATACATTTTCGCTTCTCTTAGGATGTGTGTCTAGCCACTGTTATTTCTTGACCTAATAACACGTTACTTAAATAACAAGACTAATTTTCTCACTTTGGAGGGACGACGTTCTTTTTTCTTTCTTTTTAGCTTTTTTTTTTTTTTTTCATTTTATTGGAATAAGAGCGTGGTGTAATGGAATTGACACCAGAGTTCAAATCCTGGACGAAACTTTATTTCACATACCACCAATACTCTTGGGAAAGGGAAGCATCCAATATTTCTCCCTCCAGCTATGGGTTAAATATTAGGACAGACTGGGCTCTGTAACATTGGTTAGGCAACCAGTCTAGGAGAAGGAAAACCCTGAATTCAAGTCCGTTAAAGTCCGCTTAAGAAATTGACCTTGTGTCACATAATGCTCAGGCACGAGGACTGGATGGTTACTTAGTTAGTTTTACGGCTCATCAATCCTTTGTGGGTTTTTTTAATACCGAGGTCAATCTTTTACACAGACCTAGGATTTTTTACAGTACCTGTTTGTCTTACGTGGTCACCAATTAAGTACTTAACTAGCTCATCGCTGCTTAAATTCAGTTATCTGACGGGAACTGGTGGTGACCATAAGACCCGTACAGTAGGGGTTGATATATATATATATATATATATATATATATATTATATATATATATTCTCTGTGGGTGTGTGTGGGTGTGTGTGTATGTGTTGGAATGATCCAGAGACCTAACACCGGAAGTCATTCAAATTCTCTGAGGTATGCACCTTCTCTCACTTTTGACCTGCCCCTCTCTCTCTCTCTCTCTCTCTCTCTCTCTCTCTCTCTCTCTCTCTCTCACACACACACAAATATATATATATATATATATATATACCGAAGATGTTTAATATATATATATATATATATATATATATATACATATCCATTTGTTCATATATGGTAAGTGTGTTAAACTGAACCGTCTGCACTGAAAATATCGATTAAAGGTATTAGCGCCATTCTTCCTATGGAACATCAGATGTGACACAAAAGTTATTTTTAGAAATTATCCATCTGAGGTCTATTCTAAAAGGTTTCTTCTTACAGAGAGTGGATGTATTTGCATGTGAAAATAACCGTGTGAAAAAAGCTTTTTTAATATTTGCCTTTAAACATTACAGAACTAACAAGGACAGATATCGATCGACTTGTCTCTAACAAACCTGGCGTGAGAAAAATTTGTCTAACACTTAACGTTCCCAATTATTGGGCCACCCTGTTGGCTGGAGCAGAAGAATACGCCGACTGCACCTCTTTAGAGGGATAAATCCCCCCCCAATGGGGTCACCTGCTGGTCGTGATGCTTAAGTACGGATTATTTGTGGTTGTGCAGTCCATGACCTGCAACACTCCACTTGGGCCTTTACATAGGCTAGACGGGCGGTTGGAGAGCCCCGACCCCGATCAATCGGCTGGTCACATCAAACCTTGGCACTTATACGATTGAGTTTTTAAAAATGATTGAATACTGTTGTAACCCGCTTAGCGAAATAAGACGGGTAGTCCAGCTGACGTTAACCACGAGAAGTGATCACTTCCGCGTTTTATTCACAACACAACAAGATGGCTGAAACAGTACTTCCGTTTCATAACAAAAAACAATGGTAGAAACGGTGCTTCCGTTTCTTAGTATACCACAAATACCCATTAAGATTGAATAAAATAAAACGTCTTCGGCATAAAATGACATAAGGGTTGACATGCCGTAAAATCCAACCAACCAACCAACCAACCAAAATACCCCTTAAGAAACAACCACACTTCCAGGATTCGAAATCGGATTATCGATTCCATTTATCACAACATTAACCAGTGCCGGATTAACTCATATCAAGGTCCATAGACTTCGAGCTTCTTTGGGGCTCTTGACATCCCCTCCCCTTCCTTTTACGCTCTCCTTACATACAATTCTACTCGGTCCCTGCTCTTAGTCTGCCTCTATGCTTCAGCATAGTTAACTGTATAGATGATAAGGCACTGACAATAACTAGTGGCGGTACAAAGGGAGTCAGGGTGGGGCAGCTGCTTCGGAACGCAAATTTAGGGGGTGCAAAACCCCAATAGCCTTTTCGTTGCTATGGCATTGAAATAGATTGCCTAACTTTTGCCACTATAATTTTGAACTATAAATGCGTAGAAATTGAATGTGTGCGAGTAGGTGAAGCTTCGTAAAAAATCAGAATCAGTATTTATTGGCTACTGTAGGAGGCGCCGGGCCGTGCTTTTGCCCCCCCCCCCCCAAACGTTGGCACACCACCAACAATAACCATTGCGCTAAGCTCGCCTCCCTATTTACGTGTAGGAGATTAAATTTGCGAATAGAGAGACAATTTGATTTAAACCTTGTTTAACACTAAATGACAATCATATCCAAACGAAATGGAGAAAGAAATATTCATTCAGATTTCAACTGAATGTTCTCCGATTTTCACCGGGTTTATTTTTTTTTTTTTTTGTTTTGTTTGTTTTTTGCTCATAATGAAGTCAGAATTTTGAAATTGCTTCTAAAACGATAATTATTTTTTTGTTTTTTCTCGCATTTCAAATGTATCTTGATCACCGCCTACGATCATATCTGTTGTTGTTGTTGTTGTTGTTGTTGTTGCATTTGCTGATGTTGTTGTATTCGTTCCTTCTGCCTTTTCTTTGTTTTTTTTTTCTTCTTTTCAATCTTTCCAGTTTCCATATTCTTCCCGCTTCTTTGCCATCATGACCATTACTCATCACCCTCTCTCACCCTCTCTCCCCCCTCTCTCTCTCTCTCTGTAAGAAAGCAATTGTGACTATTTTACCTTTTCTCATTCACTGTCTGTCTGTCTGTCTGTCTGTCTCCTCTCTCTCTCTTCCCCTCTGTCTTTCTCTTTCTCTGTCTCTGTCTTTCTTCTAGTTTTTTTTCTCCCTTTTCTCCTCTTCTTTTCTCTTCTTTCCCCCCTCTCTCTCTCTCTCTGTCCCTTCGCCTTTCTCTCTCTCGCTCTCTCTCCTCTCTCTTCGCTCCTCTCTCTCTTCCTCGCTCTCTCTCTATCTCTCTCTCTCTCTATCTCTCTCTCTCTCTATATATATATATATATATCTTTTGTTTTTCCTTTTCTCCTCTCTTTCTCTTCTTGTCCACATCTCTCCCTCTTCTCCACTCCTCTCTCTCTCTTCCTCTCTCTCTCTCTCTCTCTCTCTCTCTCTCTCTCTCTCTCTCTGCAAGAAGGCAATTGACGTGATTATTTCTCATTCTCTGTCTGTCTGTCTCTGTCTCCCCCTCTGTCACTCTCTATCTCTCTGTCTCTCTGTCTCTTTCTTCTAGTTTTTCCTTTTTCTCCTCTCTTTTTCTCGTTCTCTATTCACCCCTCCCTCCATCCCTCCTCCCTCCCTCTCTCTTCCCTCTCCCATTCTCCCACCCCCTTTATATCATATTTATTCCAATATCAGAATTACAAATTAGCAATATGAGAGATGTCTCATTTCCGGTGAATTAAGGTCTCTTCTCTTTCAACTCCAACTGCAATGATTTTGAAACGAAACGAAAATAAATATTCTCTCTTAATTTATTTTTTCTAGAGAGTATTGCTTAACCCTTTGAACCCAGAGTGACCGGTATTTGTGCCGCTGACGAGAGGTACATAACCCCGGGGGTTGGAATTTTGTCCGAATATTCCCCACTTCTGTATCACTATTGTCAATGAAATATTTATCTATATCTTCTATATATATATATATATATATATATATATATATTATATATATATAACGCTTGTTCCTAAATCTTCCGTCCGTTATCATCTTGCAACACCCTTTGGTGTCCAAATTGTCAAAGATGCAATACAAAAGTGTGAATACAGATTATCTATGGTCGCTTAATCGCAGATTTCTTATTTGTCCCATTTTACTTCACCCAATTTTAAAAATGAAACATTCTAAATGGTCTTGTGTCGCTTAACTGCCCAACATGAAATTTAAATGGAATTTTTAAAAAGTTACGTGTTTGTTTTATTTGTAATATTAAAATTATGAATGACAGGAAGATATTTTAGTAATTTTATAGGATTTCTATGTAATGAAATTGCAAATAATCGTTTCTGGCTTAAATAGCTCTTCTTGATTTTTGTTTTTGTTTGTGGAAATTCCAAATATAATTCTTATATATAATTTCATTATTTTTTAAATATATTTCAAATTGTTATTTATTTAAATTTTGGGATGAGCCTTGATATGTATTATTTTGATTTTTCGGACTGTTGTCCTCATCTTTATTGTGATATATACATACACAACATTTCGGGTTTCTTCTGGTATTCCTTGTAGTCCATTGGAGCAGACTGCTCTCACTCCGCTGCGAACCTCAAGACTGAAACTCACAAGTCAATGTACCACTATATATATATATATATATATGAAAGTAAACAAACAAACAATGTGTTTGATATGGCCTTAGCTGAAATTGTTTTGGAGAATATGTGCTTAATTGAAATCATACCTAATTTGAGAATTAATTATCGACTAATTAATTCTCAAATTAGGTATGACTTCAATTAAGCACATATTCTCCCCTAATATATATATATTATATATATATATATATATAATTATATATATATATTATATATATACATATATTATTATATAATATATATATATATATAATATATATATTATATATATTATATATATATATATATATATATATGATGGCCATATATTAACTTGTGGTAACAGCCAATATATATATATATATATATATATGTTAAGTTGTAAGGGTTTGCGCGTATGCTTCACTTGTTTGTTATCTTATTATAATGGAGATTGTGTGTTTGTCTGTCTGAAGCCGAAACTAAATCACTACTCAAGTCACAATTCCCTTAGTTATTGACGTCACATTCACCATGAATTTATTTTTATTTAAACCTCAGTTATTGATAAAATTGTTATACTTATTAATACTTTTGACTTTATCTACATTCTAATAACATGCAATTGTATTTATATATGCAACAAAATAGCGGGTTACAGTGTGAACAGGAAAGCTAATTTGCATATTGATATTAAAAGTTTAATTTTATTAATATGCGCTTTGGTATTATTGATTTCTAATTGTTTGTTTTTTTTCTTAATGAATATGAGCAAAAAGACTCGGGGATAAATCTTAAAAAGAAATCCTTTATATAAAGAAATAACAGTAATTTATTCTTACTTCCTAATTTAACTAAATAGTTAAATGAGGAAAATTCAGCAATAAAGGAGGGAGTGATGGAAAATGATGGAAGACTTAGTTTCAAAGTTGTCTATTCTTCGATTATACCCCCTCTGTTTTCAAATCATTTTATTTGGATTTTTATTTAGTTTCAAAAGTATTTCAAATTTAACATATTTCATTACATTAAAATTCAAATACTTGCACCGGAGGGTGCATATATTTGCTAGTACAAATAAAGATTAAAAAAAGAATACTGTTTTTGTTTTAAGCATGAATAAATGTCAGTGTTCAAACTATACTAACGTTTAAAAAGTATAAATGACTTACCAGTTGTGTTAGAATTGGCATCATAAGTGATATTAGACTCGGGAGATTTATAGTAATTGTTATATTGTCGATTAAGGCAGATGTAATTATTTTTGTAGTTAATAGATTTTGATTGTAATTTCAATTCAGCGCATGAGTAGCACAGATTGGATAATCTGATCTGTGTTAAATATATGTGTGTTAAATATATAAATTACTCACAGGTCAAGGTACAGCTATATATATATATATATATATAATATATATATATTATATATATATATAATAGGCTGCCATCACGAATTAGTGCATGGCCATCACATTAGAAGACAATTTAACCATAGCAAGAACGGTTTTCTAAGCCAGCCAGAGATTTAATGTCATTTTGGCACACAAGAGATTTAATCTGATGGGGAGACTGCTATTACATAATTTCAATATATTTTAGTAAACCTTTTAAGCCCAGCCATTGATTTGCATTCTTTTTCCACAATTGTGACAGATCTTGTTGCAGTTTGTAGCTATTAGTGGCTTACTTACAGGTACGACAGATGTTGCATCAATTTTTAGCTATTAGTGACTTACCTTCAGGAGTAGATGAATGGCATTTCATTCCAGGTTTACTTTGGCAGATTCTCTCTCAGACTCAGACATAAGTTAGCACTCAGTTAATATATATATATATATGTAAGAAAGTTTTATAGAAAAACAAGATGTTAAACATCTCACTTTAGACTGAGCTAACCTGTATGGCTAAAGAACCCTAGAATTTCCTATTACAAAATTACATAAATATACATAACGGGTTTAAGGGCCGTGTTAGCTCAGTCGGTAGAGCGTTCGGCTAGAAACCACGAAGTTCCTTGTTCGATACCGGCTCTCGCCAACTCAGCGTTTATGTTTAACATCTTGTTGTTTTTCTATAAAACTTTCTTACATATTGTCGGATTCAATATCCATTTTTACCTTCATATATATATATATATATATATATATATATATATATATATCAAAGTTAGGACAGAAGAGACATGAAGTTAAAGTTGGTAACACAGTTTCTCGCCACAGAAAATTCTTTGGGATTTTGAGATCAAAACGAAACACCTAATCCTGGACAGAAGATTAAATCTAGAGTTAATTAACAAGAGAAAAAGAACTTGTCTGCTCGTTGGTTTTGACATTTCAGCGAACCACACATTTAAAACGAAAGAAATCTTGGTCCTTGCAAAAAAATAATAATAAAAAGTACTGTGGAACATGGGGGTGACGATGACACCAGTTTCAGTTGGTGCACTTGGAACGTTCCTTCAAGGCTTGGAAAAAGATTGTCGGAATTAAAAATCAGAGGGAGAATAGAGACCACCCAGACAACTGCAAAATTAAGAACGGCTTCAATATTCTAAAGAGTCTTGGAGACCTGAGGAGACTCCAGTAAAAAAAAAAAAAAAAAAATCAGTTAACACTTGCGGAAAAATTCACAAGGCGTGATAATAATAATAATAATAATAATAATAATAATAATAATAATAATAATAATAAATAATAATAATTAGTCTAGGTGTGTCTGGGATCATAGAAAATTATGCTTGCAATGTGCGTTGTTTCTTCGTTACAAATTAAGAACGAGAACAGACTTATTTTTCATGTAAGCTAATGCACATCTTTTTATCTAGCATATTTCGCCTTATATTCTAAAATACGTGCATTCGTAATAATAATAATAATAATAATAATAATAATAATAATAATAATAATAATTGTGGAACATTAGGGAAACGGTGATACTAATTGTTGTTGGTGCACTGGAACGGCCCCTGAAGGCTTGGGAAAAAAATACTGCTGAAATTGTAAATATGAGGAAGAATCGAGACCATCCAGACAACAGCACTGTTAAGAACGGCTACAATACTCATACTATGTATAAAAGAGTTCTGGGGACCTGAAGGGAATTGCTATCGCTCAGACTCCAGTGAGACCTCTAGCTAACGCTAGTGAAAAACTCATAAGGAGTGATATAATAATAATAATAATAATAATAATAATAATAATAATAATAATAATAATATACAAGACTAGACACGACTGGGTGGGAAAGGTGATTCACTGCGAACTGCGCAAGAAATTCAATTTTCACCATTCAACTAACTGGTATATGCACAAGCCTGAATCTGTCCTGGAGAATGAGACGCACAAAATTATCTGGGACTTTGAGGTACAGACGGATCACCTGACCAAGTTTTGATTGACAAGATGAGAAAGATATATATATATGAGTAAAGAGTACCCAATAACATTAAAAGAACATGTATATCAAAATTAGGGAAGCGCGTGGTGAAATGGTTAAAATCATGGGAAATGGACTCGTCGAACCGAGTTCAAATCCTGGACGTGGCAATTATTTCACTTAGTGCTAATACCCTTGGGAAAGGTATGAATTCTACTCTCCCTCCAGCTATGGGTAAATAGTAGGGCAGACGGGGCTCTTTAACCTTGGTTAGGCAACCGGTCTAGGAGAAGGAAACTCTGAATTCAAACCTGTTGAATTCCGCTTAGAATTGACCTTGTGTCGCATCCTGCTCGTGCGAGGGGTTGGTAAATATAATATATCAAATTTAGGGTAGCCGAAGAGTTGAAGTCAACGGCGCTTGGTAACTGACAGTTTATGCCTATGTGGTTTTCAAACCAAATTGCATAGGCGGAAACTGTCCAAGACAGTTGACTTCATGTCTCCTCTCCTCTAACTTATATATATAATATATACACACATATATATATATATATATATATATATATATATGGTTGTTGGTGTGTGTGTGTCTGTGTCTGTGTCTGTGTGTGTGGTATGTCAATGATTTGCTGAGACGGATGTAGGTTTTTCAGTACACACGCAGGAGAAGCTGTTTGGCATACTAAATTGATCAAAAGCATTCGATCTCTGTTAAAATTAAACACTGGTCACGCCACAACATAAACTCCAAAACGATAAGCACAATCGTCCTACACATTATAGTAGTATTATATATATATATATATAAATATATCATATATATGATATAAACCGAAAGCTGTTTTTTATAAATAGGGGCTGGTTTGGCTCAGTTGGTAAAGCATCTTCTGAGAA
>CM042141.1:109268916-109291416 GCA_023376005.1 Doryteuthis pealeii | reverse complement strand
ACTTAGATGGGTGACCATTTAAGCAACAGTCGGCACTGTAAGAAACTGAATATCAAATTGACTTGATTTGGCATTAAATGACCCGAAAAGGATTAATATGGCGTAAAATAAAACGATCAACCAGGTCTACACTGGTGCGGAGTGGTAGTACCTGTTAAGGTACCATCTATGGGTTAAATCGATCCGTTTGAAAAAATAATTGCAAATCTCAAGAAACAACTACACACACACACACACACACACACACACATATATATATATATATATATATATATATATATATATATATATATACTAACCCCTGGGTACGAGCAGGATGTGACACAAGGTCAATTTCTTAAGCGGAGTTCAAAAGATTCGAATTCTGAGTTTTCCTTCTTCGAGACAGGTTACCTAGCCAAAATTTTAAAAAAACCAGTCTGCCCTGCTATTTACCCATAGCGGGTAAGGAGAGAGTAGCTATATACATACCTTTCCCAATGATATTTGTGCTATGTGAAATGCAAAGAGCCTCGTCCAGGACTTGAACTCGGGTCGACGAGTCCATTTTCTACGACTCTAGCCACTACACCATGCGCGCTGCATATAAACGTACAATGAACGTGATTCCCTAACCTTTAGGCATAAAATAACCGTAGACGGGTTGACATGCCGTTAGAATCAACCAATCAATCAGCCAGCATATTTTGTCTCCTTCCTTTATCTACAAAGTGAGCCAAAAAAAAATCTTAAGAAACAACTACACAAAAATATAATTATGAAGTTACATTGAACGCGATTCCCTAACCTCTAGGTATGAAAATAACCATAGACTGGTTGACCTGTCGTTAAAATCAATCAATCAATATTCATTCAATCAGCTTCTTTCGTCTTTTTCTTTGTCGCTTTTTGTTTGTTTATTTTTGTCTTTTTATCTTTCACAATGTCTTTTGAAGGTACCCGGTGCAATCTTCATCGCCGTAGGAAATGGACACATCCTACCCGTGGCGAATAGGTTGGGTACATATCTACTTCATTCTACTCACAGGATATCCCATCATAGTGTAATGGTTAGCAAGCTAGTCTCGCAGACCCATTAGAATTTAATAGCAAGTTCGATCCCCACTGGCTGCTTTATATTTGCGACCTTGTGTCACATCCTACCCGTGGCGAATGGGTTGGGTAAATACCTCCCACCTGTTGGTTTGGTTTGGTTTTACGGCATATCAACCTAAGTGGGTCATTTAATGCTGATAAAGTTTTGAAATAAATCAATTCTTAATGAATAATACAATTTTTTATAAATAATTTTTTCTATTTAACCCATAGATGGGACCCTAACAGGTACTACCACTTCGGGTCAGAGTGGACCAGGTAGCAATGATGATGAAGGGATGCTCTACATTCCCCAAACCTCCAAAACTGGAACCTCACTATCAGATAGAGTTTAACGTCATTCCCAGAACATGTAGACACTCAGCCACCACCTTCTAGCACCCATATGATAAAAAGGGGTTGGGGCTAGCCATAAGGGCAACAGGATTGGGGCAATCATATAGGTGCTAGGGCGTGACATGGCAAGCCGATTGATCAGAGGAGATCTCTCCGACCGCCCGTCTACCCTAAGTAAGGGCCAAAGTGAAGTTTTGCAAGTCATGGACTGCTAATCCACCTGGGTTCTATCCTTAAGCATCACGGGTCGCCACCCACGGCCAACATGTGGCCCAATTGGGGGAGTCTTACCCCTCTGCAGAGGTGCAGTCGGTGCATTCTAACGCCCCAGCCGACAGGGTGGGAACGGGTTGGGTAAGAGATATAGGGGACCCATCGTGGTGTAATGGTTAGCTAGCTCGTCTCACAGATCCATTACTACTAAATAGCGAGTCCGATTCCCCATACTTGCGACTTGCGACTTTGATTCACATCCTACCCGTAGTGAACGAGATAGGTAAATACAAACTACTGAATAGCGAGTTTGATCCTCACTGGATGCCCCGGTTGGTTCAATACCTACTCAAGATCTAAAGGGCGTCCTATTGTGGTGTAATGATTAAGAAGATAGTCTCGCAGATCCATTACAACTGAATAGCGAGTTCGATCCTCGCTGGATACCCCATACTTATGACCTCGTGTCACATCCTATCCGTGGCGAACGGGTGGGTAAATGCCTCATACCCGTAGTGAACGGGTTGGCTAAGATATATAGATGTCCCATCGTGGAGTAATGTTTAGCAAACTAGTCTCACAGATCCATTACTACTGAATAGCGAGTTCTATCCTCACTGAATGCCCCATACTTGCGACCTTGTATCACATCCTTCCCGAGGCGAACGGGTGCGGTAAATACATACAACTGAATAGCAAGTTTGATCCTCGCTGGATGCCCCGGGTTGAGTAAATACCTATCAAAGATCTAAAGGGCGTCCCATTGTGGGTGGGTGGGTGTTTTTTAACGGCATATCAACCCTTTTCGGGTTATTTAATGCTGAATCAAGTCATTTTGATATTCGGTTTCTTACAGTACCAGCTGTTGCTTAAACTGTCACCCATCTAAGTATTGAATAGGCTCATCGCTGCTTAACTTCGCTGATCTGGTGGGAACCGGTGTTTTCAATGTTAATTGTCGTCCCATTGTGGTATAATGATTAAGAAGATAGTCTCACTGATCCATTACTACTGAATAGCGAGTTTGATCCTCACTGGATGCCCCGGTTGGTTAAATACCTACTTAAGATCTAAAGGGCGTCCTATTGGGGTATAATGATTAAGAAGATAGTCTCACTGATCCATTACTATTGAATAGCGAGTTCGATACTCACCGGATACCCCATACTTGTGACCTCGTATCGTATCCTACTGGTGGCAAACGGGTTGGGTAAATACGTACTTCATTCTACATATTTCTTTACTTTTTATTTAATTGTAACACTTTAAACTAGCCTCTTATTCTTTCCTTCATTCACTTAGCCTGATTTATGTCCCTTTCTTATTCTTATTTAAAGTTCCTTTTAATTATCGCGCCTAACCATCTCAACTCAATCGTTCATTTATTCATTTTACGATCATAATTTCAAATTCGATGCAGGTGCAGATTAAACGTACAACTTTTTTGAAAAGTTATCATCGAATTTATCTCGTGATGAATATAGAATATTTTAAATTTTCGAAAAGCAAAAGTAGAAATACAACTGAACGACACGAAACAAATGTGAATAAATTACAATATGGCAGAATTCAATGACGTTCAGAAATAAAATTGATAATCATTTCTTATTTTTAAAATTTATTTTTTAAAAAATAAAATAAAACTAATAGGATTGATTTGCTTTCCCAACTGATAACTGATGAAGAAGGTTTATTTTGATAAAGTTTGGATTGAATAATATAACAATAATATAAATATTGCTAATGTCCTCGATGCGCCGCCATTTGATATTAAATCAAGCTACAAAAATCAATTGTCACTTCACCGATGACATAACATGTACGCTTAATGATAAATAATGATCACGAGTTAATTGTCCTTTTAATGTCTGTATTTTTATATATTAAATACTTACGGTTGACGTGTGTGCTGTATTATGCTAGATGAGTGGTTCTCAACCGGGATCCACATGTCCATACATAACGGTTATCGTTGCATAAGTTATTGTTAAAGAAACGAGGTTGTTTGTATTTAATGTAGCGGTAATACCTTGGGTATAAATCCAACTATTTCCCCTCCAGCTATGGGTAAATAGTCGCCTCGGTACTTCAATCTTGGTATGGCAACTGGTCTAAGAGAAGGAAAACTCAGAATTCAAACCTGCTACACAAATTTGATTGGGGATCCCTTTTGGCGACCAATCCCCGTGAAACAGGAATACACGTGCGTGCAAGCTTAATCCTCATTGGGTGAATGCCGTCACACAACACACACACACACACACACACACACACAGAGAGAGAGAGAGAGAGAGGCAATTATTTTCAAATAGTTGTAGACCTGGAGAAAGATGGGCTTCTTGCTCAAGATACATCAAATGAGTATCGACCTCAGGATTAAACCAGGTTACGGGACAAGTTTTAAGTCTTCTTCAGGATTTTTTGCACAATGAGGGGGTACTCAACACTCCCCCAGAGTTGAATCGTCATAATCAGTTGCAGTTTAATGCCATACCCAGGACTCCCCATTTGGGCCTCCCATCGTGGTGTAATGATCAGCAAACTAGTCTCGCGAATCCACTACTACTGAAAGGCGATTTGGTCCTCTCCGGATGCACCATACTTGCGACCTTGGGTCACATTCTATCTATGGTGAACGGTTTGGCTGAATACAAGGGCGTCCTATCGTGGTGTAATGGCTAGCAAGCTAGTCACACAGATCCAATATTACGGAGAGGCGAGTTTGATCCTTGATAGATGCCCTATACCGGTGACCTTGTGTTACATTCTAACCGTGTCGAATGGGTTGGATAAATACAAGGGATCCTATCGTGGTGAAATGGTTAGCAAGCTAGTTTCGTAGATCCATCACTACTGAAAAGCAAGTTCAATCCTCGTTGGATATCGCATACTTACGACCATGTGTCCCTCCCTGTCCGTGGTGAATGAATTGGGTAAATACCAACCCAGGACACCCCATTTTTGCGAGGATCTTACCCCTCTGCAAGGGATACTGTCAGTGTATTCTAAGCCCCGCCGACAAGGCGGATATATTTGAGGGGATTTGAATCGAAAACAATGAAATCCAATTTAAGAAGGTTTTTTTTAATCACTCTATTTCTTTTCTTTTATTCTGATTTTTCTCTCAGAATTTTGATCAACAATAATCGATTTATCAGAAGTTTATGACGTGAATTTATCGATTTCTGATCAACAAAAAGATAAACATACTATTTAGAAAATAATTCTATCATCCATTATTTAAATGTGGCTTGAGTTGATAAAATAAAACATTTTATTATCCCCTTCATATGGAAACGAGATGTAAAATCTTTTTTGCTCGATTTCGTTTGGTTTCTTTGTTTAATAAGGTTGGTTGGCTGGTTGGTTGGTTGGATTTTACGGCATGCCAACTCTTGTTGGGTTATTATATGCAGAAGACATTTTATTCGTTTTTGATGGTATTCAATTTTTTTTTTCAAACTCAATTTTTAAACACATTTTTTAAACTAATTTTTCTATTTAACCTATTGATGGGACCCTAATAGGTACTACCCCTCCAGGTCAGAATATACATGGGAATAATTGCGGTGAAGGATAACTCCCCACTTCTCGGAGCTCCAGAATTGGAACTTCATCATTAGATAGTTTAACGTCATACCCAGGACACTAAGATCCTCAACCACCGCCTTCTAGCACATATGTTAAAAAGGGTTGCGGGTTGCAATAAGGGCAATAGGTTTGGGAAATTAATATAGGTGCTAGAGCTTGACATGGCCAGACGATTGATTGGAGGGAGCCTCTCCTACAACCCGTCTAGCCTAAGTAAGGGCAAAGGTGCAGTCGTTGTAGTCCCAGCCGATAGGACGATGGTTGAGTTGATAAAATAAAACATTTTATTATCCCCTTTATATGGAAACAAAATGCATTTTTTTTGCTCGATTTAGTTTGATTTCTTTGTTTAATGGTATATCAACTTTCATGGGTTATTCAATGCCAAATCCATTTTTATAAAAGAACAGTAGAGCTACTGGCAGATGGGGGTGGTTTATACTATTCCAAGCTGTATTAGTCCGAAATGAAAGCAATAGTACGACTGGAGTTCTTACTCGTTTACTACTTTGTCGCAGTCCAGCATGTTAGCCATAATGCTACAAGGAATCCCCGCTTTTTTTTAAATAATAGTTGAAATTAATATACAATACCACATCTAATCTATGTAATATATATCATAAAGATCCCAATTTTGGGGTGTATGCTACCGCAACACACATAGAATGGCACACCGTAGCGAGATTTTTGTTAGAGCAACACCATTAAAATGAAATATTTAAAATACTCGAACGTAAAGAACAAAAGTTTTTAATCCAATTTCCAGTTAATAATGTGATGATAGCAGCGTATGGTCTTACATTCGCGCTCACCCCAATCATTATGGTTTCTCAATGGAAATAACCACTAATTACTAATTATAGTGTACTTCGGCTTATTTATTTATTTTTCAGTTAATCATAATATAAATTCCATGAATACGACGAGAATCGATATGGAGATTAAAGACGTTGAAGGCGGCTTTAAGTAATTGAAATAAAGGTACAACTAAAGTGGAAGGAGTATTTACTAATTTCGGTTTATCCTGACACAAGATTACATTTCTGAATATCGACCTCCTTTAACACAGGATAAATGGTATTCTAGAGAAGCTTACTAAACACCACCCTGTTGACTGAGACTGTAGAATACGCCGACTCTACAAAGGGGTAAAATCTCCCCCAATGGGGTCACCTGTTGGTCGTCGGTGGCGACCCGTAATGCTTAAGGACGGAGTTCTTGTGGCTAAGCAATCCATGATATCCATCAATCACTATGGTCCTTATTTAGGCTAGACGGGCGGTCAGAGAGCCCCGCCCTCAGATTAATCGGCTGGTCACGTCAAGCCCTAGCAGTAATATGATTGTCCCAATCTTATTGCCCTTATGGCAATCCCTTTTTATTATATATGTGCTATAGGGCGGTGGCTTAGGGTCTTAGTGTCTTTGGTATGACGCTAAACTCTATCTAATGGTGAAGCTCCAATTCTGGAGCTCTTCATCGCTATTACTCCCAGGTCCACTGTGACCCGGAGTGGTAGTACCTTTAGGGTCCTATTTATGGGTTAAACAGATCAAAATGAGTTTTGGGAATAAAATAACCCTACAAGGGTTGACATGCCATAAAATCCATCAAGCTAAATTTCGTTACGAACTCATTTTGCTAATTACGTTAATTTACCTTACCCTCAAAACGAAACCAACGGCAGGTCGTTTAAGTTATATGATATTCCTTAAATCTCGTTAAATTACAAAGTTGCAGGTCACACTGACACGTTTCAACAGCTGGTCAAAATTTGAATGCAAAAGGAATGGATAAAACTTGTATAAAGGTGTGCTTAAATATAAAAGCACAATAAAATTATCAGCCATTCATAATACAAACTGTTGCATATTAATTTGAGGACCGGGTCCTGTGGTGAAGAAAGGAATAAAAGACAAGACAAGATTTGTATATTTCAAAAGAGGTTTAATGGTACAAAGGATTGCTAAAACTTATTGCTTTAGCGGTCTCAAGTCACATATGTATAAAAGTAACAATTCATGAACTGATCTTTGTGTAGAATTCTTGTGAGGTAAAGAGTTCTGGTTGTGTTAGTTGAAGACTCATTCGTAGTTGGGGGGTCTGCTGCTATGTTCACCCAAAGCTGGGGAGCTGTCTGTGTTGGTCTGTTGTATCTCTGCGGCTACTTTTCGTGTAGTCTATTCGGCTCTTTTTCTGTTCTAAGCTTTCTCCCCTTGGTATTTTTACTTCCGGCTTTTAACCTTTTCCAGGGGAGGATAACCCATATTTTTCATACTGGATAGCGACATCGTAGTAAGCGAGTTTGAACTCCAGTCGTGCTGTCATGTTCACTTGCAGACTAATACCATTGGAAAATTTATGAACCCTCACCATTCACACAGCTATGGATTAAATAGTACCACTACTGTTCTTCTAAAAGGATGGAGTTGGTATTAAATAACCCAGAAAGGTTTATATGCTATTAAACAAAGATACCTTGTTGGCGCACGTAGCGTATCGTTTATCATTGGAGGGAATGAACTCAGTGAGCGGAGTTCAAATCCAGCCGAGTCTGTTTTGCATTTAATATAGCGTTTATACCTTTGGGAAAGGTATGAAACCCAACTATCCTCCCTCCAGATATAGGTAAATAGTAGATCAGACTGGACTAGTTTTTCTGTCGCTGATGTGGTCCCCTAATCATTACATTGTATTTCATTGTTTTCATACAATACAGTGCTATTTTTATTTTTTTTAGATTTTTAACGTAACAAAAAAGTTTCTCTTTTGTGTGTTGTGGGGGGGGAGGTCTGGAACGGATTAATGGCATTTCAATTTATTTCAGTGGAGAAAATTGATTTCATAGACGAGGAAATTGAGTTACGAGCGAAACAATTTAAACACGTAAGTCATGGTACCAATTTATATTATTTTTGTTTTCAGACAGAACAATGGTAAAAGAAAAAAGATGGAAATTTAACTTGGTCAACGTGGAGAAAAGAGGTTGACCTACCTCCTCCCTAAAATAAATAAATTTGGGTAATGCCAAATAAGGTCATGGTTGGTTATTGACATACCCTACTTTTATTGACGCCCTCTTCATCATTCTTCAAAGATTAAAAACAATGGCTATAAACAACTATTCGACTTGGATGAAATAGTAGCTTATTAGCTACGGTCAGGGTCGCGTGTACTCCTCCAACCCACGACCGAGGGGTCAAGGTTGCTTGGGTGGGGCACAAAAGGGCGGGTTTCATATATTTTCTCTCAATACCACTTTATGAAAATTGATATTTTATACTACCTTAAAAGACAGTACGTAGCATCTTATGTAGTTCCCACCTAACCTTTTCTCTAGACGTCTCGACTAGAAATTCAATTCCTCACTGGTGCTCCATACTTCTGGCCTTGTGTCGAACCAACCAAGCTTTAAATTGCCGAATCTACATGTCTTGTGTGGTATAATGGTTAGCGAGCTAGTCTAACAGACTAAAAGAATTCATCTCTCACTGGGTGCTTCTTACTTCTGGCCTTGGTCGACCAATCAATCTTAAAATTACTGAATATACGTGTCTTGTGTGGTATAATGGTTAGCTAGCTAGTCTAGCAGGCTGAAAAAATTCATCTCTCACTGGGTGCTCCATACTTCTGACCTTGTGTCAAACTAAGCTAAGCTTAAGTGGTGGGTCAACGTTAATAATTAGTTGAAGTCATAAGAAAAAAAATTTAATTTAATTAATGAAAGTTTAGAAAATTTACAATAGACGCTAAAACTTAGAGCGCTATTTGGCACATGGCCATTGGGAAACTTCACTTGACAAAATGTAAATAGTAAAATTAAACAGGATCTTAAGATAAGGATAATACGATTGTCACCAATTCAGTTGTGAGACTTTTAATGAGCGAGTCTTGTTATTAAATATCAACACATTTTGTTGATCAGATGTAAGATATGGTAATTAATTCTGTGGAGTTTTCTAACGCGGTTTTTCCCACGGAGACACTTGAGACGTAATTTTCGCAATGTTGACAGAAAATAAATCTACCTCAGGAACTGGAGAGTTCGCACTTGCAAATGAAGGGACCCCCCCCTCTCATCTCTCTCTCTCTCTTCTCTCTCTCTCTCTCTCTCTCTCTCTCTCTCTCTCTCTCTCACGAGTTTGCTATCTGGCCGATCAGCTGATGCTGTCCCAATGGAGGAACCATCCAGAAGGCGCGGTATTAACGTATATAGTTTTGTAACCTTGTATCATTAAAAAAGATCATTATTTCTCTAATGATGTGAGATATGGTTTAATTATATCGCAATGGTTTCCGCATCGATCTTGGGAATATGTATATTTACCCAGCCCCTCCGCCCGAGTAGAACATACTCAAAGTCAATTTCTTAAGTGGGTTTAACAGGTTTGAATTCAGTGTTTTCCTTCTACTAGACTGGTTACCTAAATAAGTTTAAAGAGCCCAGTCTGCATACTATTTATCCATAGGTCCTACTTACCCCACTTCTACTAGTTCCTTCTCCCACATTTCAGCGTACAAATATAACTGCGAATAAATGGCTCAATGACATATATTGCCCTGAAATGGCACTTTGTTGTGCCGAAAGTACTTGGGAAACTATTGTAATTTATTAACAAATTCCATCTCAACGTTAAAAGACTGGCTCGTTAAATTGAAATATTGAAAAGTAAATAGTCAGACGTGAGAAGTATGTCCTGTTCAATGATTTTGTTATAAAAACACACACACACACACCACACACACACACACACACACACATATATATAATATATATATATATATATATATATATATATATATAATATTGGTTTAGCTCAATCGGTAAGACCCCGCCTCGGAATCGCAAGGTTCCGAGTTTCAATACCGGTCCCCACAAATTCCAGCACGGAGTAGTACAGAATGAGTAATCTGATCTTTGCGTAAAGTGGGGTCTGGTGGTAGGTGTGGGCTAACTCAGCAAAACAATCTCCCTAGTCTATTTCTAGCAAAAAGAGGATAGAAACCCTCGCTGTCCGCTGTTACCGACATTGAGCACTCCGACAAACTTTATTTACTTATATATATATATATATATATATATATATATATATATAATATTTGTTAAGTTTTTCTTACTTTGAAAAGTTAATATTGCTCTGTATATAATTTGATTTTTTGAATTATTATACATTGAGCTCTTTTTAGGGATTTATAAAAATCCTTGAATGAGTATATATTGTTTGCACCTACAAGAGCATACAGTATGGTTGTACAGGGAGATTTCAATGATCCCAAATAGAATCAACCATATACCAGTCTTTGATTATCTTATATATATATATAATATATATATATATATATATATTATATATATATATATAATATATTAATATGGCATACGTAGAAAACAGTTGTAACTGAGATTTTGATGTTTCAAAAGAATCCCCCTTAACTTACCAGTCATATTTGGATTATATATATATATATAATTTTATATATATATATAGTTATATATTGGAGGATATGTGCTTAATTGAAAGTCATACTAATTTTGAACAAATTATTACGGAAATAATTCATGAAATTTAGGTGGGCATATATGTTCAAATGTAAGGCTAAAACAAATCGAGAAAATGTTAATCCCTGTATGTACATTTGTGACATATACAGGGATTGACATTTTCTCGATTTTTTTAGCCTTACATTTGAATATATATGCGCCGCCTAATTCATTAAATCTATAATTAATTTTCAAAATTAGGTATGACTTTTTCCAATTAGAGTAACATATCCAGCCAAAAAATTGTCGGCCTAAAAGCCATATCATAAAATAAACAATTGTTTGTTACTTACTTTCATAATATAATATAACAAAAATGAATAGATAAGAGATACAAGTAAACGAATACTGAAAAGCAATTTAATGGTAAAGACTGGAAAGTAAAGCTATTGCGCAGTGGCTAACAAGATATCTTGCAAGGATCTCTTTGTTTGAAGACTTTTTATTCTAGAAGGAAATCAGATAATAATTCAAGATAACTTGGTTAGCGCACTGCGCAATAGCTATTACTTTCCATGTCTTATACCATAAATTGCTTTTCAGTATTTTACTGTTTATCTCTTTAATCTATTCATTTTGTTATATATATAGTATGAAAGTAAGTAACAAACAATGTGTTTATTTATGATATGGCTTTTTAGCCGACAATTTTTGGAGATATGTACTTAATTGAAGTCATACCTAATTTTTTTGAAAATTTAAATTAATAATTATTGATTTAAGGCGGGCATATATATTCAAATGTAAGGCTAAACAAATCGACGCAAAATGTCAATCCTGTATATGGTCCAAATGTACATACAGGGATAACATTTTCTCGATTTTGTTTTAGCCTTACATTTTGAACATATTTGCCCACCTAAATTCATGAATTATTTCCTAATTAATTTTCAAAATTAGGTATGACTTCAAATTAAGCACTATCCTCCAATATATATATATATATATATATATATATATATAATATATATAATCCAAATGACTGGTAAGTAAGGGGTGATTCTATTTGAAATCATCAAATCTCACTGTACACTGTACTGTATGCCAATATAATATATATATATATATATATATATATATATATATATATTATATATATATATATATAGATAATCCAAATGACTGGTAAGAGGTGATTCTATTTGGGATCATTGAAATCTCCCTGTACAACCATACTGTATGCTCTTGTAGGTGCAAACATATATACTCATTCAAGGATTTTTATAAATCCCTAAAAAGAGCTCAATGTATAATAATCAAAAAATCAAATTATATACAGAGCAATATTTAACTTTCAAAGTAAGAAAAACTTAACAAATATATATATATATATATATATAATATATATATATATATATAAGTAAATAAAGTTGTCGGAGTGGCCTAATGTCGTAACAGCCGGACAGCGAGGGTTTCTATCCTCTTTTTGCTAGAAATAGACTAGGGAGATTGTTTTGCTGAGTTAGCCACACCTACCACCAGACCCCCACTTTACCGCAAAGATCAGATTACTCATTCTGTACTACTCGTGCGCTGAATTGTGGGGACCGGTATTGAACTCGGAACCTTGCGATTCCGAGGCGGGTGCTCTACCGATTGAGCTTAAACCAATATATATATATATATATATATATATATATATATATATATAGTATGTGTGTGTGTGTGTGTGTGTGTGTGTGTGTGGTGTGTGTGTTTATACAAACATCATTGAACAGGACATACTTCTCACGTCTGACTATTTACTTTTCAATATTTTCAATTTAACGAGCCAGTCTTTTAACGTTGAGATGGAATTTGTTAATAAAGTTACAATAGTTTCCCAAGTACTTTCGGCACAACAAAGTGCCATCTTCAGGGCAATATATGTCATTGAGCCATTTATTCGCAGTTATATTTGTACGCTGAAATGTGGGAGAAGGAACTAGTAGAAGTGGGAGTAAGTAGGACCTATGGATAAATAGTATGGCAGACTGGGCTCTTTAAACTTATTTAGGTAACCAGTCTAGTAGAAGGAAAACACTGAATTCAAACCTGTTAAACCCACTTAAGAAATTGACTTTGAGTCATGTTCTACTCGGCGGAGGGGCTGGGTAAATATACATATTCCCAAGATCGATGCGGAAACCATTGCGATATAATTAAACCATATCTCACATCATTAGAGAAATAATGATCTTTTTTAATGATACAAGGTTACAAATACTATATACGTTAATACCGCGCTTCTGGATGGTTTCCTCCATTGGGACAGCATCAGCTGATCGGGCCAGATAGCAAACTCGTGAGAGAGAAGAGAGAGAGAGAGAGAGAGAGAGAGAGAGAGAGAGAGAGAGAGAGAGAGAGGGGGGGGTCCCTTCATTTGCAAGTGCGAACTCTCCAGTTTCCTGAGGTAGATTTATTTTCTGTCAACATTGCGAAAATTACGTCGAAAGTGTCTCCGTGGGAAAAACCGCGTTAGAAAACTCCACAGAATTAATTACCATATCTTACACCTGATCAACAAAATGTGTTGATATTTAAATAACAAGACTCGTCACTTGCCAAGTCTCACAACTGAATTGGTGACAATCGTATTATCCTTATCTTAAGATCCTGTTTAATTTTACTATTTACATTTTGTCAAGTGAAGTTTCCCAATGGCCATGTGCCAAATAGCGCCTCTAAGTTTTAGCGTCTATTGTAAATTTCTAAACTTTCATTAATTAAATTAAATTTTTTCTTATGACTCAACTAATTATTAACGTTGACCACCACTTAAGCTTAGCTTAGTTTGACACAAGGTCAGAAGTATGGAGCACCCAGTGAGAGATGAATTCTTCTAGCCTGCTAGACTAGCTAGCTAACCATTATACCACACAAGACACGTATATTCAGTAATTTTAAAGATTGGATTGGTTCGACACAAGGCCAGAAGTAAAGAGCACCCAGTGAGAGATGAATTCTTTTAGTCTGTTAGACTAGCTCGCTAACCATTATACCACACAAGACATGTAGATTCGGCAATTTTAAAGCTTGGTTGGTTCGACACAAGGCCAGAAGTATGGAGCACCCAGTGAGAATTGAATTATTCTAGTCGAGACGTCTAGAGAAAAGGTTAGGTGGGAACTACATAAGTATGCTACGTACTGTCTTTTAAGGTAGTATAAAATATCAATTTTCATAAAGTGGTATTGAGAGAAAATATATGAAACCCGCCCTTTTGTGCCCCACCCAAGCAACCTTGACCCCTCGGTCGTGGGGTTTGGAGGTAGTACACGCCGACCCTGACCGTAGCTAATAAGCTACTATTCATCCAAGTCGAATAGTTGTTTATAGCCATTGTTTTTAATTCTTTGAAGAATGATGAAGAGGGCGTCAATAAAAGTAGGGTATGTCAATAACCAACCATGACCTTATTTGGCATTACCAAATTTATTTATTTTAGGGAGGAGGTAGGGTCAACCTCTTTTCTCCACGTTGACCAAGTTAAATTTCCATCTTTTTTCTTTTACCATTGTTCTGTCTGAAAACAAAAATAATATAAATTGGTACCATGACTTACGTGTTTAAATTGTTTCGCTCGTAACTCAATTTCCTCGTCTATGAAATCAATTTTCTCCACTGAAATAAATTGAAATGCCATTAATCCGTTCCAGACCTCCCCCCCCCACACACACACAAAAGAGACAAACTTTTTTGTTACGTTAAAAATCTAAAAAAATAAAAATAGCACTGTATTGTATGAAAACAATGAAATACAATGTAATGATTAGGGGACCACATCAGCGACAGAAATTAACTAGTCCAGTCTGATCTACTATTTACCTATATCTGGAGGGAGGATAGTTGGGTTCATACCTTTCCCAAAGGTATAAACGCTATATTAAATGCAAACAGACTCGGCTGGGATTTGAACTCCGCTCACTGAGTTCATTCCCTCCAATGATAAACGATACGCTACGTGCGCCAACAAGGTATCTTTGTTTAATAGCATATAACCTTTCTGGTTATTTAATACCAACTCCATCCTTTTAGAAGAAAGTAGTGGTACTATTTAATCCATAGCTGTGTGAATGGTGAGGGTTCATAAATTTTTCCAAATGTATTAGTCTGCAAGTGAACATGACAGCACGACTGGAGTTCAAACTCGCTTACTACGATGTCGCTATCCAGTATGAAAAATATGGGTTATCCTCCCCTGGAAAAGGTTAAAAGCCGGAAGTAAAAATACCAACAGGGGAGAAAGCTTAGAACAGAAAAAAGAGCCGAATAGACTACACGAAAAGTAGCCGCAGAGATACAACAGACCAACACAGACAGCTCCCCAGCTTTGGGTGAACATAGCAGCAGACCCCCAACTACGAATGAGTCTTCAACTAACACAACCAGAACTCTTTACCTCACAAGAATTCTACACAAAGATCAGTTCATGAATTGTTACTTTATACATATGTGACTTGAGACCGCTAAAGCAATAAGTTTTAGCAATCCTTTGTACCATTAAACCTCTTTTGAAATATACAAATCTTGTCTTGTCTTTTATTCCTTTCTTCACCACAGGACCCGGTCCTCAAATTAATATGCAACAGTTTGTATTATGAATGGCTGATAATTTTATTGTGCTTTATATTTAAGCACACCTTTATACAAGTTTTATCCATTCCTTTTGCATTCAAATTTTGACCAGCTGTTGAAACGTGTCAGTGTGACCTGCAACTTTGTAATTTAAACGAGATTTAAGGAATATCATATAACTTAAACGACCTGCCGTTGGTTTCGTTTTGAGGGTAAGGTAAATTAACGTAATTAGCAAAATGAGTTCGTAACGAAATTTAGCTTGATGGATTTTATGGCATGTCAACCCTTGTAGGGTTATTTTATTCCCAAAACTCATTTTGATCTGTTTAACCCATAAATAGGACCCTAAAGTACTACCACTCCGGGTCACAGTGGACCTGGGAGTAATAGCGATGAAGAGCTCCAGAATTGGAGCTTCACCATTAGATAGAGTTTAGCGTCATACCAAAGACACTAAGACCCTAAGCCACCGCCCTATAGCACATATATAATAAAAAAAGGGATTGCCATAAGGGCAATAAGATTGGGACAATCATATTACTGCTAGGCTTGACGTGACCAGCCGATTAATCTGAGGCGGGGGCTCTCTGACCGCCCGTCTAGCCTAAATAAGGACCATAGTGATTGATGGATATCATGGATTGCTTAGCCACAAAAACTCCGTCCTTAAGCATTACGGGTCGCCACCGACGACCAACAGGTGACCCCATTGGGGGAGATTTTACCCCTTTGTAGAGTCGGCGTATTCTACAGTCTCAGTCAACAGGGTGGTGTTTAGTAAGCTTCTCTAGAATACCATTACTCCTGTGTTAAAGGAGGTCGATATTCAGAAATGTAATCTTGTGTCAGGATAAACCGAAATTAGTAAATACTCCTTCCCACTTTAGTTGTACCTTTATTTCAATTACTTAAAGGCCGCCTTCAACGTCTTTTAATCTCCATATCGATTCTCGTCGTATTCATGGAATTTATATTATGATTAACTGAAAATAAATAAATAAGCCGAAGTACACTATAATTAGTAATTAGTGGTTATTTCCATTGAGAAACCATAATGATTGGGGTGAGCGCGAATGTAGACCATACGCTGCTATCATCATTATTTAACTGGAAATTGGATTAAAAACTTTTGTTCTTTACGTTCGAGTATTTTAATATTTCATTTTAATGGTGTTGCTCTAACAAAAATCTCGCTACGGTGTGCCATTCTATGTGTGTTGCGGTAGCATACACCCCAAAATTGGATCTTTATGATATATATTACATAGATTAGATGTGGTATTGTATATTAATTTCAACTATTATTTAAAAAAAAGCGGGGATTCCTTGTAGCATTATGGCTAACATGCTGGACTGCGACAAAGTAGTAAACGAGTAAGAACTCCAGTCGTACTATTGCTTTCAATTTCGGACTAATACAGCTTGGAATAGTATAAACCACCCCCATCTGCCAGTAGCTCTACTGTTCTTTTATAAAAATGGATTTGGCATTGAATAACCCATGAAAGTTGATATACCATTAAACAAAGAAATCAAACTAAATCGAGCAAAAAAAATGCATTTTGTTTCCATATAAAGGGGATAATAAAATGTTTTATTTTATCAACTCAACCATCGTCCTATCGGCTGGGACTACAACGACTGCACCTTTGCCCTTACTTAGGCTAGACGGGTTGTAGGAGAGGCTCCCTCCAATCAATCGTCTGGCCATGTCAAGCTCTAGCACCTATATTAATTTCCCAAACCTATTGCCCTTATTGCAACCCGCAACCCTTTTTAACTTATGTGCTAGAAGCGGTGGTTGAGGATCTTAAGTGTCCTGGGTATGACGTTAAACTATCTAATGATGAAGTTCCAATTCTGGAGCTCCGAGAAGTGGGGAGTTATCCTTCACCGCAATATTCCCATGTATATTCTGACCTGGAGGGGTAGTACCTATTAGGGTCCCATCAATAGGTTAAATAAGAAAAATTAGTTTATAAAAAATCATGTGTTAAAAATTGAGTTTGAAAAAAAAAATTGAATACCATCTCAAAAAACGAATAAATGTCTTCTGCATATAATAACCAACAGAGTTGGCATGCCGTAAAATCCAACCAACCAACCAGCCAACCAACCTTATTAAACAAAGAAACCAAACGAAATCGAGCAAAAAAGATTTTACATCTCGTTCCATATGAAGGGGATAATAAAATGTTTTATTTATCAACTCAAGCCAACATTTAATAATGGATGATAGAATTATTTCTAAATAGTATGTTTATCTTTTTGTTGATCAGAAATCGATAAATTCACGTCATAAACTTCTGATAAATCGATATTTGATCAAAAATTCTGAGAGAAAAATCAGAAAAAAGAAAAGAAATAGAGTGATTAAAAAAAACCTTCTTAAAATTGGATTTCATTGTTTTCGATTCAAATCCCCTCAAATATATCCGCCTTGTCGGGGGCTTAGAATACACTGACAGTATCCCTTGCAGAGGGGTAGATCCTCGCAAAAAATGGGGTGTCCTGGGTGGTATTTACCCAATTCATTCACCACGGACAGGGAGGGACACATGGTCGTAAGTATGCGATATCCAACGAGGATTGAACTTGCTTTCAGTTAGTGATGGATCTACGGAAACTAGCTTGCTAACCATTTCACCACGATAGGGATCCCTTGTATTTATCCAACCCATTCGACACGGTTAGAATGTAACACAAGGTCACCGTTATAGGGATCTATCAAGGATTCAAACTGCCTCTCCGTAATATTGGATCTGTGTGACTAGCTTGCTAGCCATTACAACCACGATAGGACGCCCTTGTATTCAGCCAAACCGTTCACCATAGATAGATGTGACCCAAGGTCGCAAGTATGGTGCATCCGGAGAGGACCAAATCGCCTTTCATTAGTAGTGGATTCGCGAGACTAGTTTGCTGATCATTACACCACGATGGAGGCCAAATGGGGGAGTCCTGGTATGGCATTAAACTGCAACTGATTATGACGATTCAACTCTGGGGAGTGTTGAGTACCCCCTCATTGTGCAAAAAATCCTGAAGAAGACTTAAAACTTGTCCCGTAACCTGGTTTAATCCTGAGGTCGCATACTCATTTGATGTATCTTGAGCAAGAAGCCCATCTTTCTCCAGGTCTACAACTATTTTGAAAAATAATTGCCTCTTCTCTCTCTCTCTCTGTGTGGTGTTGTGTGTGTGTGTGTGTGTGTGTGACGGCATTCACCCAATGGGATTAAGCTTGCCACCGCACCTTGTATTCCTGTTTCACGGGGATTGGTCGCCCAAAAGGGATCCCCAATCAAATTTGTGTAGCAGGTTTGAATTCATGAGTTTTCCTTCTCTTAGACCAGTTTGCCATACCAAGATTGAAGTACCGAGCCTGCCCCGACTATTTACCCATAGCTGGAGGGGAAAATAGTTGATTTATACCTTTCCCAAGGGTATTACCGCTACATTAAATCAAACAACCTCGTTTCTAACAATAACCGCTATGCAACGATAACCGTTATGTATGGGACCATGTGGATCCCGGTTGAGAACCACTCATCTAGCATAATACAGCACACACGTCAACCGTAAGTATAATATATAAATAATACAGACATTAAAAGGACAATTAACTCGTGATCATTATTTATCATTAAGCGTACATGTTATGTCATCGGTTGAAAGTGACAATTGATTTTTGTAGCTTGATTTAATATCAAAAATGGCGGCGCATCGAGGACATTAGCAATATTTATTATTATTGTTATATTATTCAATCCAAACTTTATCAAAATAACCTTCTTCATCAGTTATCAGTTGGAAAAGCAAATCAATCCTATTAGTTTTATTTTATTTTTAAAAATAAATTTTAAAAATAAGAAATGATATCAAATTTGATTTCTGAACGTCATTGAATTCTGCCATATTGTAATTTTACTTCACATTTGTTTCGTTCGTTCAGTTGTATTTCTACTTTTGCTTTTCGAAAATTAAAATATTCTATATTCATCACGAGATAAATTCGATTGATAACTTTTCAAAAAGTTGTACGTTTTAATCTGCACCTGCATCGAATTTGAAATTATGATCGTAAAATGAATAAATGAACGATTGAGTGAGATGGTTAGGCGCTCGATAATTAAAAGGAACTTTAAATAAGAATAAGAAAGGGACATAAATCAGGCTAAGTGAATGAAGTAAAGAATAAGAGGCTAGTTTAAAGTGTTACAATTAAATAAAAAGTAAAAGAAATATGTAGAATGAAGTACGTATTTACCCAACCGTTTGCCACCAGTAGGATACGATACGAGGTCACAAGTATGGGGATCCGTGAGTATCGGAACTCGCTATTCAATAGTAATGGATCAGTGAGAGACTATCTTCTTAATCATTATACCCCAATAGGACGCCTTTTAGATCTTAAGTAGGTATTTAACCAAACCCCGGGGCATCCAGTTGAGGATCAAACTCGCTATTCAGTAGTAATGGATCAGTGAGACTATCTTCTTAATCATTATACCACAATGGGACGACAATTAACATTGAAAACACCGGTTCCCACCAGATCAGCGAAGTTAAGCAGCGATGAGCCTATTCAATACTAGATGGGTGACAGTTTAAGCAACAGCTGGTACTGTAGAAACCGAATATCAAAATGACTTGATTCAGCATTAAATAACCCGAAAGGGTTGATATGCCGTTAAAAAAACACCCACCCACCCACAATGGGACGCCTTTAGATCTTTGATAGGTATTTATCAACCCGGGGCATCCAGCGAGGATCAAACTTGCTATTCAGTTGTAATGTATTACCGCACCCGTTCGCCTCGGCAAGGATGGTGCATACAAGGTCGCAAGTATGGGGCATTCAGTTGAGGATAGAACTCGCTATTCAGTAGTAATGGATCTGTGAGACTAGTTTGCTAAACATTACTCCACGATGGACATCTATATATCTTAGCCAACCCGTTCACTTACGGGTATGAGCATTTACCCACCGTTCGCCACGGATAGGATGTGACACGAGGTCATAAGTATGGGGTATCACGCGAGGATCGAACTCGCTATTCAGTGTAATGGATCTGCGAGACTATCTTCTTAATCATTACACCACAATAGGACGCCCTTTAGATCTTGAGTAGGTATTGAACCAACCGGGGCATCCAGTGAGGATTCAAACTCGCTATTCAGTAGTTTGTATTTTACCTATCTCGTTCACTACGGGTTAGGATGTGAATCAAAGTCGCAAGTCCGCAAGTATGGGGAATCGGACTCGCTATTTAGTTAGTAATGGATCTGTGAGACGAGCTAGCTAACCATTACACCACGATGGGTCCCCTATATCTCTTACCCAACCCGTTCCCACCCTGTCGGCTGGGGCGTTAGAATGCACCGACTGACCTCTGCAGAAGGGGTTAAGACTCCCCCCAATTGGGCCACATGTTGGCCGTGGGTGGCGACCCGTGATGCTTAAGGATAGAACCCAGGTGGATTAGCAGTCCATGACTTGCAAAACTTCAAAAACTTTGGCCCTTACTTAGGGTAGACGGGCGGTCGGAGAGATCTCCTCTGATCAATCGGCTTGCCATGTCACCCTAGCACCTATATGATTGCCCCAACCTTGTTGCCCTTATGGCAGCCCCAACCCCTTTTTATCATATGTGCTAGAAGGTGGTGGCTGAGTGTCTACATGTTCTGGGAATGACGTTAAACTCTATCTGATAGTGAGGTTTCCAGTTTTGGAGGTTTGGGGAATGTAGAGCATCCCTTCATCATCATTGCTACCTGGTCCACTCTGACCCGAAGTGTAGTACCTTGTTAGGGTCCCATCTATGGGTTAAATAGAAAATTATTTATAAAAAATTGTATTATTCATTAAAATGATTTATTTCAAAACTTTATCAGCATTAAATGACCCACTTAGGTTGATATGCCGTAAACCAAACCAAACCAACAGGTGGGAGGTATTTACCCAACCCATTCGCCACGGGATAGGATGTGACACAAGTCGCAAATATAAAGCAGCCAGTGGGATCGAACTTGCTATTAAATCTAATGGGTCTGCCGAGACTAGCTTCGCTAACCATTACACATGATGGGATATCCTGTGAGTAGAATGAAGTAGATATGTACCCAACCTATTTCGCCACGGGTAGGATGTGTCCATTTCCTACGGCGATGAAGATTGCACCGGGTACCTTCAAAAGACATTGTGAAAGATAAAAAAGACAAAAATAAACAAACAAAAAGCGACAAAGAAAAAAGACGAAAGAAGCTGATTGAATGAATATTGATTGATTGATTTTAACGACAGGTCAACCAGTCTATGGTTATTTCATACCTAGAGGTTAGGGAATCGCGTTCAATGTAACTTCATAATTATATTTTTGTGTAGTTGTTCTTAAGATTTTTTTTGGCTCACTTTGTAGATAAAGGAAGGAGACAAAATATGCTGGCTGATTGATTGGTTGATTCTAACGGCATGTCAAACCCGTTCTACGGTTATTTTATGCCTAAAAAGGTTAGGGAATCACGTTCATTGTACGTTTATATGCAGCGCGCATGGTGTAGTGGCTAGAGTCGTAGAAAATGGACTCGTCGACCCGAGTTCAAGTCCTGGACGAGGCTCTTTGCATTTCACATAGCACAAATATCATTGGGAAAGGTATGTATATAGCTACTCTCTCCTTACCCGCTATGGGTAAATAGCAGGGCAGACTGGTTTTTTTTAAAATTTTGGCTAGGTAACCTGTCTCGAAGAAGGAAAACTCAGAATTCGAATCTTTTGAACTCCGCTTAAGAAATTGACCTTGTGTCACATCCTGCTCGTACCCAGGGGTTAGTATATATATATATATATATATATATATATATTATATATATATATATGTGTGTGGGTGTGTTGTGTTGTGTGTTTGTAGTTGTTTCTTGAGATTTGCAATTATTTTTTCAAACGATCGATTTAACCCATAGATGGTACCTTAACAGGTACATACCACTCCGCACCAGTGTAGACCTGGTTGATCGTTTATTTTACGCCATATTAATCCTTTTCGGGTCATTTAATGCCAAATCAAGTCAATTTGATATTCAGTTTCTTACAGTGCCGACTGTTGCTTAAATGGTCACCCATCTAAGTATTGAACAGGTCCATCGCTGCTTAACTTCGG
>CM042141.1:109221416-109251416 GCA_023376005.1 Doryteuthis pealeii | reverse complement strand
AATAACCATAGACTGGTTGACCTGTCGTTAAAATCAATCAATCAATATTCATTCAATCAGCTTCTTTCGTCTTTTTCTTTGTCGCTTTTTGTTTGTTTATTTTTGTCTTTTTATCTTTCACAATGTCTTTTGAAGGCACCCGGTGCAATCTTCATCGCCGTAGGAAATGGACACATCCTACCCGTGGCGAATAGGTTGGGTACATATCTACTTCATTATACTCACAGGATATCCCATCATAGTGTAATGGTTAGCAAGCTAGTCTCGCAGATCCATTAGAATTTAATAGCAAGCTCGATCCCCATTAGTTGCCTCATATTTGCGACCTTGTGTCACATTTTACCCGTGGTGAATGGGTTGGGTAAATACCTCCCACCTGTGACGAACTGGTTGGTTTGGTTTTACGGCATATCAACCTAAGTGGGTCATTTAATGCCGATAAAGTTTTGAAATAAATCAATTCTTAATGAATAATACAATTTTTTTATAAATACATTTTTCTATTTAACCCATAGATGGGACCCTAACAGATAGTACCTCCCCGGGTCAGAGTGGACCAGGGAGCAATGGTGATGAAGGGTGCTCCACATTCCCCAAACCCCCAAAACTGGAACCTCACCATCAGATAGAGTTTAACGTCATTCCCAGGACATGTAGACCCTCAGCCACCACCTTCTCGCACCCATATGATAAAAAGGGGTTGGGGCTTGTCATAAGGGCAGCAGGGTTGGGGCAATCATATTGGTGCTACGGCTTGACATGGCCAGCCGATTGATCAGAGGGGATCTCTCCGACCGCCCGTCTACCCTAAGTAAGGGCCAAAGTGAAGTTTGCAAGTCATGGACTGCTAATCCACCTGGGATCTATCCTTAAGCATCACGGGTCGCCACCCACGGCCAACAAGTGGCCCAATTGGGGGAGTCTTAGCCATCTGCAGAGGTGCAGTCGGTGCATTCTAACGCCCCAGTCGACAGAGTGGGAACGGGTTGGGTAAGAGATATAGGGGACCCATCGTGGTGTAATGGTTAGCTAGCTCGTCTCACAGATCCATTACTACTAAATAGCGAGTCCGATTCCCCATACTTGCGACTTGCGACTTTGATTCACATCCTACCCGTAGTGAACGAGATAGGTAAATACAAACTACTGAATAGCGAGTTTGATCCTCACTGGATGCCCCGGTTGGTTCAATACCTACTCAAGATCTAAAGGGCGTCCTATTGTGGTGTAATGATTAAGAAGATAGTCTCGCAGATCCATTACAACTGAATAGCGAGTTCGATCCTCGCTGGATACCCCATACTTATGACCTCGTATCACATCCTATCCGTGGCGAACGGGTGGGTAAATGCCTCATACCCGTAGTGAACGGGTTGGCTAAGATATATAGATGTCCCATCGTGGAGTAATGTTTAGCAAACTAGTCTCACAGATCCATTACTACTGAATAGCGAGTTCGATCCTCACTGAATGCCCCATACTTGCGACCTTGTATCACATCCTTCCCGAGGCGAACGGGTGCGGTAAATACATACAACTGAATAGCAAGTTTGATCCTCACTGGATGCCCCGGGTTGAGTAAATACCTATCCAAGATCTAAAAAGCGTCCCATTGTGGGTGGGTGGGTGTTTTTTAACGGCATATCAACCCTTTTCGGGTTATTTAATGCCGAATCAAGTCATTTTGATATTCGATTTCTTACAGTACCAGCTGTTGCTTAAATCGTCACCCATCTAAGTATTGAATAGGCTCATCGCTGCTTAACTTCGCTGATCTGGTGGGAACCGGTGTTTTCAATGTTAATTGACCGTAAGTGTCGTCCCATTGTGGTATAATGATTAAGAAGATTACTACTGAATAGCGAGTTTGATCCTCACTGGATGCCCCGGTTGGTTAAATACCTAAAGGGCGTCCTATTGGGGTATAATGACTAAGAAGATAGTCTTGCTGATCCATTATTACTGAATAGCGAGTTCGATACTCACCGGATACCCCATACTTGTGACCTCGTATCGTATCCTACTGGTGGCAAACGGGTTGGGTAAATACGTACTTCATTCTACCTATTCCTTTACTTTTTATTTAATTGTAACACTTTAAACTAGCCTCTTATTCTTTCCTTCATTCACTTAGCCTGATTTATGTCCCTTTCTTATTCTTATTTAACGTTCCTTTTAATTATCGCGCCAAACCATCTCAACTCAATCGTTCATTTATTCATTTTACGATCATAATTTCAAATTCGATGCAGGTGCAGATTAAACGTACAACTTTTTGAAAAGTTATCATCGAATTTATCTCGTGATGAATATAGAATATTTAAATTTTCAAAAAGCAAAAGTAGAAATACAACTGAACGACACGAAACAAATGTGAATAAATTACAATATGGCAGAATTCAATGACGTTCAGAAATAAAATTGATAATCATTTCTTATTTTTAAAATTTATTTTTAAAAAATAAAATAAAACTAATAGGATTGATTTGCTTTTCCCAACTGATAACTGATGAAGAAGGTTTATTTTGATAAAGTTTGGATTGAATAATATAACAATAATAATAAATATTGCTAATGTCCTCGATGCGCCGCCATTTTGATATTAAATCAAGCTACAAAAATCAATTGTCACTTCACCGATGACATAACATGTACGCTTAATGATAAATAATGATCACGAGTGAATTGTCCTTTTAATGTCTGTATTATTTATATATTAAATACTTAGGGTTGACGTGTGTGCTGTATTATGCTAGATGAGTGGTTCTCAACCGGGATCCACATGGTCCATACATAACGGTTATCGTTGCATAGTGGTTATTGTTAAAGAAACGAGGTTGTTTGTATTTAATGTAGCGGTAATACCCTTGGGAAAGGTATAAATCCAACTATTTTCCCTCTAGCTATGGGTAAATAGTCGGGCAGGCTCGGTACTTCAATCTTGGTATGGCAACTGGTCTAGGAGAAGGAAAACTCATACACAAATTTGATTGGGGATCACATTTGGCCACCAATCCCCGTAAAACAGGAATACATGTGCGGTGCAAGCTTAATCCTCATTGGGTGTGTGCCGTCACACACACAGACACACACACACACACACACACACACACTGACAATTATTTTCAAAATAGTTGTAGACCTGGAGAGGGATGAGCTTCTTGTTCAAGATATATCAAATGAGTATCGACCTCACGATTAAACCAGGTTACGGGACAAGTTTTAAGTCTTCTTCAGGATTTTATGCACAATAAGGGGGTACTCTACACTCCCCCAGAGTTGAATCGTCACAATCAATTGCAGTTTAGTGTCATACCCAGGACACCCCATTTGGGCGTCCCATCGTGGTGTAATGATCAGCAAACTAGTCTCGCTGATCCACTACTACTGAAAGGCGATTTGATCCTCTCTGGATGCACCATACTTGCGACCTTGTATCACAATCTACCTATGGTGAACGGTTTTGCTGAATACAAGGGTGTCTTATCGTGGTGTAATGGCTAGCAAGCTAGTCACGTAGATCCAATACTATGGAAAGGCGAGTTTTATCCTCGATAGATGCACTATAGCGGTGACCTTGTGTTATATCCTATCCGTTTCGAATGAGTTGGATAAATACAAGGGCGTCCTATCGGGGTGAAATGGTTAGCAAGCTAGTTTCGTAGATCCATTACTACTGAAAAGCAAGTTCCATCCTCGTTGGATACCGCATACTTACGACCATGTGTCACACCCTGCCCGTGGTGAATAAATTGGGTAAATACCTAACCAGGACACCACATTTTTGCGAGGATCTTACCCCTCTGCGAGGGATACTGTCAGCGTATTCTAAGCCCTGCCGACAAGACGGATACATTTGAGGGAATTTGAATCGAAAACAATGAAATCCAATTTAAGAAGGTTTTTTTAATCACTCTATTTATTCTCTTTAATTCTGATTTTTTTTCTTGGAATTTTGATCAACAATAATCGATTTATCAGAATTTTGGTTTATGACGTGAATTCATCGATTTCTGATCAACAAAAAGATAAACATACTATTTAGAAAATAATTCTATCATCCATTATTTAAATGTGGCTTGAGTTGATAAAATAAAACATTTTATTATCCCCTTCATATGGAAACGAGATGTAAACTCTTTTTTGCTCGATATGGTTTGGTTTCTTTGTTTAGTAAGGTTGGTTGGTTGGTTGGTTGGTTTTTACGGCATGCCAACTCTTGTTGGGTTATTATATGCAGAAGACATTTTATTCATTTTTGATGGTATTCAATTCTTTTTTTCAAACTCAATTTTTAAGCACATTTTTTAAACTAATTTTTCTATTTAACCTATAGATGGGACCCTAATAGGTACTACCCCTCCAGGTCAGAATATACATGGGAATAATTGTGGTGAAGGATTACTCCCCATTTCTCGGAGCTCCAGAATTGGAACTTCACCATTAGATAGTTTAATGTCATACCCAGGACACTAAGACCCTCAGCCACCGCCTTCTAGCACATATGTTAAAAAGGGTTGCGGGTTGCAATAAGGGCAATAGGTTTGGGAAATTAATATAGGTGCTAGAGCTTGACATGGCCAGAAGATTGATTGGAGGGAGCCTCTCCTACAACCCGTCTAGCCTAAGTAAGGGCAAAGGGGCAGTCGGTGTAGTCCTAGCCGATAGGACGATGGTTGAGTTGATAAAAGAAAACATTTTATTATCCCCTTTATATGGAAACAAAATGCAATTTTTGTTGTTGCTCGATTTGGTTTGATTTCTTTGTTTAATGGCATATCAACTTTCACTAAGAATGCACATAGGGCTTTTAGTGGCTAATGGTCCGTGTTCGAACCCAGATGAAACCGTGGGTGTTGAATGCCGATTTTCAAGAAACACAAACAGTTCATCTATTATGTTAGTCATTAGTCTGAATAAGAAATGTAATCCAATCTATAATGTTTTAGCACAAGAGATATCTGGTCAATGTAGGTATGAGTAAAATTTCAAGTATTTTAAAAACCTTCCCCGCGAGTTAAATTTTCAATAAAATTCGGGAAAATGAATGAAACTTAATGAAACTTTTTTTTTATAAAGAGGAGGAATTTAAAAAAGATACTTGTAGACATTTGTTTTACAGTCTTTATTTCAAATCTCGTGGAGTGAAAAGGACATGTTACTCAGTCTGTTCACAGAACAGAATAGAGACAATTGTCTCCAACTTTCTCACCATTTATTGCATCTCTCCATGAAAACCATAGTAAGTCTTTTCTAGCCATTTTCTGGTACATCTTCATTACACTTCCATTTCATGGAATGTTATTTACAGTTTACATGTTTGGGTCAGATATATTATGTTATTGCATGTTGTATTCATTAATTGTTCATACGAATTTTTAATGCCAAATCCATTTTTATAAAAGAACAATAGAGCTACTAGCAGATTGGGGTGATTCATACTATTCCAAGCTGTATTAGTCCGAAATTGAAAGCAATAGCACGAGTGGAGTTCGAACTCGTTTACTACTTTGTTGCAGTCCAGCACGTTAGCCATAATGCTACAAGGACTCCCCCTTTTTTTCTTGCTTTAAAAAAAAAATAGTTGAAATTAATATACAATACCCCAACTAATTTATATTATAAAGATCCAATTTTGGGGTGTATGTTACCGCAACACACATAGAATGGCACACCATAGCGAGATTTTTGTTAGAGCAACACCATTAAAACGAAATATTAAAATACTCGAAGGTAAAAAACAAAATTTTTTAATCCAATTTCCAGTTAAACAATGATGATAGCAGCGTATGGTCTACATTCGCGCTCACCCCAATCATTATGGTTTCTCAATGGAAATAACCGCTAATTACTAATTATAGTGTACTTCAGCTTATTTATTTATTTTCAGTTAATCATAATATAAATTCCATGAATGCCACTAGAATCGATATGGAGATTAAAAGACGTTGAAGGCGGCCTTTAAGTAATTGAAATAAAGGTATAACTAAAGTGGGAAGGAGTATTTACTAATTTCGGTTTATCCTGACACAAGATTACATTCCTGAATATCGACCTCCTTTAACACAGGAGTAATGGTATTCTAGAGAAGCTTACTAAACACCACCCTGTTGACTGAGACTGTAGAATACGCCGACTCTACAAAGGGGTAAAATCACCCTCAATGGGGTCACCTGTTGTTCGTCGGTGGCGGCCCGTAATGCTTAAGGACGGAGTTCTTGTGGCTAAGCAATCCATAATATGCATCAATCACTATGGTCCTTACTTAGGCTAGACGGGCGGTCAGAGAGCCCCGCCCTCAGATTAATCGGCTGGTCACGTCAAGCCCTAGCACTAATATGATTGTCCCAATCCTATTGCCCTTATGGCAATCCCTTTTTATTATATATGTGCTATAGGGCGGTGGCTGAGGGTCTTAGTGTCTTTGGTATGAAGCTAAACTGCATCTATTCGTAAAGTTCCAATTCTGGAGCTCTTCATCGCTATTACTCCCAGGTCCACTGTGACCCGGAGTGGTAGTACCTTTAGGATCCTATTTATGGGTTAAACAGATCAAAATGAGTTTTTGGAATGAAATAACCCTACAAGGGTTGACATGCCATAAAATCCATCAAGCTAAATTTCGTTACGAACTCGTTTCGCTAATTACGTTAATTTACCTTACCCTCAAAACGAAACCAACGGCAGGTCGTTTAAGTTATATGATATTCCTTAAATCTCGTTAAATTACAAAGTTGCAGGTCACACTGACACGTTTCAACAGCTGGTCAAAATTTGAATGCAAAAGGAATGGATAAAACTTGTATAAAGGTGTGCTTAAATATAAAAGCACAATAAAATTATCAGCCATTCATAATACAAACTGTTGCATATTAATTTGAGGACCGGTCCTGTGGTGAAGAAAGGAATAAAAGACAAGACAAGATTTGTATATTTCAAAAGAGGTTTAATGGTACAAAGGATTGCTAAAACTTATTGCTTTAGCGGTCTCAAGTCACATATGTATAAAAGTAACAATTCATGAACTGATCTTTGTGTAGAATTCTTGTGAGGTAAAGAGTTCTGGTTGTGTTAGTTGAAGACTCATTCGTAGTTGGGGGGTCTGCTGCTATGTTCACCCAAAGCTGGGGGGCTGTCTGTGTTGGTCTGTTGTATCTCTGCGGCTACTTTTCGTGTAGTCTATTCGGCTCTCTTTCTGTTCTAAGCTTTCTCCCCTGTCGGTATTTTTACTTCCGGCTTTTAACCTTTTCCAGGGGAGGATAACCCATATTTTTCATACTGGATAGCGACATCTTAGTAAGCGAGTTTGAACTCTAGTCGCGCTATCATGTTCACTTGCAGACTAATTCCATTGGAAAATTTATGAACCCTCGCCATTCACACAGCTATGGATTAAATAGTACCACTACTGTTCTTCTAAAAGGATGGAGTTGGTATTAAATAACCCAGAAAGGTTTATATGCTATTAAACAAAGATACCTTGTTGGCGCACGTAGCGTATCGTTTATCATTGGAGGGAATGAACTCATTGAGCGGAGTTCAAATCCCAGCCGAGGCTGTTTGCATTTAATATAGCGTTTATACCTTTGGGAAAGGTATGAATCCAACTATCCTCCCTCCAGATATAGGTAAATAGTAGATCAGACTGAACTAGTTTATTTCTGTCGCTGATGTGGTCCCCTAATCATTACATTGTATTTCATTGTTTTCATACAATACAGTGCTATTTTATTTTTTTTATTTTTAACGTAACAAAAAAGTTTGTCTCTTTTGTGTGTGTGTGGGGGGGGGGCTGGAACGGATTAATGGCATTTCAATTTATTTCAGTGGAGAAAATTGATTTCATAGACGAGGATATTGAGTTACGAGCGAAACAATTTAAACACGTAAATCATGGTACCAATTTATATTATTTTTGTTTTCAGACAGAACAATGGTAAAAAGAAAAATGATGGAAATTTAACTTGGTCAACGTGGAGAAAAGAGGTTGACCCTACCTCCTCCCTAAAATAAATAAATTTGGTAATACCAAATAAGGTCATGGCTGGTTATTGACATACCCTACTTTTATTGACGCCCTGTTCATTATCCTTCAAAGAATTAAAAACAATGGCTATAAACAACTATTCGACTTGGATGAATAGTAGCTTATTAGCTACGGTCAAGGTCGGCGTGTACTACCTCCAAACCCCACGACCGAGGGGTCAAGGTTGCTTGGGTGGGGCACAAAAGGGCGGGTTTCATATATTTTCTCTCAATACCACTTTATGAAAATTGATATTTTATACTACCTTAAAAGACAGTACGTAGCATACTTATGTAGTTCCCACCTAACTTTTTCTCTAGACGTCTCGACTAGAATAATTCAATTCTCACTGGGTGCTTCATACTTCTGGCCTTGTGTCGAACCAACCAATCTTTAAAATTACTGAATCTACATGTCTTGTGTGGTATAATGGTTAGCGAGCTAGTCTAACAGACTAAAAGAATTCATCTCTCACTGGGTGCTCTATACTTCTGGCCTTGTGTCGAACCAACCCAATCTTTAAAATTACTGAATATACGTGTCTTGTGTGGTATAATGGTTAGCTAGCTAGTCTAGCAGGCTAGAAGAATTCAACTCTCACTGGGTGCTCCATACTTCTGACCTTGTGTCAAACTAAGCTAAGCTTAAGTGGTGGTCAACGTTAATAATTAGTTGAGTCATAAGAAAAATTTTAATTTAATTAATGAAAGTTTAGAAATTTGCAATAGACGCTAAAACTTAGAGGCGCGATTTGGCACATGGCCATTGGGAAACTTCACTTGACAAAATGTAAATAGTAAAATTAAACAGGATCTTAAGATAAGAATAATACGATTGTCACCAATTCAGTTGTGAGACTTGGCAAGTGACGAGTCTTGTTATTTAAATATCAACACATTTTGTTGATCAGGTGTAAGATATGGTAATTAATTCTGTGGAGTTTTCTAACGCGGTTTTTCCCACGGAGACGCTTTCGACGTAATTTTCGCAATGTTGACAGAAAATAAATCTACCTCAGGAAACTAGAGAGTTCGCACTTGCAAATGAAGGGACCCCTCTCTCTTTCTCTCTCTCTCTCTCTCTCTCTCTCTCTCTCTCTCTCTCTCTCTCTCTCTCACGAGTTTGCTATCTGGCCTGATCAGCTGATGCTGTCCCAATGGAGGAACCATCCAGAAGGCGCGCTATTAACGTATATAGTATTTGTAACCTTGTATCATTAAAAAGATCATTATTTCTCTAATGATGTGAGATATGGTTTAATTATATCGCAATGGTTTCCGCATCGATCTTGGGAATATGTATATTTACCCAGCCCCTCCGCCCGAGTAGAACATGACTCAAAGTCAATTTCTTAAGTGGGTTTAACAGGTTTGAATTCAGCGTTTTCCTTCTACTAGACTGGTTGCCTAAATAA
Source organism: Doryteuthis pealeii (assembly GCA_023376005.1). Lineage (NCBI taxonomy): Eukaryota > Metazoa > Mollusca > Cephalopoda > Myopsida > Loliginidae > Doryteuthis > Doryteuthis pealeii. The sequence goes on along the minus strand of CM042141.1, from coordinate 109,241,976 downwards.
GTTTAAAGAGCCCAGTCTGCCATACTATTTATCCATACGTCCTACTTACTCCCACTTCTACTTGTTCCTTCTCCCACATTTCAGCGTACAAATAGAACTGCGAATAAATGGCTCAATGACATATATTGCCCTGAAGATGGTACTTTGTAGTGCCGAAAGTACTTGGGAAACTATTGCACCTTTATTAACAAATTCCATCTCAGCATTAAAAGACTGGCTCGTCAAATTGAAAAGATTGAAAAGGAAATAGTCAGACAGGAGAAGTCTGTCCTGTTCAATGATATTTGTATAAAAGAAAAAATGTTACCTAAACAAACACACACACACACATATATATATATTGGTTTAGCTCAATCGGTAGAGCACCCGCTTCGAAATCGCAAGGTTCCGAGTTCAATACCGGTCCCCACCAATTCAGCACATGAGTAGCACAGATTGAGTAATCTGATCTTTGCGGTAAAGTGGGGATCTGATGGTAGGCGTGGCTACCTCAGCAAAACAATCTCCCTAGTCTATTTCTAGCGAAAAGGAGATAGAAACCCTCACTGTCCGGCTGTTACCGACATTAGGACACTCCACCAACTTTACTTATATATATATATATATATATATATATATATATATATATATATATATATATAAACCAAATGACTGGTAAGTAACGCGTGATTCTATTTGGGATCATCGAATCTCACTGTACAACCATTACTGTATGCTCTTGTAGGTGAAACATATACTCGTACACGGATTTTTATAAATCCCAAAAGAGAGCTCAATGTATAATAATAAAAATCAAATTATATACAGAGCAATATTTAACTTTCAAAAAAAGAAAAAACTTAACAAATATATATATATATATATATATATATATATATATATATATATATTGGAGGATATGTGCTTAATTGAAGTCATACCTAATTTTGAAAATTAATTAGGAAATAATTCATGAATTTAGGTGGGCATATATGTTCAAATGTAAGGCTAAACAAATCGAGAAAATGTTAATCCCTGTATGTACATTTGGACCTATACAGGGATTGATATTTTCTCGATTTGTTTAGCCTTACATTTGAACATATATGCCCGCCTAAATTCATTAATTATTAATTAATTAATTTTCAAAATTAGGTATGACTTCAATTAAGTACATATCCTCCAAAAATTGTCGGCTAAAAGCCATATCATAAATAAACACATTGTTTGTTTACTTACTTTCATATATATATATAACAAAATGAATAGATTAAAGAGATACAGTAAAATACTGAAAAGCAATTTATGGTAAAGACAGGGAAAGTAATAGCTATTGCGCAGTGGCTAACAAGATATCTTGCAAGGATCTTTGTTGAAGGACTTTTATTCTAGAAGGGAATCAGATAATAATTCAAGATAATTCACTGATAATGATGAAGATGATTAAAGCATTGGTTTTCCTGGAACAGTTGACGAGATATGGCGTTACGCAAAACGCCCTGGGCCTAAGTGGTTAAAAATCAGTAACTGACGCTAATTATCCGGAAAAGCAAAAAGCAATCTATATAGATAATAACGGACGTTCAGAGGTTACAGTTTGTAAAAAAAGTGGGCTGCATTGGAAGTCTAAAAAAACAACAACAAACAAACAAACAAAATACAACAGGTGGACGGTAATGTATGTTATCAAATATAAATCCGATTGAATTTAAGATTGTGACGCATGGCAAAAAGCGGAGGTTGTCAAAGCGGCTGTTGTTATATTTTGATTCCACGACAAGCTTCACTATTCCCAAAATACGTAACATTCACTAAATGACCCGCCCTACTAAGTGGGACTGTAGAATATGCTGACTGCACCTCTGCAGAGACCTAAGACCCCCCCCCCATAGGTGGTGACCCATGATGCCCGAAGACAGGATTATGGATGCTGAGCAGTCTGTGACTCCGGTACTAAGTGGTCCGTCACATGCAGCACTCCACTTCAGCCCTTACTTGGTCTAGACAGGCGGTCGGAGAGGCCTAACCCGATCAATCAGCTGGTTATGACAAGCCCTAGCAACTATATGATTGTTCCGACCGTATTTTTATAGCAAATACCCAATCCCTTTTATCATATTGCTGAGTCACCAGTATTTATTAATACACATCTATTAATAATGGAGATTCGCTTCCGGTTTTTGTCTGTAACAAAAATTACGTCACTGCTTACGTCACATTACCCAAAATCATCATAACAGAATAAATACACTCAAAATTTGAACATGCTACATTAGACAGTCCTCGTTGTTTTTTAAAACAAGTTTCAATAAATACATGACTGGTATTATATATCTATATATAGTTTGTTTTATTTTAATACATATTTAAAGTTTACATTTCAAATTGTTTTATTTTTTAACCCTTTAATGAATTTGATGATTTTACTTACTTAGGGTACAAACTCGCGGACATTGAATTTTTTACTCCCACCCCTCAGGCAATATATTTCAAAAATTATTTTTACATCGCCCGGAGGGTGTTTTTTTATTTTGTACTAGTGAAGTTAATGAAAATTACTTCTTAAACGAATCATATATATGTAAAAAAAAAATCAGCATTAAATAGCCCGCATGGATTGATATGTCATTAAACCAAACAACAAACCAACCAGAAAATGGTAAAGCAAAATAGCACTTAATACCCCTAATACAGAAGTACATTTTCACAATCCACAAATCGAACATATATATATATATATATATATATATATATATATATATATAAAGGGAAAAGTGACTTACCGGTGAATATGGACACTATGGTTAGGAAGTGCAGAATTCAGGGGGGTAAGTCAGCGATATAACAAACACAAAGTGCTCAATACGAAGTAGAGCAAATTGATTATAAAATGGGTACAAGAGATAACCTACTCGAGTTTCACCATAAGGATCTTCAGGGTTAAATCCACTGAATTAATCGAGATACCGATTAATTGCAGTCGATTACACGTGTGTGTTCATTGAATTAAAGAGTTCGTAACGAACTCTTTAATGCCGAATGGTTTGGTCGTGGTAATTAATTTAAAAATTAGGGGTTGGGTTAATTCAGAGTTTCTCTTCTATTATACCGGTTGCTTAACCAAGGTTAAAGAGCCTAGTATGCTCTACTATTTACCCATAGCTAGAGGGAGAATAGCTGGATTCATACCTTTCCAAGATTATTAATGCTATTTGAAATACAAACCACCTCGATCAGGATTTGAACTCGGTCGCTGTGTCCATTTCTATGACGGTAACCATTATACCACCTGCCTCCATTATACATAATGTAGAGAAGATATCAAATCAAAATTCAGCTAATACCTTGGTGCCATGTTACAGGGTTATCTGAGGTGTACTGAAAAGTTCTCGCCACAACCAATAAACTCTCCAGCACCCTTCTCAGTATTCTAGTCGATCTCAGCAGCGGATGTAGTTTTGTTGGCTCGATTTTACGGCATGTTAACCCTTTCGTTATTTTATGCCGAAGTTTTTTATTATTATTATTTTATTATTTTATTATTTTTTATGATTGTTATAAGTGCAAGTAAGGACCTTAACTACCACTCCCGGTCAGAGTGGATTTAGGAGTAATGACAATGAAAGAGTACTCTATATACTCCAGAGCTCCAGAATCGGAACCTCACCACTGGATGCAATTTAACGTCATACCAGGATAATAAAACCCTCAGTCACCACCTTCTAGCATATATATGATAAAAAGGGTCGGGGATGTTGCTATAAGAGTAATATGGCCGGGACAACCATATAGGGGCTAAGGCTTGACGTGACCAGCCCATTTATCGGGGGGGGGTCTCTTCGACCGCCCCTCTAACCTAAGTAAGTGTAAGAGAAGAGTGTTTCATGTCATGGACTGCATGGATGCTGTAGTTTGGAAGGTCTTGATTCTTCTTAAGACGACGAGGTGGCCTAATGTTGGTATCAGCCAGACTGCGTGGGAGTCTATCCCCTTTTCACTAGCGCTAGACCAATGAGATTGTTTTGGGGCACCACACCTGCCATCAGCTTCTCACTTTACGGCACTCATATGCTGAGTTGGCAAGGGCCGGTATTGAACCAGGAACCTTGCGATTCTTAGGCAAGTTCTCTACCGACTGAGCTAAACCAGCCCCTTTTATTCTTCTTATTCTTCTTTAATAGTTACTCTTACACTTCATAGATTTTACTAGTATTAAAATTGATTGCTGTTGACATTATTGTACAGAGAGAGAGAGAGAGAGAGAGAGAGAGAGAGAGAGAGAGAGAGAGATGTCAGCATTCCCATCCAATTTATTTAGTTAAAGAAACAATACATTTAATACAGAAAATCAAATGATAAAAGTAATAAATGTCTTATTTATACAATATTCTGTCTACCGATCGATCATATTTTATTTTGATATTAAATAAATCCTATTTGTTTAATATTGACAGTTCTATTTCCGTTACAGAATTGTTTAATGTTAATGGGATATATATATATATATATATGTATATTAGGATTGTTTGGCAAATGCAATCTTTATATTTCTATTAATAATGGAGATTAGGTCTCTTTTGGCCTGTAACCGAAACTACGTCACTGTTTACGTCACAATTACAATCAATACAGAACAATTAATATTAATAAAATAAATAAGAGCTGTTCCTTATAATTCAACGTTTGAATTCTTTCTATTGTAATAAATAAACTATATGTTATCTAAATAAGCAAACTATATAAATTATGAAATTAATTCAAAAATTATTACTTAAATGGAAAAAAATATTTGCAAAATTTGTAATCAATTTAAAAAATTATTTTTACTCTCACCATTTTTTCAGTTCCAAGAAGTTAACTAAAAAGTTTACAAATGGATAAATACTTACGATTTTCTGTAAAATTTATGTTGTGTAAATATTTTATTTTCAAAATAATTTATCATTTAATAATTAATAGACGCGCGCAACATTTTATAAGAGGAGGGGGGGCAGAACTAAGTTTCATTTCAAATGGTTTTATCTATTTATTTATTTATTTATTTTTACTCCTTTAAGAAATTTGATGATTTTACTTACTTATGATAAAACCATCCACCCACTCAGATAATACCTTCAAAGAAATTTTTTACACCACCCGTAGAGCGTTTTTTTGGGGGGTTGGTTGCTAGTCTATTAATAATGGAAATTCGGTCTCTTTTTGTCTGTGACAGTAACTATGTGACGCTGATTTTTGTCTCCATTTCAATAAGGTTCCGTGGAACCCTAATCATTGTTCATAGCGAGTGTGGATTTTAATAATTTTAACCATTTCACTGAGCCGCCCTGTCAACTGGGGCTGTAAAATACACCGACTAGGGTCACCTATTAGACATGGGTGGTGATCCGTGATGCTTAAAGACAGAATCTTGTTGATTTACTTGGGCTAAAAGAGCAGTCAGAGAAGCTCCTTTCGATCAATCGGCTGGTCATATCAAGCCCTAGCACCTATATGATTTCCCGACCCTATTGCTCTTATGGCAAACATCTAATCCTTTTTATCATATATTTGCTAGACGACAATGCGGGGGGGGTCTTGTACCTCGGTATGACGATAAACTGCATCTAGTGGTCAGGTTCCAATTCTGGAGCTCTGCGGAAATGTCGAAAACACCTTCATTGCCATTACTCTCAGATCCATTCTGACCCGTAGTGGTAGTATCTGTTAGGGTCCCATATATGGGATAAATAGATTTTTTAAAGATCAGTTTTTAAAAATATGAATGTTCAACAAGATTGAATAAAGCAAAAAAAAAAGGGTTGACATGCCGTAAAAACCAACCAACCAACCAACCAACCAATCAGCCAACCCGATAACAGTAATATTTTCAAATACTTTAATTCTTTAAAAAATAGTATGAGCAAAATGATTCATATCAATCGGCGTTCCTAATAATGTTACTATGACAATCTCATAGACAGTTGTAACGATTCTTAGTATCCTAAGATCTACTTTTCAAAGTCATAATATATATGTATATATATGTTATTTTACTAATTGCACGTAGGATTTAACTACTAGCAACAAAAACACCCTCCGGGCAGTGTAAAAATACTTTTTGAAAGATAATGCCTAAGGGGATGGGAGTTAAAAATTCAATGTCAGAGGGTTTGTATCATAAGTAAGCAAAATCCTCATATCTATTAAAAGAATAAGAAATAAAACAATTTGAAATGGAAACTTAGTCCTGTCCCCCTCAAATAATGTTGCGTGCAGATATTAATTCTTAATCAAACAATTATTTTGAATATTTTCCCCATAAATTTTACACAAAATCTTAGGTATTTATTTATTTGTAAACTTTTTAGTTAACATCTTGTTACTGAAATAAAAATAAAAAAGGACGTGAGTAAAAAGCAATTTTTGAAATTGCTTACTCAAATTTTGAGTGTATATAACACAAGAATATTATGACGTAGGTTGTGGCGTAGACTGTGACGTAGTTTTTGTTACAGACAGAAATACACACAATCTCCATTATTAATAGAGATGTAGATAAGCTAATATCTCCATAAGTAATGTTAAACATGGCTGTTAGTAAGAATTATTGTTTGCAGTATATATTTCTTAACTTATAATTCTAACTTGGGTTTATATTTCAATGGTTGACGTGTCGTAAAATCCAACCAACCAACCATTTCACAGAGATAACATTTCTATGCGTGTTTATGCGATCAGAATGTTTCGTTGCATAAGAGTCGGAGATTAAATACTTTCTTTATAAAAGTAAAACATAATTGAAACGAAAGACGAGACAATAAGAATCCTGAATTGGGAAAATTCAAATCTGAGTTGGAACACATCTCGACGCTAAACAGATTAGCATAGAAATATGTTAAAACCTAATATTGTATTTTGATATTTGTAGGATTAAAAATAAGTTCTTTTAATATGTTCTATATCCACATTTCATCAATGTATTTGAATCGATTTTCATATTCTAGCGTTATATTTATAATCTTATCAATCTATATTATTATTATTATTATTATTATTATTATTATATTATTATTATTATTATTATTCACTTCTGTGAGTTTTTCACATCAGCATTAGCTGATGGTCTTTCACTGGAGTCTGAGTGACAGCAAGTCTCCTCAGGTCTCCAAGACTCTTCTGAGTATTCTGGCAGATTGCAGCAGTGCAGTGTTCTGAATGGTTTCAACCCTTCCTCTGATTTCCAAACTTTCCAGACCTTTTCCAATCCTTTTGAGACTGTTCCAAGTGCACCAACTACAATTGGTATCACTTTCACTTTCATATTCCATAACTTTTTCAGTTCTCTGGCAAGGTCCATATATTTGTTCATTTTTTCATTTTCCTTTAGCTTCACCCTGTGATCTGCTGGAACTGCAAAATCCACCAGTTGACAAGTTCTTTCTTTTTTGCTTATCAACACTAGGTCTGGTCTTCTTGCTGGAATAAGGTGGTCCGTTTTTATCTCAAAGTCCCAGAGAATTTTATGCGTTTCATTCTCAAGAACAGGTTCTGGTTTATGCATATACCATTTTGTTGTATGGTCAAAATTTAATTTTTTGCATAATTCCTCTGATTTCCATTTCCTCTAGTCTCTTTTTTAAGCTTTTGGGAACCGTTCTAAGGACACCAATTACAATTGGTATCACTTTCACCTTCATATTCCACAGTTTTTTTTTCAATTCTCTAGCAAGGTCTAGGTATTTGTCTATCTTTTCGTTTTCCTTCATCTTCCCCCTGTGATCTGCTGGAACTGCAAAATCTACCAGTTGATAAGTTCTCTTTTTTTTTCTTTTTTTTTTTTTGTTAATCAATACTAGGTCTTCTGGCTGGGATAAGGTGATTCGTCTTTATCTCAAAGTCCCAGAGAATTTAATTCTCAAGAACAAATTCTGGTTTATGCATATACCATTTTGTTGTATGGTAAAAATTTAGTTTTTTCCATAATTCCCAGTGGATCACCTTTCCAACCCAGTCCTGCTTAGCTTTGTATTCTCCTTGTGCTAGTTTACTACATTCGCTTAATACATGATTATTATTATTAAGTGGGGATGGCCCAAATTTCAAGTGTTATTTAACCCCCGCCCATGAATTAAAATTCAACAAAACTCGGGGGAAAATGTATAAAATTTTTGGTGTATTATGAAGAAGGATTTGAAAAGAAACCCATGAAAGTTTTTTTTTGTTTAAAGTAGAATTAAAAGGAGAAACATCACGTGTGGATTATTTAGTCTTTCTTTTTCTTCCTTTCTACTTATTTCTCTTCTTTTAATTTTCATACAATATATCTGTACGTCATATTTCAAACATTCGCTTAATTACCAATCACGTCACACTTAAAAAAGAAAAAAAAAGAACGCCACAAACGGAAAAAAAGAATATTTTTCTCTAATACTTTCTCAACTTTTATTTTGAAAATTTCTATCAATGTTTAACAACATTTTTTTCATCCAATTATCCTGATGAAGTTTTTAAAAAAACGAAAGGTTTTAACAACAATTTCCCCATCTATAATAAAATTATCTTTTGATAATACTATGTTTTTTTTCTATTTTCTACATACCGTCGGATTATTTCCATATTTTGCACACGCACACACACACACACACATACATATATATATATATATATATATATATATATATATATATATATAGTGATGAATGTTTATTTTTTTTATATTTTAAAAAAACATTATTGAAAGAGTGTTGATATGTGATAAAATAAAACAGCCAACCATATATATATATATATATATATATATATATATATATATATATATATATATATATATATATATATATTGTTTGGCTGTTTTATTTTATCACATATCAACACTCTTTCAATGATGTTTTTTTAAAAATATCAAAAAATAAACATTCATCACTATATATATATATAATATATATATAAAGTGTCTTTTAAATAAAAATAAGACGCCCAAAACCAAACACCGTAATTATCTCTATCGATAAAAAAGGTGTTTTGGGGTACACGATAATATCATTAGTTTACACCTGGATGTCATGTCTTCTGTAAACATAGTTGGTAATCTATGCCAGTAAAAAGAAATGTATTCGAATCTACTTATGAGAACATTCATCCTTCCTAAATAAAATATGCCATTTGCCAAAGTTTTCACCTGATCGTAAACAATACAGTATGACGTCACTACTAAAAACAAGTGCTTTTATTGATGTTGTTTTCGGGGGTCTGCTATAGTTTCACGTCACCCCTTGATTCTTGTTTATTTCTCCCTGTCGGCGTGGTTTAGAATACACTGACTGTACCCCCGTTGCAAAGAAGTAAGAGACCACCCAACATCAAAAAAGGGGGCGGATATCCTTGGTATGACACTAAAGTACATCTGATAGTGATGCTCCAGTTCTGCAGATGTGGAAAATGTGAAGTACCCCTTCATTAGCATTACTCCCAGGTCCACTCTGATTCGGAGTTGAAGTACCTGTTAGGGTCCCATCTATCGGTCAAATAGATATGTTTAAAGATTATACGTGTTCGATAAGACCGTGAGAAAAAAAATCTCAAAAACGATTGCATAAAAATGTAAACATGAACGTACAATGAATGCTATTTCCTCATGTCTAGGTATAAAATAACCTATACAGGTTGACATGCCATTATAATCAATCTATTATTATTATTATTATTTTTATTATTTTAATCATTTTAATCATCATTATCATTATTATCATTATCATCATTATTATTATCATTTTAATTTACTCCTTTTGAGTTTTCACATCAGTGTTAGCTGATGGTCTTTCACTGGAGTCTGAGTGACAGCAAGTCTCCTCAGGTCTCCAGGACTCTTCTGAGTATTCTGGCAGATTGCAGCAGTGCAGTGTTCTGAATGGTTTCAATCCTTCCTCTGATATCCAAACTATCCAACCCTTTTCTAATCCTTTTGGGACTGTTTCAAGTGCACCAACCACAATTGGTATCACTTCCACTTTCATATTCCATAACTTTTTCAGTTCTCTGGCAAGGTCCAGATATTTGTCTATTTTTTCATTTTCCTTAACTTCACCCTGTGATCTGCTGGCACTGCAAAATCCACCAGTTGACAAGTTCTTTCTTTTTTGTTTATCAACACTAGGTCTGGCCTTCTTGCTTTCATTTTAATCATTATATCATTATCATTATTATCATTATCATTATTAATCATTTTAATCATTATTATCATTATCATTATCATCATCATTATCATCATCATTATTATTATTATTATTGAAGACGAATGCATATGTTCTTTTGAATATAAGGTGAAATATCATTTCACTCATTGCGAGTTTTTCACACGTGCATTAGCAAGAGATCTTTTATTGAAGTCTGAGTGATAGCAAGTCTCTTGGAGACTTCTGGGTATTCTAGCCAATCTTAACAATGGTTTCGATTCTTTCCAATTCCAGTCTTTTTACCAAAACCTTGGGGACCGTTCCAAAGGCCTCAACTACAATGGGTATCACCCCCACCCCATGTTCCACCGTTTTTTCCAGTTCTCTGGCAAGGTAAAAGTATTTGTCTATTCTTTTCTTTTTCTTTCATTTTTACTTTGTTGTTCGACAGAACGGCAAAATCCACTAGATGACAAGTTCTTTTTCTCTTGTTAATTTGCACAAGATCTGGTTTTCTGGTCGGGATTTCAAGATCTATTTGTATCTCAAAATCCCAGAGAATATATATTAATGATAGAGATTTGGTCTCTATTTGTAACCGAAACTACCTCATTGCTTACGTCACAGTCATTTCGGGATTTAAGTAAGTTTATCAACGAGTATGTAATTTAAAGTCAGTATCATTAATACATAAAAATATTAAAATTCTATGAAAAATCAGTTAATAGTCAAATTTCACGAAAATTTCGATACTTATTCTTCTTAAGATGAATTTATGTTTAAAATATTTTTCCTAAAATATATTAGGGGAAATATTTGTTTTACTAGGTCGACCCCTCTTATTTCATTTTAAGGTTTGATACCGGCACTCGCCAACTCAGCATATGAATATCACAGGGATCTGTGCGGTAAAGTAAGGGGCTGATGGTAGGTTTGCCGCTCCACCTTAGACGCAAAAACAATTTCCTTGGTCTAGCGCTAGTGAAAAGGGGATAGACTCCCTCGCTGTCTGGCTTATACCGACTTTAGTCCACCCCGACGACTTTATGTATTTATTCTTTTTTAACCCTTAATAATTCTGTTAAAAAATGTTGAATTAGTTTTTTGCGGCATATCGAATCATATCTAACAAATTAATGAATCTGTTTTTTGTTTTTTTAATTCTATTTTGACGATATTTTCTTTATAATGAAACTATGGAAAGTTTGGAAACCACTGGACCCCAGGGGGATATTTCCTTGTTGTTACTCTGAATCGCACACATTGATTAATTCGGATGCATATGCAAATCTGAAGTGCGTTGTACAATGCAGTCAATTGCACAAAGTAAAGCGACAGAAGCCTTATGAAGATTTTTTGCAGAAGGCAACAACTGGTGGATTCAAAAGGAAAGAAAACCTAATGATATTCTCAAGTGATGAGTTATGTTCAGCAATTATCTCCCTTGCGAGTGGACAAGACTTTTAGAGAGAGAAGAGTTAATTGTGGGTGCTACTGGCTAATCATAGTCTGATTGTTGCGACCATAACTTGACCAATAAGAATGTTTTTTTTTTCCTGGAGGTCAATAAACACATTGCTTTCTTTTTTTTTTTTTTTTTTTTTTTTTTTATAAAGGTTTCAGATTAAAAAAAGGAGTGGGGGCTAAGTTGCCTTAATCTAAAACAAAGGCGTGGGTGAGAAGATAGTTGTATTGTTTCCTTCTTTTTGATTGCCCGGGGAAGAAAAACCTTTTTAAAGCCATACATATTCAGGATTGCCATATTTTTTTCCTTGATTATCGTTTTTATTCTTTGCTTTTTTTTTTTGGGGGGGGGGGGCTTTTAGTTTATACTTTTATTTCTATAACTATTCTCATTTGATACATTTCTTTCTTTTTCACTTTCTTTCTTTTTCACTTTTTTTTTTTTTTTTTCTTTCTTTTTTTTCTTTTTTTTCATTTTCTTTCTTTTTCACTTTCTTTTTTTTTTCACTTTCTTTCTTTTTTTTCACTTTCTTTTCACTTTTTTTTTCACTTTCTTTCTTTTTTTTTTCTTTTTTACTTTCTTTCTTTTTCACTTTCTTTCTTTTTTTTTTTTCACTTTCTTTCTTTTTCACTTTCTTTTTTTTTTTCACTTTCTTTTTTTTTTTTCACTTTCTTTCTTTTCTTTCTTTCTTTTTCCACTTTCTTTCTTTTTCACTTTCTTTCATCTCAATTTTTTCTTTGGCTTCCACACTTTTTATACATTTCTTTTTTTTTTCTTTTTCTTTTAGCTCTAAATCGCTCCTCTCTCTCCTCTCTCTCTCTCTCTCTCTCTCTCTCTCTCTTCTCTCTCTCTCTCTTCTAGAATTTTCTTTCTTTCGACTCTAAATGTCTTATACCGTTCTTTTTTTCCTTTTTATGCCTCTAATTTGTTTCTTTCTTTCTTTCTTTCTTTCTGGTTCCCGTGGCATCGTAGTTAACTTGCTGCATTCTAGTAAGTGAGTTCGAACTCCAGTAGCGCTATAGCGTTTATTTTCCTACTAATGCCCTTAATTACCGTTTTTATTCTAATATTTTTTTAGTTTATTCTTTTTTTCTCACAATTCTCATTTTATACATATCTTTCTATCTTTCTTTTTTTTTTCTTTCACCTCTATTTTTTTTCTTTTTTTCTTTCGCCTCGAATTACTTATATATTTCGTTTTTCTATTAGCTCTAAATCTCTCTTGGTTTCCCTTCTTTCTTTCTTTCTTTTGCCTTTAAATTTCTTGTACCTTCCTTTCCTTCTTTTTTATGCCTCTAAGTTTCTTATAAATTCCATTTATTCAGGGTACCTCACATGGTGTAATCGTTAGCAAGCTAGATTAGCAGACCATTGTTAGTAAGTCTGATACTCATTAGGCGCCCCATACTTATGGTCTTGTGCCACATCTAAGTCTAGTCAACAACTAGATTTTATTCATTCAATCCTTCTTTCTCATCCAAATTTGATATACCTTTCGTTTTTTTTTTTTTGTTTTTTCTTCTAAATTTATTTTGCATTTTTTCCTTTCGTTTGCCTCTGAATTTCTTATACATTTCTTTTTTCTTTTACATTTCTCCATTTCTTTCTTTCTTTCTTTCTTTTTTTTTTCTTTCTTTCTTTCTTTCCTAAATTTTTTTAAAATTTGATTTTTTTTACTTTTTCTTTTACTTCTGAATTTCTCTTACTTTTCTTTCTTTCTTTCTTTCTCCTTCATATTTCATAAACATTTCTCCTTCCTTTATTTCTTTTGCCTCTAAATTTCTCATACATTTCTCTTTTCATTTTCTTCTAATTTTTTTTTTTTATTTCATTTCTTTCGGATCGAAATTTCTCATACATTTCTTTCCTATTTTTCCTACAAACGCTTTTCCTTCTTTTAATTATAAATATAATCATCTTATCAACTCCACAATACATCGAGTCTGTGTTCAATGTCCAGGCCAATTGGATCAACATTTTAGAGATGTGATTGAATTTGCCGTCCACTTATTACAGTGCTAACAACTATTATTAACTGATAATAGTGAAATCCATTCGAATTATTTTTATGATTATATTTTACAAGAGAATGCAGTTTGCTAAAACTTTATTATCAACTCGTTCTGCCTCACAACAAAAGATTTTTGCGTATTTCCTACTGGCGTCAGTGTTCGAGCATGACAACAGGATGACGAATGCTGATTTTCAAGGCAAGCCCAATTCACTGAAAGAAACTGGTACAATTGAATGATTCTAGTTTCAACTTCCCTCCGCAGACTGGATTATTCAGCCTCGGTTAAGTAACCATTCTAAGGGAAGGAAAATTCTTAATTCAATCTGCTTAAAAATTGACCTTGTACCCCACACTTCCCGTGGCGAAAGAGTTGAATGAATATATACTTCTCTTCATCGTGGTGTAATGGTAAGCAAGCTAGTCTCGCAGATCCATTACTAGTGAATAGCAAGTTCGATCCTCGCTAGATGACCCTTATTCTCGACCTATTGTTACACCCTACCCGTGGCGAACGAGTTGGGTAAATTCTGGGCGTCCCATCGTGGTGTAATTGTTAACAATCTAGTCTCGTAGATCCATTACTACGTTGGTTAACTAAAAAAAGTACAGTGACCTGAAACCTGCTAAACTAAGCATAACCTGTTAAAAAAAGTCATCTTCAATCTTTCACCAAAGTTAAGCACTAACAAACCTGTTCTGTACTTGGATGGGTAACCACTAAGGATGAAAAGTACTGTAAGCTACGGCTTGTATATCAGACAAAGCAAAGCTTAGTAAATAAAAAATACACTCTGTAGACGAGTTGGTTGATTGGTTGGTTGGTTGGATTTTACGGCATTTCAACCCTTTTTAGGTTATTCTATACTGAAGACATTTTGTTTTATTCATTCTTGATGGGTATTAAAAAGTTGTTGTTTTTTTATTCAAAACTCAATATTTTTAAACACAATTTTTTAAAACTCATTGTTTCTATTTAAGCCATAGATGGTACCCCAACAGAAACTACCACTCCGGATCAGAGTGGACCTGGGAGTAATGGTGATGAAGGAGTATCCATCTCCCAGAGCTCCAAAATGGGAAACATCACCATTAGATGCAGTTTAATGTTAGACGAATTAAACTGATCGAAACACTGCAGCGTCGGCTAATAACTTACCACTCATTTTATTTAAACCAGTGTTTTTTCAAATTTCTCACTATACTACACACACACACACACACACACAAATATATATATATATATACAGTAATAATGGAAAAGAGTTATGATCTACCATACCACTATTACATCAACTTTCGTAGGTTATTTAATGATAAAGCCATCCTTGTAGAAGAACAGTAGTGGTACTATCTAACCCATAAAGAGATGTCGAGGTTTATACCTTTCCCAAGGGTATTATTCGGAAAGGGAAATGATAGCGCGACTAGAGTTCGAACTCGCTTACTACTATTATCATTGATCTCTGTTTATGATATATTGAGAACCTTTTGATAATTTACTAATTCCACTGCAACGGAAAGGTTAAAGCAGCAGTTCTAAACATATATATATATATATATATATATATATATATATATATATATATAAAGTAAGTAAAGTCGACGGGGCGGCCTAAAGTCGGTATCAGCCAGTCAGCGAGGGAGTCTACCCCCTTTTCAATAGCGCTAGACCAAGGAGATTGTTTTAAGCATCAGAGGTGGAGCGCCACACCTACCATCAGCTCCTTACTTTACCGCACAGATCCCTGTGCTACTCATACGCTGAGTTGGCGAGGACCGGTATCGAACTAGGAACCTTGTGGTTTCTAGCCGAACGCTCTACCAACTGGGCTAACCCGCAGTAAATGATGCTCAATATCCTTGATAGAGCATATATATCTAAAAGTAGCGTGGACAAGGAGTCAACAGCGTCTTGTAACTGACGGTTTCTTGCCTGTGTTGTTTTCAAACCGAATGCACACACACACACACCCACACATATATATATGTAGTATATTAAGAAAAATGAAAAAACACAGGTTTAAATGGGTTAAGTGGCGAGTTTATTGGCCGACGCTGCAGTGTTTCGATCTATTAATTAGATAATCTTCAGGGCATTTGTTGGTATATGGAAGGTGATAATAAATTATTTATCACAGAATAACGAGAAAAGCGAGTGGCAGTTATGTGTTATTTAGTTTAAAAATTTTTGAAGTTTGAAAGAAGAACGGTTTTGAAATGTGACGTCAAATGTTCAATTTTACGGCGTTAGTATAGGATATATATATATATATATATATATATAGAGAGAGAGAGAGAGAGAGAGAGATCAAGCAGTGTAGATACAGAATCAACGCTGCTTGTTGACTGTCAGCGTCTCACCAATGCAATCATTAAGCTACGTAGTCGAGAAACTTACACTTGCCAAACGTGGTTATCATTGTGTCTACACTATTCAATCTTGGATCTATATATGCTTTATCAGCGATAGTTTTATTCATAAATATAGCAAACAATATTATCAATATATATTAATGCTGTGAAGAAAACGTTCGATTTTTATACACACGCGGACGCTAATCCCTTGGCATTCGTAAGCCTATAAGTCTTGAAAAGTAAACAATCTTGCAATAATTATATATATATATATATATATATATATATATATATATATATATTATATATATAAGGATAAATCTAATGAATCAGACGAACCTACTATTAGTTTCGCTTAATGCTCTTCAGGGCTAAGATCTGACTCAGATTCAGATCCTAGCCCTGAAGAGCATTAAGCGAAACTAATAGTAGGTTCGTCTGACTCATTAGATTTATCTTTATTATTTGCTCTACTTAGGTATTGAGCACTTTTTACTTATTAGCTTATTCTCCTAACGGTTATATGAATATATATAGATCTTATATACATATATATACATATAAATTGTTTTTTTCTTTTGGCCAAATACTGTACCAATAGATTATTTTTTGTTGGTACGAGTATCTTGGTCTTTTTTTTTTTTTTCAAAAATTTTTTCTCCCCGGTTTATGTTTGGTAGTATTTTTACAACCAAACTATTTGCTGTTTTTTTTTCTCACCGCAAGGATTTACCAACACGCTTGGTATATTAAATATATATATATATATATATATATATATATATATATAGGGAAAGTGTTATAAGCAATTTAAAATGTGAGTACTGCACTGAAAATTAATTTTATTTAAGGATGATTTATACATCAAACAATACAACCATCCTTAAATAAAATTAATTTTCAATGCAGTACTCACATTTTAAAATGCCTATAACACTTTTCCTATCAATTCTCCTCCTTCCAGCCTCCACATCCATATATATATATATATATATTGTGTGTGTGTGTATGTATATATATTATATATATATATATAATATATATATATATATATATATATACAGCTCGTGCGGAGGTTTGGTATATATATATATATATATATATATATATATATATATACCAACCCCTCCGCACGAGCAGCATGCTACACAAGGTAAATTTCTTAAGCGGAGTTTACCAGGCTTGAATTCAGAGTTTTCGTTCTCCTAACCAAAGTAAAAGAGCCCAGTCTTCCCTACTATTTACTCATAACTGGAAGGAAAATAGTTTGGATTCATACCTTTTCCAAAGGTATTAGCGCTATGTAAAATGCAAATAGCCTCGTCCATGGTTTGAACATGTGTCGCCGTATCCATTTTCTACAATGATAACTATTACGCTTCCACACACACACACACACACATATATATATATATATATATATTATATATAAGTAAAGTAAAGTCGTCGGGGCGGCCTAATGTCGGTATCAGCCAATCAGCGAGGGAGTCTATCCCCGTTTCACTAGCGCTAGACCAAGGAGATTGTTTTTGCATCTGAGGTGGAGCGCCACACCTACTATCAGCTCTTTACTTTACCGCACAGATCCCTGTGCTACTCATAACGCTGGGTTGGCGAGGACCGGTATCGAACTAGGAACCTTGTGATTTCTAGCCGAACGCTCTACCGACTGAGCTGACCCGGATATATATATATATGCGGTGCTCAAAGAGAATTGCAGCTGTGTTCACTATTCATACAAGAACACCTTTACCAACAGAGGACGTCTATCAAAGCGATGGAACGACCTAAGAGAAGAACTACATCTGCAATCAGTGAAGAGACTTACAAAAGGTAGGATTTTACCCAATCCGTTCGTCACGGCTTGTTAACCATTACACCACGGTGGAATGTCCAGGTATTTACCCAACCCGTTCACCGCGCACAGAGTGTAACACAAGGTTGCAAGTAAGGAGTTCGATTCTAAGATTAAATAAAACTTCTCCGTGTCTCGTAGACGGCCTCAGAAGCGACTGCATGACCCGATCTTTCATACATTTCTCGACTTACGGTTTTGCTCAGTCGGTAGAGCGTCCGCCTCGGTACCAAAAGCTTCCAGGTTCGATGCCGGCCCTCGCCAACTCAGCGTATGAGTGTCACAGCTTCTGTGTGATAAAGTGGGGACCTCAGACAATATATATGTGTATGTGTGTATGTGTGTGGAAGCGTAATAGTTACCATTGTAGAAAATGAATATGGCGACACATGTTCAATAAGATAATTTATCTGGTATAGCGCTAGCGTAAAGGGGATAGACTCTCCTGCTGTCCAGCTGATATCCACAATAGGCCAATCCACCTACTGGCAGGGATCAATCGTTGTAAAAATTGGCTCGGTTTGATTGAAATCTTAAAAGCGATTTGTTTGTTTTTTTTTTTTTTTCGTTTTGGTTTTTTGGTTTTTTTTATTTTCAATTTTATTAATGATTGTCGATATTTACTCAACCCGTTCGCCACGGGTAGTGTGTGACACAAGGTCACAAGATTTGGAGCATCCATCGAGGATCGAACTCGCTATTCAGTAGTAATGGATCTGCGTACACGACGATGCGACATCTAGGTATTTACCCAACCCGTTCATCACGTGACACAAGATGTGACACAAGGTCACAAGGTTTGGAGCATCCAGCGAGGATCGAACTCGCTATTCAGTAGTAATGGATCTGCGTACACGACGATGCGACATCTAGGTATTTACCCAACCTGTTCATCACGTGACACAAGATGTGACACAAGATTTCAAGTAATGGCGGTCTCATGTGAAAAGAAAAACATGCGTGGGACTCTTGGATGCCAATGGGGATAATAAATAATAAATAAAAACGTGCACACCCACCATAAATGATTAATATAAGTTATCACGCTCGTTGTCTGATATTGCGATCAAGTCACGCTTAAAGCACCGGTTCCCGGTAGTATTACCAAAGTTAAGCAGTGATAAACCCATTCAATGCTTAATTCGGTTACCACTTAAGCAACAGTGGGTACTGTAAGCAACCCGTCCTTTGTTTATCAAAATTGTTTGATTTGGCATTAAGTAACTCGAAAAGGGTTAATATGAAATAGAACAAAACAACTAACTAATACAGTGGTATCTTGATTTACGAGTTTAATTCGTGCCGCCCCTAATTCAATTTCCTCGTATATCAAATTATTTTTTCCTAGTGAAATAAACTGAAATACCATTAATCCGTTCCAGAACACCCAAAACTCCCTAATTTTTTGTTACGTTTTTTTAATAAGAATAACAGTGTATTGTATAAAAACAATAAAACAGAATGTAATTAATTATGTGCTGTAATATGTTTTAATGCTTATTTGTTTTATAAATCATATTTTTCTTTGGCGTAATAAATTTAGAAACTTAAATGTTTTAGTGAACTTATTAACGAAAGCGTATTTGAAGGTAATGCAAGAAACCCGAGTTCTTAGTTTATCAGAATGACTTGATTCGACATTAAATAACCCAAAAAGGGTTGAATGCCATAAAACAAAGCAACCCCCTCAGTGTCTGATTCTAGTTTAGTGGATTCACTTCGATATCAGACTTCGTTTTAACGTTGCTAAGTAAAGAAAAGTTGGCTTGTGTAAAGTGAAACGTTACAATTCAAACATAGTCTGATAAAGTCGGATATTCAATTACAAAAGGCTTTTTAGTTGTCAGTGGAGATTGACAATCAATTTACCCTTGTGATTCATTTCTATAAGGATTCAAATGATATATATATATATATATATTATATATATATATATATATATATATATATATATATCCTAAAAAGCTTTAAATAGACCAATTTTTATTCTAAATCATGCTTAGTACGTTAGATATATTTGAAAATCATAATTGAAATTTTATAAAATAAACCGCTAGCATTATTTAGCGTCACCTTAGTGACAAAAACTAAACAATAATTTAGACAAATAACAAACAATAAAATACTTAAACAGACTTGATAATGGTTAAAAAAAGAACTGAAAAATACTTGGTTTGCAAATGAAAACTCTTTCAGATAATTCATTAATTCATTTCAAGATGATAATTTTTAAAAAGAAAAAATTAGTAAAATTGAAAGAGAAAAATCTCCAAAGCAATAAAGATTCCATTATGTTTAAGCAAACTTGTTTGAATATATATATATATATATATATATATATATATATATATATATATATAATGGAGTCACGTCTGTATTGGTATGTGCGTATTGACTTATAAGTAAGAAAATAAATGTCATTGAGCATCAAAATCACACATACATTTTAATATGCTTATTATAAGGAAAAGTACAAAATTAGTTTCGGATTTTGTTTTAATTAAATGATATAATTCAATGATTTAAAATTAATCGATTTGTGGAACGGTTCAATTATGTTTCAAACCACTCATGAGTTTAGGGTTACATTTTTTAAAAAATACTATTCTAAATGTAAAATACAAAACAAAACAAAATAATAGTTCGTAAAATAAATGAATATTATAATACGCGAATTCTTAGCTTCTTTTATCTATAAAATTAATTTCTCTTACTCTCCTCTTACCCCGTCTTCTCTCACT
>CM042141.1:109193916-109218916 GCA_023376005.1 Doryteuthis pealeii | reverse complement strand
GAACTGGAAATAAGAGGAAGAATTGAGACCATAAAAACAACAGCATTGTTGAGATCAGCTAGAATACTCAGTCGAGTGCATGAGACCTGAGGAGACTTGATGTCACTCAGACTCCAGTGAAAGACTACCTGCCAACGCTGGTGTGGAAAAACTACTACTACTACTACTACTACTACTACTACTAATAATAATAATAATAATAATAATAATAATAAGAAGAAGAAGAAGAAGAAGAAGAAGAAGAAGAAGAAGAAACATGTAATATAGAGGATTTTGCCGTTCCAACGAACCACAGATGGAAAGGGAAAGAAGGCGAAAGGCTGGGCTGGACAATTACTTGGATCTTGCCAGAGAGCTGAAAAAAGTGCGGAACATGAAAGTGACAGTGATACCAAACGTCATTGGGGCACTTGAAACAGTTCCAAAAGAACTTCGACAAGTGACTGAAGAAAGTGTAGATCAGAGGAAGCATGAAGATCACAGCACTATTGAAATCAGCAAGGAAGTGTCCTGGAGACCCGAGGAGATTTGTTGTCACTGGAACTTCAGAGAAGGCCAATAATTACTATTGGTGCGGGAAAATTCGTGTAAAAGTGTAAAACTATAGAGATATTAATTAAAGATGAAAATAGATAGGAGTTGTTTGGGGTTTGTTTTTTGTTTTTTCTGTCAAACAAGTCGACCTTTATCGTTTCAATCAAAAATTCTGAAGGTCTCCTTTTAACTGAAATTAACATTAGTCGGGCTATAAATAAACGACCATGATTAAAATCCCTGTTCCACATCTTTACGGCCTGATGCCATCATTTTATAAAATGAGTTTCGTGATTAAAAAAAAACAAAAAACAAGTATCTTGTATTAGCTGTTCCCTTCTCTATTCTAATTTAGTCATGACCTTGACTCGATGGTCATAATTCTTCTCCGGATTTCCGGTCCTTATAGCCTTTTAGCTTAATAGTTCGGGATCGTTCCCAGCGCACTGAAAACATATCATTATTGTTATTTTACTTCTTGTGAGTTTTTTCATTGCAGCTGATAGTTTTTCTGACTGATAGTTTTTCACTGGAGGCTGAGTGATAGCAAGTCTCGTCGGTTCTCCAAAACTCTTCTAAGTATTCTAGCTGATCTTAAAGGTGCTGTGCCCTAGATAGTATTATTATGAAGTTTTCACACCTGCCGTAGCTGGTGGTTCACTGGAGGCTGAGTGACTGCAAGTCTCGTCAGTTCTCCCAAACTCTTCTAAGTATTCTAGCTGATCTTAAAGGTGCTGTGCCCTGGATAGTATTATCATGAGGTTTTCACACCTGCCATAGCTGGTGATTCATTGGAGGCTGAGTGACAGAAAGTCTTCTCAGGTCTCCAGGACTCTTCACAGTATTCTAGACGATCCAAAACAGTGTTGTAGTTTGGATGGTCTCGATTCTTCCTCTGATTTCCAATTCACCCACATTTTTCCAGGCTTTGTGGACTGTTCCAAGGGCCCCAATTACAATTGGTACGACCTTCACCTTCATGTTCCAACGTTTCCTCAGTTCTTTGGCAAGGTCTAAGTATTTGTATATCTTTTCGCTTTATTTCATATTATTATTATTATTATTATTATTATTATTATTATTATTATTATTTCACTTCTTGCAAGTTTTTCTCACCAGCGTAGGCTGAGGGTCTTTCACTGGAGTCTGGGCGACAGCTAATCTCCTCAATTTTCCAGGACTCTTCTGAGTATTCCAACCGATCTTAACAATGCTGTTGCCTGGATTATTATTAATCTATTTTTTGCCTTTATATAGTTTGTTCTTATGACATTGTCATTTGATGATTCAGTTTCTCTCTTGAGGTTTCCTCTTCTTAGCCATCTCCTACCAACCCCACCACACGAGTAGCATGTGTCACAAGATCAATTTCTTAGGCGGAGTTTAACAGCATTGAATTTTGAATCTTTCTTCTAGTCTGTTTGCCTAACCAGGGTTAAAGAACCCAGTCTGTCCTACTATTTACCTATAGCTGGGGGAGAATAGTTGGATTCATACATTTCCAACCGGACAATGAAGGAGTCTATCCCCTTTTCGCTAGCACTAGTCTAAGGAGATTGTTTTTGCCGTGTTAGAGCACCATACCTACCGCCAACTTCCCATTTTACCACACATATCAGATTACCTGTAGTTGTGCTACTCATACGCAGAGTTGGAGAGGATTGGCATTGAACCCGGAAACTTGCGATTCATAGGTGAATACTCTACCGATTTTACTAAATAGGCATCTTGTTTGGTTGAAGACCACGAAACACTTCTTGATCTTTTTTTTTTTTTTTTTTTTTTTTTTTTGCTTACGTTCAAGCCTTCGTCCGCCCTGTCAGCTGGGGCATTAGAATGCACTGACTCCCCAAATGGGTCACCTGTTGGCCGTGGGTGGCGACCCGTGATGTTTAAGGATAGAACCCAGGTGGTTGAGCAGTCAATGACTTGCAATACTCCACTTTGGCCTTTTTTGGGGCTAGACGTCCGATCAATCGGCTAGCCACGTCAAGCCCTAGCACCTATATGATTGCCCCAACCCTATTGCCCTTATGGTGAGCCCGAACCCTTTATATCATATGGGTGCTAGAAGGCGGTGACTGCGGGTCTACATGTCTTGGGAATGGCGTTAAATGCTATCTGATGGTGAGGTTCCAGTTTTGGAGGTTTGGGGAATGTGGAGCACCCCTTCATCACCATTGCTCCCTGGTCCACTCTGACCCGGAGTGGTAGTACCTGTTCGGGTCCCATTTATGGTTTAAATAGAGAATGTGTTTATAAAACAATTGATTATCCATTAAGAATGACTTTATTTCAAAACTTTATCGGCATTAAATGACCCACTGAGGTTGATATACCGTAAAACAAAACAAAACAAACCAAATCAAGCCTTCGTGTTAGTTTTCTTATGTCGGGTATAAGCGCTAGATGATGTGCCCCATATTTTCCCCAAACGCTTGTCAGGTTTATTCAGTTGGGGGGGGGGTTATATTTCATATATATTTTCTCTCTATTTTGTTCATTTTGATTAGGATAAAATTTGACAGGAAGCTCTTTTCAACTAATTTAAAACTACTGTTTTAATAACCTTACTGGCCTTTTTTGATGCCGTTGTTCAAGGGGGGGGGCAAAATATTGAGATTTCTTTTGATACGTATAATAACATTATGATTACAAACAGAGTGACCCACGTTTTTGCACTCAACACTTTTTGTTATAGTGACAACAACAACAATATAGAGATCTCTGTTTCCTGTTGACAGTCTTATTATAGGTTGATTGACACCTTTTTTGCTCGGCCTGGGAACTTTAGCAAATAGTATGTATACTATGTATTCGTGTATTTAACTGAGTGGGAATTTTTAGACTCATGCCTTCCTAAACGATGCAAATACATCTCTCTCTCTCTCTCTCTCTCTCTCTCTCTCTCTCTCTCTCTCTCTCTCTCTCTCTCTCTTCTCATACAGTAAGTCTCCAGAATTTTCCGAGTGAATATTCTTATTTAATCCATGGCGTTTTAGGTGTTTATTGGGTGGTGCATAATTATTGCGGCGTTTTTGTTCATTAAATTTTATTCAACAAAATGATAATAATAATAATAATAATAATAATAATAATAATAATAATAATAATAATAATAATAATAATTCGGACACATTCGACTTTGTTGTTATCAGAGATTTTGTAGGAGACCCACCCCACCCAGCAAATTTCCATACTTTTATCGAACTTTTTTAGACAACGAACGATAGTCGAATGGTTTACATTGAAGTTTGTAATGAAAAAAACTTAGCTAATTCTACTTTGATATATCCCATAGCTGGTTGGTTGGTTGGTTGGTTGGTTGGTTGGTTGTTTTGTTTTACGAAAAATCAACCCTTTCTGGTTATTTTTCGTAGATAAAATACTCGGGTTGCTAACAATACCCACTGTTGTTTAAGTGATCACCCATTTAAATATAGAATAAGCTCATCGCTGCTTAACTTCGGTGATCTAGCGGGAATCATTGCTTTCAGCATGCCAAGTCATTAAGACAGGAAAATCAAGTCAAAAGGTTCATGCCTTTGATTGAAAAGGTTTTAAAACTCTAATACAATGGTAACTTTACTTACGAGTTAAATTCGTTCCACTCGTTAATCAATTTCCTTGTATATCAAATCAATTTTTTCGCAATTGAAATAAACGGAAATGCCATTAATCCGTTCCAAATCCATCTATCTACCCCAAAATAGCACCCGAATTTTTTGTTACGTTTTTAAATAAGAAAAATAACACTGTATTATATAAGAGCATAATTAAATAGAATATAATGAATTATGTGCTGTAATATGTTTAAATGTTTATTCTTTCATGAATAATATTTTTCTAGGGTGTAATAAATTTTATGGAAACTTAAATTGTTTTAGTGAACTTCTTATCATAAACGTATCTGAAACTCGCTCGTACCTCAAATTTTATCTCTCAATACAAAGCAAAAAATTGATCGAGTGACAACTCGTAACTCGGAAAACTCGTAAGTTGGTACACTCGTAAGTCAAGGTATCATTGTATGTCAATTAGAACATAATAATACATGCTAAGTTTTGAAATAATATCATATTAAAGTTGGATATTGAAGATCTTATCTAACATAGGGATGGGAAACTCGTATAGTGCAATTGTTAGCAAATTAGACAAGCCAACTTATTGATAGTGAGTTCGAGTCTCATTGGGTACACCATAAAGATGTATGGTGTACAGGATGAGACCAATGTATTGTGTGTCACATCTAATCAAAGCTTACTAAATAACTACCCAAAATAAAGATTTTTTTCTTTTACGGGAGCCAGGGGGAAGTAATTTTTTTTTTTCATTTCTTACTCTCTCTCTCTCTCTCTCTCTCTCTCTCTCTCTCTCTCTCTCTCTCTCTCTCTCTCTCTCTCTGTGCGCGCGCTTGTCTCAAGGTCTCTTTTTCTCTCTGTCTGTCCGTTTGTCTCTATATATATCACTCTGCTTGTCTGTCTCTATGCCTTTCTATCTTCTACCTCTCTCTGCCTCTCTCTCTCTCTCTCTCTCTCTCTCTCTCTTTGTAGGATTAATATGCACACAGATACGGGCATATATATATATGTGTGTATATATATGTGTGCGTATGTGTGTGTGAATGCATGTGCGCATATTAACTAATGCAATAATTCAATGAATATATATATATATATATATATATATATACGAATGTGTGTGTGTGTGTGTGTGTGTGTGTGTGTGTGTGTGTGTGTGTTTCAAATAGGTTACAGTTTTCTCCCTTTCACTATCTTTTGAATATATTTTCGTTTTTGCTTATTGACAAAGTGAAAGGTATAGTAAGTAACAATGAAAATCTAAATGAAACAAAGTTTATAAAACTAACAGTATGTATTTGCCCAACCCCTCCGCCCGAGCAGGATGTGACACTAGGTCAATTTCTTAAATGTAGTTTAACTGCTTTTAATTCAGTTTTCCCCCTCCTAAACCTGTTGCCTTACCAAGATTAAAGAGCTCAGTCTGTTCTGCTATTTACTCATAGCTGGATGGTATTAGCTCGAGGGTATAAGTGCTATGTGCAATGCAAACGGTCTCGTCCAGGATTTGAACTCGGTTCTACGTGTCTGATTACTACGACGATAACCATTACACACGATTGTCTCCTTATATACATATTTACCAACTCCTCCGCACGAGTGGGATGTGACACAAGTCAATTTCTTAAGCGTTGTTTAACTGCGTTGAATTCAGAGTTGCTTACTAAGGTTAAAAAGCCCAGTCTGCCCTACTATTTATCCATGGCTTAATGGAGAATAGTTGGATACATAATTTTCCCGAGTGTATTAACGCTATGTGCAATGCAAATGACCTCATTCAGGATTTGAACTCTGTTCACCATGTCCATTTTACAGTTTACCCATAGCTGGAGGGAGAATAGTTTAATGCACACCTTTCCCAAAGGTTGGTGTACAATCATGGTGTAGAGTTAGCAAACTAGTTTCACAGATCCATTACAACTGAATAGCGAGTTAGATCCTCGCGAGATGCCCCAAATATGCGCCTTTGTGTCACATCCTACCAGTGGTGAACCTACCTTTCCCAAAGGTATTAGTGCTATGTGAAATGTAAAGAGTCTCGTCCAGGATTTGAACTCGAAGAGAATAACCACTGCACTACAAGCGTTTCCATTATATTGACCCTTGAAACCATTTAACTATGTGCAAAAAGATATTGATAGTCCGGGTTAAAAACGTGATAAGGGTTACCGTTACCGCTATTTTAACCAAGACTATAAGAATAGTCAATTGAAGCTATAATTGGCAGTCGGTAGAGCATCCACCTCGGAACCACAAGATTCTAGGCTCGATACATACTCTCACCAACTCTGCACATGAGTAGCATAGGTTGGGCTTGTGCGTTAAAGAAGGGACCTGATTGTAAGTTTGGTGCTCCTCCTCAGAAGCAAAACAATCTATTTAGTTTAGCGCTAGTGAAAAGGGGATAGACTCCCACGCAGCCCGGCTGCTTCTGACAATAGGCCACTCCACCTACTTTATTTTTACTTTTACTTTTACTTTACTATTATCATTAGTTACTTAAAATCATATTATTGCTTTTCTCCGCAAAAACAAACTACTTTAAGTTGAATAACCATAGAAGGATTTAATAAGCTTTAAAACCAGCCAACCAACCAACCAACCAACCAAACAGCCTTGAAGCAAAAATAGATTACATTAAAAAAAAAACAATTTTATGTTCTATATATTATTGTTTACTAGCAAATATATAGTAAGTATTTAAGTTTTAATGTAATAAAATATTATATCAAATTAGAAAGGCTAATGAAACTAAATAAGAATACAGATAAAAAGATTTTAAACCGAGGGAATTATAATCGAACAATAGAACAACTGAAACTTACTCTTCCTTAACTCCCGTCTTTCATTGCTAAATTTTCCTAATTTAACTATTTAGTTAAAATAGGAAGTAAAGAATAAAATTGCAATTATTTCTTCTTGTTAATGGATTTCTTTTAAGATTTAGCACCAAGATTTTTGCGCATATTCATTAAGATAAAACCAAACAATTAGAAATCAATAAAAACAAGAGTTTATAAACAAAATTGTATTATCCATTAAGAATTGATTTATTTCAAAACTTTGTCGGCATTAAATGACCCACTGAGGTTGATATGCCGTAAACCAAACCAAACATAAGAAATCAATAATACTAAGCATATATTCATTAAAATCAAATTTTTAATATCAATATGCAAATTAGTCTTCCCTTTCACACTGTAATCCGCTATTTTGTTGTATATATAAATACAATTGCATGTTTTTAGTATATAGTTTAATAATGTAAAACAATTTTATTAATAATTGAAGTTTAGATAAAAATAAAATCATGGAAAATATGACGTAAATAACTAAGAGAATTGTGACTTGAGTAGCGATATTATTTCGGTGACAGATGATAAAAAACAATTTCCATTATATTGTTTATATTAAAATACTTTCTATGTATTAAACTTAAAACCTAAAAATAAACTTAAAATTAGAATTAAGATAATCCGTCATCGTCTTGTCTCTTTTCTATAAATAAAAACTAAAATAAATCAAAATAATCTTAATCTAAACCATAATATTTTGACACCTTTTAAAAGGATATTTACGTTCTTTAGAATGATATAAAGAATTTCTTTAATATAAACATCTAGCAATAAAACCCCATCTCACCAATCAATATCTCCAAATTTTGACAAGAAATTGATATCGAAAATAATTTAGAAATAAACAGAAAATTTTAATTCTAGACCTGGGCCGCACGTAGGTATTCACCGAACCCATTCGCTACGGGTAGGATGTGACACAAGGTCACAAGTATGGGTCATCACACGAGGGCCGAACCCGCTTGCTAAACAATACACCACGATGGGATGCCCCGGGGTAGTGTGGACATGAAGTCAATGGCAACGATATTGAGTACTTGTAGCACTATATATATATATATATAAGGACTATATATATATCATATATAATATATATATATATATATATATATATATATATATATATATATATATATAAGATATGATGATATATATAGTCCTTGCCACACATATATATTACTTGATATATATATATATATATATATATATATATATATATATATATATATTAGTATTGATAATATATATATACATATATAGTATTGGCCATATATATATATATATATATATATATATATATATATATACACTACTTGGTACAATTAAAAAACAAATTATATAAAATAAATATTCCTGTTTGCCTTATTACTTTTTGTTCATCTCATATATATATATATATATATATATATATATATTATATATGAGTGAGATACATATTACATTTTATATACCTAAGATAATTGAAAAACGCGTTACATGCTAATATATACATGGCAACAATGTGTTTATGTTGGTTTGTTAGATTCACTGTCATCATCAGAGCTTTAAAAGGTAAATAAAATAAAATAAGAACTTTAAGGGAATCGCCTTGTCAAGGATTTGAACTCGTGTCGCTGAACCCATAGATGGGATCCTACCAGGTACTACCATCCGGGTCAGGGTGGACCTGGAAGTAATGGCGATGAAGGGGTATTCCACATTCCCCTGGGTTTCAGAGTTGTAACTTCACCACTTGATGCAATTTAACATCATACCCAGGACACTAAGACCTGCAGTCACCGCCTTCTAGCACATATAAGATAAAAAGGGTTGGAGGCTTGTCATGAGGGGCAATGGGTGCTAGCGCTTGATGTGATTAGCCTATTGATCGGAGAGGATCTCTCCGACTGTCCGTCTATCCCAAGTAAGGGCCAAAGCGGACTGTTCAAGCACCAGGATTCAGTCCTTAAGCATCACGGGTCACAACCCACGGCTAACAAGTGGCCCCATTGGAGGAATTTTATCCCTCTGCATTGGTACAGTCGGTGTATTCTACAACCCCAGCCGATAATGGACGGAAGATTTAGGAACAACCGTATTAATTTATAGATTAAGATTCATCTTATAAATCTTATTATAATGGAAATTGTGTGTTTGTCTGTCTGTAACCGAAACTACACAAGTCACAATTCCCTTAGTTATTTACTTCACATTCTCCATGATTTTATTTTTATTTAAGCCTCAATTATTAATAAAATTGATTGACATTATTAATACTGTCGACTAAATACTTACAACATGCAATTGTATTTATATATACAACAAAATAGCGGTTTACAGTGTGAACGGGAAGGTTAATTTGCATATTGATATTAAAAATTTGATTTTAATAAATATGTGCTTAGTATCATTGATTTCTAATTGTTTGGTTTTATCTTAATGAATATGAGCAAATATCTCGGGGATAAATCTTTCTAAAAAATCCATTAACAAATAGAAATAACTGTAATGTTATTCTGTACTTCCTATTTTAATTAAATAGTTAAATTAGGAATATTTTGTAATAAAATACGGGAGTGATGGAAAAGTATGTTTCGGTTGTTCTATTGTTCGATTATATCCCCCTCTGTCTCAAATCTTTTTATCTGTATTCTTATTTAGTTTCATTAGCATTTCTAATTTAATATAATATTTTATTACATTAAAACTTAGATATATGCACCCTCCTTGTTAGTACATTTAATAATATAAAAAAAACTAATTGAAATATATATTGAAAAAAAAAAGAAAACTGTTGACGGCTAGATCGGGGTAGATAGACAATCAGACAGTGCCCGAGGGTCAAATTCACCAAGAGGTCCAAAATAATAAAAGTCTCGTTTTTGAAGTGGCTTCAAATCAATCAATGTGTTATAGCTAAAATGTTTTCACACAACCAATTTTTCATTCTTCTACTACTGTAGCCTGTTAGATTCTTTATGTGCGTCCTACCGAGGTGTAATGGTTAACAAGCTAGTCTCGCAGATCCATTACTACCGTCCTAAAGTCCAAACCCTCCTCATCGCAACAGGGTGATGTAAACGTAGTAGTATCAGAGCTGTGCCGTCGGGAACTTAAGTTTATAGTAGGGCCACCCAAGGCAGACAGGTCTGGCACATAGTGGTATTAGGGCCATGGTCCGACCAAAAAGAATCCGGTGAAAATTGTTCACCGGAACCTGGTGGTTGCTTTCGGTCCCTGCATCTGCTGGATCATCTGCGGTGGCAAGCCCCAACCCCTTTTTATCATATGGGTACTAGAAGGCGGTGGCTGAGGGTCTACATGTCCTGGGAATGACGTTAAACTCTATCTGATGGTGAGGTTCCAGTTCTGGAGGTTTGGGGAATGTGGAGCACCCCTTCATCACCATTGCTCCCTAGTCCACTCTGACCCGGAGTGGTAGTACCTGTTAGGGTCCCATCTATGGGTTAAATAGAAAATGTATTTATAATCAAAATTGTATTATCCATTAAGAATTGATTTATTTCAAAACTTTATCGGCATTAAATGACCCACTGAGGTTGATATGCCGTAAAACAAACCAAACCAAACCAATAATCTGCGGCAAACAAAAGTGTCTGCATGCAGGATTTTAGAGACCGCTTGCACACTTCCTATTCACATGATACTCCATCTTTGACTTATTCAATGGATAGAGCTGGTTCAACCCACCACAGGTGAATGCTGCCACAAGAGGTTACTACTGAATAGTGAGTTCGATCCTTGCTGGATGCCCCATGCAATGCAACCTTGTGTATACATCTTACCCGTGGTGAAAGGGTTAGGTAAATAAGGGCGCCTCCGGTAGTGTATGAATCCAACTCCAGTTAAGGGTAAAAACGGTAGAGCCGACTGGACTCTTTAACCTTACTATGGCAACTTGTATAGAACGAAAACTCTGAATTCAAACCTGCTCGTGTGTAAGGATTTTGGTAACTGCATATCTAGACTCTTTTTTTAAATTACTATTTACATACTCTATACTTCCAGTCTTGTGTCACATCTAAAGTAAATTTAGTAATTACATCGTCTACTATATTCTCATCATAATACTCCGTTTGATTTGATTTGTTTTACGGCATATCAACCTCAGTGGGTCATTTAATGCCAACAAAGTTTTGAAATAAATTCATTCTTAATGGATACTCAGTTTTTTTTATAAACACATTTTTCTATTTAACCTATAGATGGGACCCTAACAGGTACTACCACTCCGGTTCAGAGTGGACCAGGGAGCAATGGTGATGAAGGGGTGTTCCACATTCCCCAGACCTCCAGAACTGGAACCTAAACATCAGATAGAGTTTAACGTCATTCCCAGGACGTGAAAACCCTAAGCCACCGCCTTCTAGCACCCATAAGATAAAAACGGGTTAGGGTTGCCATAAGGGCAATAGGGTTGGGGCAATCATTTAGGTGCTACAGCTTAACATGACTAGCCGATTGATCGGAGGGAAAGGGGATACTCCGTCGTAGTGGAAATAAACATCTCAGTAGATTTCTCTATACAGTACCCTAACTTATGATTTTTCCGAGTAACGTACTGTTACTCGGTTGAGTTTCTGCTTTCAGTTGAGACCTAAAATTTGAGATACGCACAAGCTTCAGATACGCTTATGTTAATAGGTTCAATAAAAAAGTATAGGATCGGTTTAGCTCTGTCGGTAGAGCGTCCGACTGGGAACCACAAGGTTCCGGGTTCGATATCGGTCCTCGCCAACTCAGCATGTGAGTAGCACAGGGTTCTGTACGGTAAAGTGAGGCGCTGATGGTAGGTGTGACGGTCTGCCTCAGACGCCAAAAACTATTTTCTTGGTCTAGCGCTTGTGAAAAGGGGATAGACTCCGTCGCTGTCTGGCTGATACCGACTTTAGGCCACCCCGACGACTTTATTACGCTAGAGGAAAAATATTATTTATAAAATAAAACATTGACCATTAAAACACATTACAGCTCATAATTCATTGCATTCTATTTTATTATGTTTTTATTGTATTTTTATAATTTCAAAAACGTAACAAAATTAGGGTGGGTTTTTTTTTTGGGGGGGGGGCTAGAATGGGTTAATGTCATTTCAGATTATTTCAATGGGGAATTACGTGGAAATGGAGTTTGGAACGAAACGAATTAAACTCATAAGTTAAGGCCCCACTACATTTTTGATTACATAAAACTTTACAAAGAAATTTCTGGTTAAGATTCTCCATATCTGTAGACATTGGATGGTAAGATGGGATGGTTTTAGGGAGCAGAAACCTTTTTGACAGGGGTACCTAAACCATCGCCGGTCCGATCCTGCAATTTGATATTTCTTGCAAAATATCTGATTCAAACATAAGACTGACACCAAATAGAAAAGACAAAATATATCAAAATATATCTGCTGTACCAACAACAAACATAAAAGAAAATAAGTCCTTAGATGTGTATTAGGCCCTGTCGGCGGGGCTTAGAATACGCTGACTCTATCCCCCTGCAGAGGGTTAAAAAAAACACCAAAAAAGGGGTGTCCTGGGTATGACACTAAACTGCATCTAATGGTGAGGCTCCAGTTCTGGAGCTATGTAAATTATAAAGTACTTCTTTATTGGTATAACTCCCAAATCCACTCAGACCCGGAGTGGAAGTACCTGCTAAGGTCGCATCTATGGGTCAAATAGATCTGTTTTAAAATTATTTGTATTCGATTGGACTGTTTAAAAAAAAAACTCTTAAAAATGTAAATATGAATGTACAATGAACGCTATTCTCTAACTTCTTGACATGAAGTAACCCTAGACGGGTTAACTTGTTATTAATATCAATCAATCAATCAAATTTGTAGCAGTAAAAATAAACTTTGTTTTTATTACAAAATGAAAAAATAAACTAGACAAAAATGGCTTGTGCAAATTGTGGGGCGATTCTTTTAGATATTTAGAAGTGAATCAACAAAACATCTTTAGCATAGCACTAATATCATTGGGAAAGGTAGGTATCCAACTATTCTTTATCCAGTTATGGATGAATAGTAGGGCTGACTGGGCTCTTTAACTTTGGTATGGCAACCGGTCTAAGCAAAACTCTGAATTCAAAAAAATGACCTTGTGTCACATCCTGTTCGTACCGAGGGGTTCGGTAAATACAAACAAGATTTCTTTAAAAGTCCCGCATTAATATATATATATATATATATATATATATATATAATATATATATTTATCAACCTTTCCGCGGGGAAACTCCATGGTGTAGTGGCTAACATACTGGAGTGTGACATCATAGTGAATGAGTTCGAATTCTATTACGCTCACTTTCAGACCAATAGCCTTGGGAAAAAGATATGAACCTTTTCATCCCCTCAGCTATGGGTTAAACAGCACCACTACTGTTCTTCTACAAGGATGGCTTTGAAATTAAGTAACCTAAGAAGGTTGATATACTATTAAACAAAGAAACCAAACCAACCCCTCTGCACAAGTAAAATGTGACACAAGGTCTATTTTTAAGCGGAGTCTAACAAGTCTGAATACGGAGTTTCCCTTTCCTAGATCGGTTGCCATACCAAGATTAAAGAGCTCCGTCTATAGCTGGAGAGAGAATAGTTCATACCTTTCCCAAGGGTATTAACGCCATTTGAAATGCAACCAGCATCGTCTAGGATTTGAACTCGTGTCGCCGTTTCCATTTCCACAGGCACGTCCACATTCATATAAAAAGACAATACAGCTAAAAATAATGATTACAGATATTATTAAAAGCAAATTAAATTGATAGAATAATACACTCTTTCGTTTAGTAATTAGTTTTGTGTCCGTAATAACTAAAACTAACACCCAAAAATGGTTGTTTTCTCCTCACATATCAAAATGAAGAGGGAAAAGTTCGTAAATAGAAACAAAAACATTTTTTAAGAAGACCGATTATTCAGGTTTTTGATGCGCAACACACAACTGAGTAACAAAATAGAGTATGTTTAACAGACATATCTATCCATCATTATCAGCCAGATAGTGATGGAGTGTATCCCCTGTTCACTAGCAATAGACCAAGGGGATTGCTTTTGCTTCTGATATGGAATGTCACACCTACCATCAGTTTACCCCACAGACCCAAGCTGTGCTACTCATGCGCTGAATTGGTGAGGACCGGTATCGGACCCGAAACCTAGTGTTTCCTCTACCGACTGAGCTAAACTGGCCATTTATATAACATAAATCATACAAAGCATGTCTATTTCTCCTGCTCTCTCTCTCTCTCTCTCTCTCTCTCTCTCTCTCTCTCTCTCTCTCTCCACACACACACACACACACACATATATATATATATATATATATATATATTTGGGAGAATATGTGCTTAATTGAAGTCATACCTAATTTTGAAAATTAATTAATTGATAATTAATGAATTAGGCGGGCATATCTATTCAAATGTAAGGCTAAACTTACATTTGAACAGATATGCCTGCCTAATTCATTAATTATCAATTAACTAATTTTCAAAATTAGGTATGACTTTAATTAAGTACATATTCTCCCAAAAATTGTCGGCTAAGGCCATATCAAACACATTGTTTGTTTACTTCTCATATATATATATATATATATATATATATATATATATATATATGCAATCTTAACATAAGAAGGATTTTTTGGCAATCCAATTTTTCATAATTAGACTAACGTAAAGATCCTGTCTCAATTTCAAATTAGAATTCTTGAAACGCCCCCCCCTCATCCCATTCCGCAAAAAAAAAAGCGAAATGTTTGTGAAATCTTTCTGATATTCCAAAAGTTATCTCCAACTCAATTCATATATTCATATTTCATATAAGTGGAGGCGCGGTGGTGTAATGATTAGAGTCGTAGAAAATGGACTCGTCGACCCGAGTTCAAATCCTGGACGAGACTTTGGATTTCACATAGCGCTAATACCCCCGAGGAAAGGTATGCATCCAACTATTCTCCCTCCAGCTATGGGTAAATAGTAGGGCAGACTGGGCTCTTGGCTAGATAACCAGTCTAGGAGAAGGAAAACTCCGCTTAAGAAATTAACCTCGTGTCACATCCTGCTCGTGTGGAGGGGTTGGCATATATATATAAATGTTTATATTTCATCATCGTCGTCGTTGTCGTCGTCGTGCCGACAGCACGGATACACCTGGGTCGATATCTCAAACCGTCCCTCAGTATCAGCACAGAGCTGATTGATGTATGTGTTTTGCTGGTCTGCCAACACTGGCGTGTCTACGTGTAAGCGCTCATGGAAGAACGTCACATACGAGTCCGTTCTTGCTTCTCCATCAGTGTCCAGCACGTCTTCCTCTGATGGTATGTGTAATAGAGGGCAAGTGTCCCTAGAACTAATTTCTTGTGGGGTGCTGCTTTTCTCTAAGGGGTTTGTTAGAGCCCAAGTGGTGCAGCCGTACAGTAGCACTGAAACGGCTATGGATTGGAAGAATTTTCGCTTTATCTTATTATATTTCATAACTTGGCATAAAATTCCGTCGCTATGGTATCAGTAGGTTTTATCAATAGTTTTAATTGTAATAATTTTATCAATAATTTTTCAATAGTTTTATCAATCAATAAGATTACAGATATGATTTTTATAATTTTATAAATAATTTTATCTGTTTCATCAATAATCTTTAAAAAGTTAAACTTTTATCAGTTGTAGACAGATGATATTCTGGGTTTCAAAAATCATATGCATTCTAAAATCTATGTATCTATCTATCTCAGACTGTATCTATTTACCTATGTCAATCTGTTCGTATCTATCTGTCTATTAACTCATATATATATATATATATATCAGTCAACTCACATATATCTCACTATACTCATATCTATCTATCTATCTATCTAACAAACTGTCTACTCATATCTATCCATCTATCTCTGTCCACTAATATCTATCCGAGTTTACTTATATCTATCTGAGTCTACTCATATCTCTCTCTCTCTCTCTCTCTCTATATATATATATATATATATATAATATATATATATATATATATATATGAGTTTACTCAAATCTATCTATCTAACTATATGAGTCTACTCATATCTATCTATATATTTATTTATCTATCTATCTGAGTCTACTCATATCTCTCTCTCTCTCTATCTATCTATCTATCTAAGTCTACTCATATCTATCTATCTATCTATCTAAGTCTACTGATATCAATCTATCTATCTATCTCAACTCATATCTATCTATCTATTTATCTCTACTCATATATCTATATATCTACTCTATCTATCTATCTATCTATCTATCTATCTCTACTCATATCTATCTATCTACTCTATCTATCTATCTATCTATCTATCTATCTATCTATCTATCTATCTATCTACTATATCTATCTATCTACTCATATCCATCTATCTATCTATCTACTCATATCTATATATATATATATATATATATATATATATATATATATATATATATATATATGTGTGTGTGTTTGTGTGTGTGTGTCTGTCCATATCTATCAATCTATTTATCTATCTGAGTCTACTCATATCTATCTATCCATCATCCATAGTTCTCATCATGACATGCATGTAAGTAAATATACGGAAGTAT
Source organism: Doryteuthis pealeii (assembly GCA_023376005.1). Lineage (NCBI taxonomy): Eukaryota > Metazoa > Mollusca > Cephalopoda > Myopsida > Loliginidae > Doryteuthis > Doryteuthis pealeii. The sequence continues at coordinate 109,202,340 of CM042141.1, read as the reverse complement.
ATACATTCATGAGCACGCTTATTTTCGAACCACACATACATGCACATGCAAAACTGAAAAATACCTCCGTATAATTAAAGCATCGATGTGTATTCTCTACGCACATAAATAAATATGTAGAATTACACAAGTATACGTTGAGTATATATATATATATATATATATATATATATATATATATATATGAGGTTAAGTAAACAAACAAATGTGTCTATTTTTATATGGCTTTAAGCCGACAATTTTTGGAGGATATGTGCTTAATTGAAGTCATACCTAACTTTGAAAATTAATCAGTTAATGATTAATGAATTTTAGGCGGGCATATATGTTCAAATGTAAGGATAAACAAATCGAGAGAATGTCAATCCCTGTCGAAATAGGTCGAAATGTACATTCAGGGATTGACATTTTCTCGATTTGTTTAGCCTTACATTTGAATATATATGCCCGCCTAAAATTCATTAATTATTAACTAATTAATTTTCAAAGTTAAGTATGACTTCAATTAAGCACATATCCTCTCTCTCTCTCTATATATATATATATATATATATATAATCCAAAAGTCCAGAGAAGAAATCTTCCTTACGACATAGGGTTTTTTTTTAAACAACTTGTCGCAGTTTGAGAGCTCAATGTGTGCTCTTATTTTTAGAGTCACAGAGCAAATTTATAATTAAAGAAATAACAAAAGACTTAGAGATCCTGCATTATATACTATTTCAGGGAGCTTAGACAAAAATGTATATTTCCCTGAAATAGTCTATAATGCATGATCTCTAAATCTTTTGTTATCTCTTTAATTATATATATATATATATATATATATATATATATATATATATATATATATACTAGACTTCTAAATAGGTTTAGAAATAAAATAGATAAGAAAATTATTAAAATAAACTGTTTTCTTTTTCTTTGTAGGAAATTATTTCATTGCTCGTAAATCAATCACGTAAATCGTCACTTGTCGAATTATGGAGTTAATTTTTGTAAATAACGTATTTTGTAGGATTTAAAAATTGTCAAATCCTTTCAAATTAACAACATCAAATCTTCAACTCGATCATGGATTTTCCTACTGTATTCTTCATGAAGTTATTTATCTACTAAGCTTATTCCAAAAGAAGCTTGGGACTTGTTTACTACAGTCACTGGTGTTCCTAAATGGTCACCCATCTTAGTACTGCGCAGGTTTAATGTTGCTCAACTTCATTGATCAGGTGGGAACCGGTGTTTCCGGCTTGATGTGATAGAAAATCCATTTAGTGTTTTGTTTACATAGCTTAACTTAGTATAGCACAAGGCCACAAATGTGACCCAATCCCTGATGAGGATCGAAGATATAGTTATTTACTAAGCTCAGCTTAGATGTTGCACAAGGCCAGTATGGGGCACCCAGTGGGAATCGAACTCACTAACAATGGGCTGCTAAGCTAGCTTGCTAACCATTAAGCTACATGAGGTGCCCAAGGATCGAAGATATATGAGTATTAATAGCCCACGAGACTAATTCGTGACCCACTACAACTACAGTGATGCATCCGAGAATCCTTATCTTTGTTGTGTTTCATTTTATGTTACTTTCGTTATTTTTAGTATTTACTTTTTAACTTTTGGTCTTCTATTAAGGTTGGCTTATTTTGAGCTCTAGTATGAGAGCACCTAGTAAGGCTTGAACACACTAAGCCCTTAATTCCCTGGAAATATAGAAATTTTTGTGCGCATTGTAGAGTATTGGTTGTTGTTGTTGTTAGTTACCGAACGTCGGTTTTTTCCGGGGTCAACAGACGGATTTTTAAAAATAGTTTGCAGTATCGACCAAAAATAATATTCGGTTGATTTGTATTTTGTCTCTACCCTCATTTATTTTATTTTTATTTTTATTCTTGATATATTCTCTAAATAATAAATTTATTGCAAATTATTGGCTTTTAGCGATGTATCTTTATCAACACCATCAATAAAAGAAAGAAAAAAACACAGCATGCATAAAATGTATCATGTAAACACGCTTAAATAAAAACGTATTAGTTTTTATTTTTATATTTTTACATGTTGAAAAAAGACTAACAAAAATAAAAAATAAAAATAAAAAAAAACAGATTCGATTTGACAGATACGGGTTAATAGGTAAGCTATAAAATAAAATTCACCCCCGCCTACAGATCAGCATTCTATTCGTAAACATATATATAAACATCAATTTGAGAGAAAAAAATCAGTGATAAATTGATTATGATATTCACAAATACGATTTAGAAAAAAAAAACTTTAAAAAGATAACTAAAACAATGCGTAAGTCGATTCTATAGATTTTAGATGATCGTTTGACGTTTCCGTACAAAAGAAAAAGAAGAAATGACCCCCGGGAGAAAACCCAGGAAAGCTCTGTACTCCAATATTACACAAAAACAGCCAGTTTGGATTTAGATCGGATTTGAACCAATAAAGCTACTACTACTACACTTGGACATAAACATTAGTCTACCATTGGAAAATATACGACACACTGACACATACAAAACAAAAATAAAACAAAAACAAAGCCTTATCCCATGGCCAAAACATGCGGCTTCTAAAAAAAAAACAGTTTACTAAGAATCTTTAGTATTCACCAATATATTCGTTTAATGATTTGATTTGATTTATTTTCTCATAGAATTTTACGGAGCCAAAATAATAAATTTAAAATAACTTATTTCTACTTACCTCGTATCCACATTTTGGTTCTGGCTTTTCTCCACGAAATGCTCGGGCAGATACGTCTTGGACAATAAAAAGTAGGAGTACATTAGCGACCAGTAACATCCTCCTGTATGGTCTGCTGGAGCCAGGGTTAGTCCTTTGAAAAATAAATGTCATTTGGGACGTTTTGGTATACGCTTCTTTTTCACCCAAATAGACGATGCTAGCAATTGATCAGGGGGGTCCGGGTTTGTTTGTTTTTTTATTTAGTTCTGTAAAAAAATAAAAATAAATAAAAGAAACCTTTCGGACGCTGTTTTATTTTTATTTTTCTTTCGTTGTATTTTTTTGGAGTGATCTCTTCTAAAAGAAAGAAATAAAAAAAAATCAATCCCTCGTCACGTTTTTCTTTCTCCTTTTTATCCTTTTATGTATATATAATATATATATATATTTATATATCTCGCTGCTACTTTTTTGTGTTATATATTCTAAACCTGCATTGAATGAGGTGGGGGGTATAGGTGTCTGTCCGTTTTTTGGGAAAAAGGACTCTGTAACAGAAAGGACGCTAATGTTTGTGCGTGCGTAAAAACAAAGAATTTACAGAAATACAGACAGTCAGAAAGAAAGAGTCAATTTGGGCATTGGTTGGTTTAGAGAGTAAGATACGAAAAAAAGAGGAGGGTATAGAAATGTGTATGTGTGTGAGAGAGAGAAGAGAGAGAGAGAGAGAGATAGAGAGGGAGAGAAAAAAAAGGAGAGAAAAATGATGTGTATAATATAATTGGGACGTTTCAGTGAAGAGGATAGCGGAGAACACCAATCAACTATCAACACAATAGCACACACCGCAAGCAAGCAGGCAAACTGAGCAAGCGAGTCGACAGTTTTACTATTAAAACGAGAGATCTTGCTTGCTACTAAGCTATAAGTAGAAATCGAGAGACGAGTAGGGCAGCATGAAAAAGAAGAAGAAAAAAAAGAGAGAGTAAGAGAGAGAGAGGGAAGGGAGATTGATAAAGAAAATAAGAGTGAGAGACAGAGAGACAGACAGACAGATAGCACAACCTTCGAAGGAGATAATAATCTAGTGGTTTAGTCGGTTGGTGGTAGCTAGCACACTGGAGCGGCTAAACGCAAAACAGTCGACCACTGTCCACATGGAAGAAGAAGAAGAAGAAAAAGAAGAAGAAGAGAACGAAGAAGAAGAAGAAGAAGAGACCACTTGAGAGAGAAAGAGAGAGAGAGAGGGGGGTAGAGAACGACCTGCTTGCAAACGTGCCATTCGCTGATGATTTAAAAACACGAATCTCGAAGCAACGAAGAAACTGCTGCCTTTATTTTGTTGTTCGAGGATCGAGCAAATCTATGGTAACCCACCCAGCCACAAACTCCTCTTCATTGTCGAATTGTAAATCTACTTTTCAATTATTTAGAATATCAGAGAGAAAAAAACCCTCAAACTATTCAGTCCACTCTGCTCAATAATAATACACAATATTATCGAGTATTATTGCTACTGCTATTTAAGATCTTCTTCTTATAGAACATTGAACAACTTACAGGTGCTCTTCTTCCACCGAAGGATGCTGCTGTGAGGTTCAATTCTTAGTTTTTTTTGAGTCGATTGAAATTATATTAGTTTGTTATTGTAGAGATTAAAAGAGTGACTTTCGTAGAGACACATCGTTAAAATAAAACTATCATCACCCCCCCTCACCTCCCCGAAAACGATAGCTTTTTTTTTTTTTTTTTTTTTTCTTTTTTTTTTTTTTTTTTTTTTTTTTACTGAAGACGATCAAGTTGATGAATTATTGAAATTTAATAGGCATTACACATATCGAAAATATTTCACTGGTGGAAACGACTGAAACCAGAGTTTGTTTGTTTTGTTTTTGTTTTTGTTTTTTGTTTGTTTTTTTTCATTTCTATATGAACTCTTAGCAACGGGCACCTCTTAACCGGCTCCGGAGTTGCAAAGGCACACACACACACACACACGTCTTATATATATATATATATATATATATATATATATATATATATGAAATATTAAAAAAACAAGGTATTTAGAGGATGATTTTATTATCGTTAGAAATATTAGCCACCGTTAGACGTTTCGGTTCATGTATTAAACCATCATCAGGGCATTGTAAATATGTGATATTGTAACTCCTGAAAAGTGTGTGTGTCTGTGTGTCTGTGTGTGTGCGAGCGTATGTGTTTGTGTAGAAGTAATAAGTAAATCTGAAAAATAAGTCATGATGATTTATAAATTAATTTCTTCCTAACGTACACACACACACACACGCACACACACACACACACACACACACACATATATATATATATATATATATATATATATAAAATCAAAACTAAATTGTTTTCTCACCTTATCCTGATAGTCTCATAATTATAAGTTTCATGTTTTCTTTTGAAAAAAATACAGTAAATTTTTCCTTAAAACTGACCTGAGGAGGAGGTGATAAAAAATGTTTAACTTTAGATTTTAACCTGTTTTACTGGCCAGTTTTTGAGCACTTTTCTGATTTAAAAAAAAGTTTTTATAACGATTCGTTAATTTCACTATACATACATACATACATACATACATACACAACATATTAACGATCTCTGATGATGGTTTAATAAACAAACCGAAACATTTTATAGTTGGTTCCTACAATAATAAAACCATCCTCTGAATAGCATGTTTTTACACATTTTTATATATTTTTGCACACACACGCGCACGCACACACACACACACACACACAAATATATATATATATATATATATATATATATATATATATATATATATATATGTGTGTGTGTGTGTGTGTGTGTGTGTGTGTTTGTGTGTGTATGTGTATGTCTTCTGTGTATGTGTGTGCGTGTGATTAATTGATGTAAAAAGCCTTTGTTTATAAAGCAAATATCCATTTTTCAACATAATCTTCTTCTTTGGCAGAACACACCGTAAATGAATTTAGTTAAGTAGATTGAACAAAATTCAGCTAATAACTAAATGTCTGGCAACGAACTTACTGAACCGACCTTTCCGACCTTATTACATAATTATATATATATACATATATATATATATATATATATATATATATATATATATATATATATATATATGAGGGTAAGTAAACAAACAAATGTGTTTAATTTTTATATAGCTTTAAGCCGACAATTTTTGGAGGATATGTGCTTAATTGAAGTCATACCTAATTTTGAAAATTAATTAGTTAATAATTAATGAATTTAGGCGGGCATATATGTTCAAATATAAGGCTAAACAAGTCGATAAAATGTCAATCCCTGAATGTACATTTCGACCTATTCAGGGATTGATGTTTTCTCGACTTGTTTAGGCTTACATTTGAACATATATGCCCGCCTAAATTCATTAATTATCAACTAATTAATTTTCAAAATTAGGTATGACTTCAATTAAGCACCTATCCTCCAAATATATATATATATATATATATATATATATATATATATATATATATATGACGGTTTGTCAAGCTTTTCTTTTTTATTGAAAGTGTAAATATTGCTCTGTATATGATTAATTTATTAGTTGTTATAAATTGAGCTCTCTAGGGATTTGTAAAAATCCTTGTATAAATCTATAAGTTTACATCAACATGACCATGTATTGTGGATATACAGGAGATATTGATGATCTCAAATGGAATTATCCCCAACATACCAGTCAATTGGATACTTTTACACACACACACACACACACACACACACACACATATATATATATATATATATATATATATATATATATATATTATGTATAGACTAATTTCGTTATGTTCCATGCAACTTTAAAACGTAGTAATTACATATAGATTGCATAAGGAATGCAAATCTGTGTTATTGATAGAATCAGAGTGCTCAAATGCACATGAGCAAAGCAGTATCATAACTAAAAAATTAATTACATTTTAGTTAACATATACGAGTATAATTCGTTACGCTCATAACTGAATTTCCTCGTATATCAAATCAATTTTCCTCATTGAAATAAATTGAAATGCCATTAATCCGTTCCAGAGACTCCTCCCAGAAAAGACCCTATATTTTTTTGCTACGTTTTTTTAAATAAGATAAATAGCAGTGTATTGTATAAAAACAAAATAAAATAGAATTTAATGAATTATGTGCTGTAATATATGTTTTAATGTTTATTTCTTATAAATTATATTTCTCTTTGACGTGATAAATTTGGAAAATTAGATGCTTTTCGTGAACATATAAACATAAGCGTATCTGAAGCTCGCTCGTACCTCAGATTTTAGCTCACAACACAAAGTAAAAAACCGACTGAGTGATAGTTCGTAACTTGGAGCACTCGTAAGTGGAGGCACTAAGTGGAGGTACCACTAAAGTAGTTAAATTTTATGAAATTAAAAGCAACTGTTAGTTACAATTTCAATACTGATGTCGTATGCTGTCATATTTGTACGTATGCGTGTGTGTGTGTGTGTGCGTGTGTATGTGCGTGCGTGTGTGTTTGTGTGTGTGTGCGTGTGTGTGTGTGCGTGTGTATGTGCGTGCGTGTGTGTGTGTGTGTGTGTGCGTGTGTGTGTGTGTGTGTGCGTGTGTGTGTGTATGTGCGTCCGTGTGTTTGTGTGTGTGTTAGTGTGTGCGTGTGTGTGTGTGCGTGTGTGTGCGTGCGTGCGTGTGTGTTGTGTGTGCGTGTGTGTGTGTGTGTGCGTGTGTGCGTGCCTTTTCTAAAAGATTCTGTTTTACACCTTAATCTCTCTTCGGTTTGGTTGGTTGATTGGTTGGTTGGTTATTTTAATTAATTCAGTGATGAATATTAATCCCACTGATTATGTGAAATATAACTACATGATCCAGCCTTAGAGATTTATATATATATATATATATATATATATATATATATATATATATATATATATATATATATATTGAACATATATGCCCGCCTAAATTCATTAATTATTAACTAATTAATTTTCAAAATTAGGTATGACTTCAATTAAGCACATATCCTCCAAAAATTGTTGGCTTATACCCATATAAAAATAGAAACACATTTGTTTGTTTACCTCATACTGTCGTGTAGCAAGTCAATAAAAAAAAGTGGAATTTAAATAAGTTTCAAAACAAACGAAGAATGTGGGAATGGCAAGCTAATGTAACGGTTAAAGACTTCGCCTGTCAGCTTGACAGTTGATGTTTCGAGTCACACATGGAGCAGTCTCCCATGTCTATAACCTTGCTGATGAGACCTAATAGGACGAAATGTACATTCAGGGATTGACATTTTCTCGATTTGTTTAGCCTTACATTTGAACATATATGCCCGCATATATATATATATATATATATATATATATATATATATATATATAAATTTAGTTGTATATCAATTTTGTTCTTGTGAACGTTTTATGTGATATCAGGAAGCGTAGGAAATATATAAAAAGTGAAAAAAAAAAACAAAAAAAAAAACAGAAAAACCACAGTTCTAATATATCACCGTTGTTTTGCTCTTGGTACGCTTTATTTTTCCTATATTCTGGGTGACCTTCACCCTTTTTCAAGGTATTCTTTGACAACTGAATATAACTTAATAGGAAAATAAAATAAAATATAACAAATGTGAAAAAATCAATGAGAAAGGATATATATATATATATATATATATATATAAGTAACACA
>CM042141.1:109163916-109188916 GCA_023376005.1 Doryteuthis pealeii | reverse complement strand
TGAAAGTGATACCAATTGTAGTTGGTACATTTGGAACGGTCCCAATAAACTTGGAAAAAAGACTGAAGGATCTGAAAATCAGAGGAAGAATTGAGACCATCCAGACTACTACACTGCTGCAATCGGCTAGAATACTCAGAAGTCCTGGAGACCTGAGGAGACTTGTTATCACTCAGACTCCAGTGAAATACCATCAACTAACGCTGATGTGAAAAACTCAGGTGTGATAATAATAATAATAATAATAATAATAATAATAATAATTCTATGTTGGCTGTTGGCTGCTCAAATTTCTCTTTCAGCTACATTGACGAAGAGGAAAACAATTTTTCTGACCGACGCCAGATCAAGAACGACAGATTTCCCCTGATAGCCAACATGGGGGATATAATCGGCATCCTGCTAATGTTGGCTGTTAAAATTTCTCTTTCAGCTACATTGACGAAGATGAAAACAATTCATCTGACCGATGCCAGATCAAGAACGGGCGGAATTCCCCTGATAGCCAGCATGGGGGATACGGTCGTCAAACTGCTAATGTTGGCTGTCAAATTTCTCTTTCAGCTACATTAACGAAGATGAAAACAATTCATCTGACCGATGCCAGATCAAGAACGGGCGGAATTCCCCTGATAGCCAGCATGGGGGATACGGTCGTCAAACTGCTAATGTTGGCTGCTAAAATTTCTCTTTCAGCTACATTTACGAAGATGAAAACAATTCATCTGACCGATGCCAGATCACGAACGACCGGAATTCCCCTGATAACCAACATGGGGAACCCGATCGATATCCGGGTAATGTTAGCTCCTCAAATGTTTCTTTGGGCGACCCAACCGAAGAAAACAATTTATCTCAGACATATCAGAGGAAGAAATGGACAAGAGAAGACAACATAAAAGTCCTTCAATGTTATTTTAAAAGCAACCCAAAAGAAAAAAGGGTATAGGAAGAGGATGATAAAAATTTGGAAACAAAATAATAATTTCACTACCACAAGCCAAAGACTTGCTGACCAAGCAAGACTGATCCTAAAGAAAGGTTGGTTTTCTGATCTCGAGATTATTGAAATTAGTGGGCAGGTAAGTAGAGAGGAAGATGCCCAAGAGGTAACATCGGAACTAGAGGAAATGCCACACACTAACAATCAAAACAGCACGGAACATATTGCAAATGTAACACTAACACAAGATGAGAGACACGAAATAGAACTAATAAAACAACTCATGAAAAAATCGAATGATACATTGCCATCTCTAAGAAACCAGGGCTGGAAAAAAGTAAAAAGAGAAACCGAAAAGGTTAATAAAAGATTACAAAAAATCCCAACAAACAACATCACCGAATTGGACGACATAATTTATGCGGGAGCGAAACGAGTTAGCGAAAAAATTGGTATCCCAACACGCAAACCAAACAGAAACAGAAACACTAGAGCTGGATGGGAAATGCGATTAGAAAGAGAAATTAAAAGCCTGTGACAAAAAGCAAAATCATTAGTAAAAGGAAACACGATTAAATGCAATGACGGAAAAAAGACAACAGCAAACATGGCTAACTATACAGCAAAAAGAAATAAACCAAAAAATACTAGCTAAGGAAGATAGACTCAAAAGATACCGGGACAGAGTTAAACAATACAAGCAGAATAGGACTTTCCAAAATAATGAAAAGAAATTCTTCAAACATTTCAGTGAACAAAACATTAAGAAAAACGAATATCCGAATGCAAAGAAAACAAAAAACTTCTGGAGAAAGATATGGGAAAAGAAAGGACATAACAGAAAGGCAGAATGGATAAATAAGATGAAAAGGAACTGTAAGGACTCGAAGAAGGATCCGTAGCACAAATACATCTGGAATCGCTAAGAGCAACACTAAAGAAATTGCCAAACTGGAAAACACCGGGGCACGATGGAATACATGGGTACTGGTTTGAAAATTCACATCCATCCATGACAGAATGGCCCGACAGTTGAACAAATGTCTAGAAGAAGCAAACATACCGGAATGGATGACAAAAGGCAAAACTACCTTGATCCAGAAAGACCCCCAAAAAGGAACCATCCACAGAAACTATAGGCCAATAACGTGCCTACCTATAATGTGGACAATCTTAACCGCACAAATAAAAGAAGAAATCTACTACTCGCTTCATTGTCGTGGATTATTTCCAGAAGAACAGAAAGGGCCGTAAGGGAACAAGAGGAACAAATGACATGCTCTTTATAGATCAGCACATTCTTAAAGAGGCTAAAGAGAAGCGAAAAAATCTAACGATGACATGGATTGATACAGAAAGGCATATGACATGGTTCCGCAAACATGGATCCTTAAATGCTTGAAGATATCGAACAAAGTAATAGAATTTATCACTAATGCCATGAAAATTTGAAAAGTTGAATTATCAGCAGGAGGATAGACCTTAGCAGAGGGGAAATACAAAGAGGCATCTTCCAGGGTGACTCCCTCTCCCCTTTACTGTTCATTATAGCAATGATGCATCTTAACTTTATACTTAGAAAATATCCAGGCGGCTACAAATTTACCAAATCAGAGGAGAAAATAAATCATCTTATGTACATGGATAACATCAAAGTTTTTGGCAAAAATGAAAAAGAGCTAAAAACACTTGTACAAACAATTAGAATTTACAGTGAGGATATAGGTATGGGATTCAGCATAGACAAATGTGCAATGATAGTTATAAAAAGAGGGAAAAAAGAAATAACGGAAGGAATCGAATTACCGAATAAGGAAGAAATAAGGACGCTGCGAGAAAAGGAAAATCATAAATACTTGGGAGTACTGGAGGCGGACACCATCAAACAAAGGGAGATGAAAGAAAGAGTAAAGAAAGAGTACCTCAGGAAAACGAGAAAACTCGTAGAAACTAAACTCTGCAGCAGAAATCTCATCAATGGTATAAACACCTGGGCTGTCCGTCTTGTAAGATACACTGGACCATTCTTAAAATTGACAAGAGAGGAGCTCCGACTGATGGACCAAAGGACAAGGAAGGTTATGGCGATGCACAAGGCATTACACTCGAGAGACGACACAGACAGACTATATGTATCAAGAAAAAAAGGAGGAAGAGGTCTCGTCAGTATTGAAGATTGTGTAAATTCGACAATTTAAGCACTCGATGAATATACAAAAAAGAGCAAAGACATGGACATGGCTAAGAAGGAGAAACCTCAAACGAGAAACTAAATCTCTTATAATTGCATATAATTCGTGCCTATTCTTGTACTCTCTTTGTGGTAGTTTGCTGCATTCGCTTATTATATGATTAACCGTTTCGTCTCTGTCTCCACACATTCTGCACTTGCTATTCCGTTGCGTCTTATTTATTTTTGCCTTTATATAATTTGTTCATTATGAGAGTTTTTAACACCAGCGTTAGCTGATGGTATTTCATTGGAGTCTGAGTTACAACAAGTTTCCCCAGGTCTCCAGGACTCTTCTGAGTATTCTAACCGATTGTAGCAATGCAGTAGTCTAGATGGTCTCAATTCTTCATCTGATTTCCAGATCCTACAGTCTTTTTTCCTAGCTTTTTGGGACCGTTTCAAGTGCACCAACTACAATTGGTATCACTTAGACCCCCATATTCCACAGATTTTTAAATTCTCTGGCAAGGTCCAGGTATTTGAACATCTTTTAGTTTTCCTTCAACTTCACCATTTGATCTGCTGGAACCGCAAAGTCCACCAGTTGACAAGTTCTCTTTTATTTTTATATTATTATTATTAGTAGTAGTAGTAGTAGTAGTAGTAGTAGTAGTATTGGAAAAACAGCCACAATAATGACGACAATATGATCTGAGAGAATTTTAAAAAAAGATAGATTCTCTGTGTTTTTGAAATTTAAGTAGATTACCCAGTCAAAGTCAAACGATCGGATTTGGTCGCATCAAGAATAATTATAGCAAAATCTGTCAGATCATTGATGTCACTGTCCCGCCAGATCTCCGATTAAAACTGAAAGAAAATGAAAAACTGAATTTTGCAAGAATACTGAAACAATGAAGGTGACCATTGTACCCATCATTATTAAGCAAACAGAATGCAAGAATTAAAAATGCGAAGAATCATCGACACCATTCAGGCAACACGTATACTAAAGGGAGGCGACTGTTGTGTAATGGTTATCGTTGTCGAAAATGGATAGCGAGATAAGTTCAAATCTGTTTGCCGACAATTTTTGGGAGAATATGTGCTTAATTGAAGTCATACCTAATTTTGAAAATTAATTTATTGATAATTAATGAATTAGGCGGGCATACCTGTTCAAATGTAAGGCTAAACAAATCGAGAAAAAGTCAATCTCTGTATGTACATTTCGGCCTATTAGTTATAGAGTTATAGACAGGAAGACTGCTCTGTGTGTGATTCGAACCCTGACTGAATATATATATATATATATATATATATATATATATATATATTTTTATATATATATATATATCATCATCATCATCATCATGTCGCGCACGGATATCCATGACAATCTTTCCCCAACCTTCCCTATTACTCATGGCCCCTGGGAGGTCCTCTGTGCTGCATCCAGAGTTTTCGCGTAGTTGGTCAATGTATGTCAGCAAAGAAACGGACATATATATATATATATATATATATATATATATATATATATATATATATATATATATATAAGACATGCTAACCAGTTTGGTGAAGAGTGTATATATTTATGATGACGTTACTTTCTGTACAAGCTGGATCAGATAAGGATTTAGAAAAAAATAATCTTAATTTATTTCTAACAATATTTCAGTTCCCAGATAACAGTCAGCCCTGTCAGTGTGCCGACCTCACCCCAGCAGAGGGATCAGAACCCTGCCCCACCCACCAAATAGGGTCATCTGTTTTGCCATAGTAACCCATGGGACAGAATCCTGGTATCTGAGCAGCCCATGACATGCAGCACTCCACTTTGGTCTTTACTTGGTCTAGACGAGCGATTAGAGGGAGAGGCCCTCTCCGATCAATCGGCTGGTCATGTCAAACCCTAGCACCTATATGATTGTCCCAATCATATCGCTTTTTTGGCAAATCCCCAACCCTTTTTATCATATGTGCTAGAAAGCGGTGGCTGAGGGTCTTATTGTTCATGTTATGACGTTAAACTGAATCTGGTGTTGAGATTCCTGTTCTGGAGCTCTAGGAAGTGTGGAATATCCCTCCATTGCTATTACTCCCAGGTTTGCTCTTATTCAGATTGGTAGTACCTGTTAGGGTCCCATCTATGGGTTGAACAGATCAAAAAGTGTTTGAAAATGTGTTTAAAAAATGAATTTAAAGAGAATTTGAAAATCCAACAAGAATGAATGAAACAAAAAGGTTTTTCTACATAAGATAACTCAAGGGTTGGCATAAAATTGCAACCAACCAACCAACCACCAACCAACCAAATAACAGTAATATCTTTAAATACTTTGATTCGTATTTTAAAGAATGTTTATAAGCAAATATCTACCGTTTTTTTGTTTCCCGCTTCATTTCATATCAATTGGCGTTCCTGATTATGTTAGCATGACAACCTCATAGACAGTTTTAACGTTTCTCAATATCCTCAAATTAAATCCTCTTTAAAGGTACAGAACATCATAAAGATATCAACACTCCAACAAATTGCTTTGCACGTCTTGTTTCTCTCACACTCTGTCAGATATTATATATATATATATATATATATATATGTGTGTGTGTGTGTGTGTGTGTGTGTGTGTGTGTGTGTGTACTGGGTCTAATGGGATTAATCAGGTTCAGATTGCAGATTATATATATATATATATATATATATATAAATATATCCGTGTGTGTGTGTGTGTACGTGTGTATGTATGTGTGAGTACGTGTGTATGTATGTGTGTGTATGTGTGTGTGTGTGTGTATATAATAAAGTAAGCCTAATGAGTCAGAGAATATCTACCTAGGTTTCTCCTAACGGATCATCTGGATAATTCTGACAATTATCTATTGGCTCTAATTATTGTATTGAGCACTTTAATATATTTAACTTCGGCAACTCTTAGAATATTTTTTTTCTTTTGGCCATCATAATAATGTTGACTGATTATTTTTACGTGCTGCATATGATTTGGTCTTTGCTTTTTTTATGTATTGTTTTTCTCCAGACAAAATTTTGTATTGCGTGATTGCAAATTTTACACTGTCAGAGTTTAGAAATAAATAAATAAATATATATATATATGTGTGTGTGTGTGTGTGTGTGTGTGTGTGTGTGTGTATAATCAATGAGAATTTTTAGAAACATATCGATAGATTGTCATCTTTTAGGAAGATAGAAATGAAAAAAGAATAGAACGTTATTTCTTTTTTCAGAATACAAGGTTTGTCAAAAGATACCAAAAAATCGTTACTTTTTGCCATACCTTGTATATATATGTTTATTAATACTCTTGTTCCTTAATCATCCAAACCTTATCTTGCAAAACCCTATGGTTAAAAATGTAAATCCTGATTATCTGGTCTTGCTTATCTGTCTAATTCTTATTTCTTATGAGTGTCGGCTAAATAATAAACTATTCCGGTTTTATCATAAAGAAAGAAAGGATGACTATGAAATGAACTGATGAACTCTTCCCTCAAAGGTTATCATTACCACAAATGCGAAATACTTTCGACTTCGCATCCAGCCAAAAAAGGATATCCTGGGTATGAGACTAAACTGCATGTGTGTATGTGTTTGTGTGTGTGTTTTTTATGTATGTGTGTTTGTTTGTTTTTATTTATTTATTTGTGTGTGTTTCTCTCTTCTCTCCTCTCTCTCTCTCTCTCTCTCTCTCTCTCTCTCTCTCTCTCTCTCTCTCTCTCTCTCTGTGGTTTTGCTTGAGCTGCTTCATCTCTTGGTACCCTTTCTCCCTTGACCGGAATTATGAGATGGGGTTGCTTATGTTCATTTGCATTGTTTTGGGTTTTCTTGTTTTGTTTTTTTATGCAGGCTAACGTATATATATATATATTATATATTATATATATATATATATTATATATATTATATATATATATATGATAGGAATGTAAACACGGTGTGTTTGGATATGGCTTTTTGCCGACAATTTTTTTTTCTTCCTATCTATAGCTCTGCTGATGAGGCCTAATAGGCCGAAATGTACATACAGAGATTGATTTTTCTTGATTTGTTTAGCCTTACATTTAAATAGGCATTCCCGCCTAATTAATTAATTATTAATCAATTGATTTTCAAAATTAGGTACGACTTCAATTAAGCACTTATTCTCCCATATATATATATATATATATACTAGCAAATATATGCACCCTCCGGGTGCAAGTATTTAAGTTTAAATGTAATAAAATATTAGATTAAATCACAAATGCTATTGAAACTAAATAAGAATGCAGATAAAAACATTTGAAACAGAGGGTGATATAATCGGAAAATAGAACAACCGAAACTTACTCTCCCATCACTTCCGTTTTTCAATGCTAAATTTTGCTAATTTAACTACTGAGTTAATATAGGAAGTAAAGAATAAAATTAGTTATTTCTTTTTCTTAATTTTTCTTTTAAGATTATCCGCTTTCCATTAACCAAACAATTTATCAATATATATATTTATTAAAATCAAGTTTTTAATATCAATATGCAAATTAGCTTTACCGTTTACACTGTAAACCGCTAGTTTGTTGTATATATAAATTCAATTGCATGTTTTTAGTATTTAGATAAGACCAACGGTGTTAATAATGTCAAACAGTTTTATTAGTTATTGAGGTTTAAATAAAAATAAAATCATGGAGAATGTGATGTAAATAACTAAGGAAATTCAGACTTGAGTAGTAATATAGTTTCGGTTACAGACAGAAAAACACACAATCTCCATTATAATAAGATATATATATATATATATATATATATATATATATATTATTATATACACACGTAAGCCTGCATGAAAAACAAAACAAGAAAATTTATATATTATTTTTAAAAAATAAGAAAAGTAGCACTGTATTGTATAAAAAATAATAAAACTGAACGTAAGGAATTATATGCTTTAATATGTTTTAATGTATATTTTTTAATAATTTTTTTTCTTTGGGGTAATAAATTTGCAAACTTAAATGTTTTTGTAAACTTATTAATATAAACGTATTCGAAGCTCGCTCGTACGTATCCCAGCAAAGTGGGCACATTATAGCGAGATTTTTGTTAGAGCATTACACTTAAAATGCTTTAATTTTGAATATAAAGCAATTTTCAGTTCAATTTGCTATTTTGTTGGGTTGGCGTTTACGCTGAACATCCTCCAAAATTCTCGATGAATGTTGCTTGCTTGGGTTTTACGGCATGTCAACCCTTGTTGGGTTATTTCATGCTGAAAACGTTTTGTTTTATTCATTCTTGTTGGGTATTCATTTTTTTTTTTCAAACACAATTATCAAAACATTTTTAATACTCATTTTCTGATCTATTTAACCAATAGATGGGGCCCTAACAGGTACTACCACACCGGGTCAGGGTGGATCAGGGAGTAAAGACGATGAAAGGGTACTCCACATTCTCCAAAGTTCACTATTATATGCAGTTTAACGTCATACCCAGGACACTACGAACCTCAGCCACCGCATTCTAGCTCACATATGATGAAAAAAGAATTAGAGGTTTTCCATATAGTTAATAGGGACGGGACAATCATATAGGTGTTAGGGCTTGATGTGACCAGCCGATTGATCGGAGGGGGCCTCCCTAACCACCCGTCTAGCCCTAAGTAAGGGTCCAAGTGGTGTGTTGCATGTCATGGTCTGTTCAGCCTCCAGGATCCCGTTCTTAAGCATCACGGGTCGCCGCTACCGTCCAACGAGTGGCCCCATTGTGGGGATTTTACGCCTCTGCAGAGGTACAGTCGGTGTATCCTACAACCCCAACCGACTGGGCGGTCGATGGATGTATTTACCCAACCCCCGCATGGGAGAACCACTCGACAACCTGGTGCGATACAAGATCAATTCTTTTAGAATTTAAGAGTTTAACAGGTTTGAATTCACCTAGACCGGTTGCCGTATCAAGAGCCCAGTCTGTTCGATTATTTACCCATAGCTGGAGGGAGAATAATTGGATTCATACCTTTTCTAAGGGTATTAGCACTATGTGAAAGGCAAACAGCCTCGTCCAGGATTAGAACTCGGATACATCGTGTCCATTTCCTATGACGATAACCATTACGCTACAAACATCTCCAAACTGAAATTCTCCATTTCTTCCTAAACAGATCGTCAGAATCATCATGAACAGCTGTTATCAGAGGAACCCAACCGGTTAATGGTTCGTCTAGGATAAATTCTAAATCTAATAATACCATTATCATCACTACGACAGAATATTCCATACTTCTGTCTCTATTTAATAATACATCCAACTGTTTTTTTTGATGTGATCATTACTTTTACTTATATCAATATTTGTCCCAACAGAGTTGGGGCCCTAGTTTGGGAATATTTATCGATTTTCTAATCCCCATAATACTCTCTTTTTTTCTCTTTTTTCATAGATGATCAAAGGCATTATCGGCTTTCCAACAAAATAGAAAAGTTTTGTTTTGCGTTCAATTCTAGGATAAAGTGGATCACACTGACTGAGATTTTACGATTAATTGTTTCATCTGCAGCAGCCCTATCTCAGGGAGTCTACAGGGAGTCGACATGTAGTGAGAGAAATGTACATTAGTTGTTTTTATATTTTTTCTTATTTAAGAAATATTCTAAAGTATTAGCAAAAGTATGCGCCCCCTGCGAGCAACTATTTAAGTTTTAATGTAATAAAAGATCATATTGAATTAAAAAGACTAACGAAACTAAATAAGAACAACTATAAAAATATTACATTTATCTTAATGTTATCTTAATTGATTTCTATGTAAAATTATATATACGATTGCTTTTAATACATTTGAGAATAAGATGATATTATTAGAAATCAGTAACAGCAAATAATTATTTATTAAAGTCAGTTTTGTTAAACTCATTATGCAAATTATTCCCCACCATATATTTTTTAAATCTTTATATATATATATATATATATATATATATAATATTTATATATATATATATATATCAGTATTTTAAATGCATTAATAATAGGGCCCATTTTGCTGTAATTCTAACTCAGCCAGACTTTAATAGAGACATTGTTAATGAATAAAATGCTAATTAAGATTAAATAATTACTATTTCAATAATTGTTGAGAATATAACTTAAATAACTAGGAAATTGTGACGTCAGTGGTGATGTAGTTTCGGTACTGACAGGAAGTTACATAATCTCCATTATAATAAGATATATATTTACCAAAGCAATATATGGACAGGATGTGACACAATGTCAATTTTCTTAGCGGATTTTACAGTTTTACAATTCAGAGTTTTCCTTCTCCTAGACCGGTTGCCTAACGCAAGGTTAAAGAGCTCAGTCCGTCCAACTATTTACCCATGACTGGAGGGAGAATAGTTGGATACATATCTTCCAAGGAGTATTAGCACTATGTGAAATACAAACAGCCACATCCAGGATTTGAACCCTTTCGTCGTGCCCCATTTCCTAGCATGGTATCCAGTACAACCACGCACCTTATTTTTAAGATATAAGACTCTAACACCTCTTTAAAACTCGTATTACCTTGTATTTTAAACGTATTCACATAGTGCTATTTTTTGCTTAGTATATCAAGTATCGATAACTGAGAAGTGTCTTATCAAAATTACATTCATTGCGTTTTCAAACACTGGAGAGGGGGAATTGTGTATTGCGTTCACCCCAGAAGCGGTTAGCAGGCACATCGTCAGCGTGATAGCGGGGAGTGATCCATTAAGTTGGGAGTAGGGAGTACGAACCGTTGGAAGCGGGGGGGGGGGTAAAATAGTTTATGTTGTAAGAATTAGCACACAAAAATTAGTTCACATTACAGAGGGGAAAAGTGATTTTCAGTGTAGGGGTGCTGCTGCCACCCACAACACTGATACCTGGTTAGCGACGGGCCCCGCGTTTGGCAAAGATATTTTAAGGATATCAATAATGAAAGCAAAAACCAATGACCCGAATAAAGGTTTTCAGATAAGTATCTTTTTTTTCTATTTGTTTTAATGGCATATCAACCGTAGTGGTATTTAATGGCAAAGCCAGTAGTGGCACTATTTAACGCATTGCTGAGGAGATAATGGGGTTCATACCTTTCCCAAGAGTATTAGTCCGAAAGTGAATGTACGATGTTGCAGTCTAGCACGTTAGCCACCAAACTACGCTGACCCCCCCCCCTCAAATCAGTATCGGTTGTTTGAAAAATAATGGCAGATTTTACATTTAAATTTGTATAAGTCTACATAAAAACAGTCAAATGATTTTTAATTAATAGACCAGTTCACATACCTGGGTAGTAATATCTCATCTACAGAAAGCGATGTGGATATATGCATAGAAAACGCATGGACTGCTATAGACAGATTGTCGGTCATATAGAAAGTTTTACATACAGAAGATAAAATACGGAAGACTGAACGATAATGCGACCAGGTTGTTGTAAAATTAACAAGGTTTTATTTAACACAGGCTAGAGAATGCTTTCTACCCTAAAAGTGACTTAACGAGCTCATACGTGTGTAAGCTGCGTCCTACTCAGTCAAAACCCCAATCCAAAAAAGTAACATGGCGAAACCCCCACTTCCGGGTTCCCATAGGTTCCCTACTGATCAAAGGGAGCAACTCTATTTTTTGTTAGGCTTCCTAACACTGACACACTGACATTCCTATTTATTATGAAAGAAGTCAGATTGTATATGTTTTGATCAAAAAGGTCTGAATGAGATAAAGTGAGATTTTTTTAGAACTGCAATCGTATCCGTACTACTGTGTGACTCACATCACCTGGACTTTCATAAAATTTTAGAGAAATCTGATGGAAACTACACATAGATGTTGCAAGCTGTCTTAAACAAATTGTTGGAAACAGCACTCTACAAGAAACAGCTGTACGACAAATTGCCCCTTATCATACAACCCATCCGAGTGAGACGATCAAGACATGCTGGACATTGCTGGAGAGCAAGGACGAACTCATAAGTAACGGTTCTCCTGTGAACATCTATACATGTACACACCAGTGTAGGACGGCCAGCAATCAGCTCTGTGCGAATCCTTGATGCCGTGCTGAAAACCTCTTAACAGTGATGACTGATAGGAACTGATGGCGAGAGAAGAGAGAGAGAGAGAGAGAGAGAGAGAGAGAGAGAGAGAGAGTGTGTGTGTGAGAGAGAGAGAGAGACACAGACAGACAGACAGAGAGAGTGTGTGAGTGTGTGAGAGAGAGAGACAGACAGACAGACAGACAGAGACAGAGAGAGAAAGAGAAAGAGAAAGAGAGAGAGAGTTATGGGAATCCGTGCTGGCAGCGCGACATAATGATGATGATGATGATGATGATGATGATGATGATGATGATGATATTCGCATACCTTCCATCACTGCATGAACCGTTTCGGCACAATAGAATTGACTACATTTATGGTCACTACCTTGCTTTTATGATTTGTACTGAATGGAGTCATTTTTTTTTTGTTTAATGGCGTGCTATCTAGCCGCCATTGCCTTTGCGATCAATCGGTCGATCGAGATCGAAGTATTGGTCACCCCCCCCCTTGATATAGATCTTAAACACGATCTTAGATTGATGTTTTCACCTTTTATTTTCTCTCACTGAGAAGTTTCAACTGAAGTTCCAAATGAATTCTTTCTGGTTAAAGAGAACGCAGTTTCGGTGCCATTGTTGTTTGGTTTTAATTTGGAATCTGCCAAACCTTTGAATAACTCGCTTTGAGGGTGCCACCAGGGGGAGCTACTTCATAAAAGCAGATTCGTTTCGCCAATCCCCACCCCCGGGGGTCTGGTCACTCTCAGAGAATTTTCGCCAAACAAAATAGTCCTCATAGCTTCGGATATCAAATATTGGTTAAATCGAACTTAACGGACCTAAATTACACCATCGTCAGCCCTGTAACACTATTGTGTTATGGGTTGATTGGCAATCTATTAATTAATTACCAATTAATTAAAACTACCCTAATTATTAATTATGGTGGTTTGTTAAAATTAAAAGTAATAATAATAATAATAATAATAATAATAATAATAATAATAATAATAATAATAATAATAATGTTTATATTGGAGGTATGTATAAAACGAAACGAAAAATCATCACGTGGGCATAAATTCTTTAAATTATGGAATTTTCGACGACTGTAATACTGAACCGGAGCATCGTTCTCATACATAACATACATACATTGAGACGGTACTCCAGAACATGTGTTATACCCTGTCAAAAGAAAAATACCAAACATCAGGGAATTAACCGAATTTAATGACATTTTCAGTGTTGATACATTAATGAATAAAATATATAATACACCAGTTATTTTATTTAAATCTTTTACATTTTTTCAGGTCAATTAACTTTGAACCACGTATCTTTGAGGCGTAACACAGATTCTCAAATTCCCTGATTTTTGGTATTTTTTCTTTCAGTGGGATGGGTGACATACGATGGTGGAATTTAGGTCCGTTAAGTTCGATTTAACCCAAATAGTTTATATTGAAATTCCTGAAGCCATTGTTGTTGTTGTTGTTGTTGTTGTTGTTGAATCACGCTTAATGCTAGTCTGTTTGTTGATTGATTGGTTGCTTGCTTGTTTTATTTTTAACGGCATATCAACTCTTTCGGGTCATTTAATTCCGAACCAAATCATTTTGATAAACAAAGGATCCAAGTTGCTTACAATACCCCCTGTTCACCTCCAAATCTGAAGTAAACCTCCAGCTGAGAGAAAGGTCCTCGTGAGCCTTCATGTCGTAATCAGGAGCCTTCACGGAACCTCGAACCGAACCCTTTATTTAATCCATTGGAGCAGATTGTTCTCATTCCATTAACCATAACCGGGTACAAGTGTTAACCTATGTTAAGTATTCTATGTTATTTTCGTCCGTAGTCAGGATTGAACCTGCAACCTACAGATGATTGTCACTTAGAATTGTATTAACTCAATCCTTATATCCGTTGCACTATGTGCCTCCCGGTTACGACATAAATACTCCTGAGTTCGACGAGAAATTCCCGAGTTCAACAAGAAACACCCGAAGAAGGTCGGTGGACACATCGGCCGAAACTTTGTGTATATAACAATAAATATGAGGACAACAGCCTGAAAAATCTAAATAATACAAAACATCCACTGTTTGTCTAATCCAGTACCTTGGCTGGCAAAATCGACCAGGCATCTTACAGGATTAGAGATATCTTTTGCAAACAAGTTATTTCAATATATTATCCTCAAAATGTATTATTGATATGTATTTCCGTCACATTCAATTCAACACTAAGTTATGGCCATGTCATATTCAATCCTTTTTGAACAAGAACATGCGGCTAGGGACCACAAGGTTCCGGGTTCGATACCAGCCCTCGCCAACTCAGTAGATCAGCAGTTTGTATTGTACGGTAAAGTGGGGAGCTGATGGTAGGTGTGGCACACAACCTCAACCGCAAAAAATAATCTCCCTGGTCTAGCACTAGTGAAAGAGGATAGACTCCCTCGCTGTTCGACTGATACCGACAATAGGCCACTCCACCGACTTTATCGAGGGAAATTATTGTATTAAACCCAACAGTGGCGAAGATAGTCGGCATTTTTATGTCCTACAATGAAAACGTCGCCCGTTGTAAAATGGTTATCGTTGTAGAAAATGGACACGGCAGCACGAGTTCAAATCCTGGACGAAGTTGATTGCATTTCACATAGCACTAATACCCTTAAGAGACGTATGCATCCAACCACATTTCCTCCAGGTAGGGTAAAAATAGTAGGGCAGACTAGGACATGGCAACCGGTCTAGGAGAAGAAAAACTCTGAATTCAAAGCTGTTAAACTCTGCTTAAAATTGACCTTGTGTCACATCTTGCTCGGGCGGATGGGTTGGTAAATATATATTGCCCTGATGATAATCCTAAGTAGGTTCTGCTTGATCGAGTCTGTCAAGTTCAATTGGGTAAATACATACACCGAAAAGTTGGAGTATTAAAAAATGATGTTCAGTGTAAAAGTCGACTGAAAAAGATAATCATTCATTTATACTCTAAATTAGTTCCGCTTAAAAATTGACCTTGTGTCACATTCGTGTGGAGGGGTTTGCAAATATATATATATATATATATATATATATATATATATATAACCAGTCAATTCTACCCCATACCGTGTAATTCGTTTCCAAGAAAATACTGAATTCTATCTACAGTTAACTAGAAATGGTGGGGGAATAAAAGAAAACAACACTGGGATGCATGGATACGATTTTTCTGCGTCCTTTTAGATTTTTATGCCTCAGTGACGCAGGACGCAGGACGCGTACCTAACATCATCTATATATATATATATATATATATATATATATAGAGAGAGAGAGAGAGAGAGAGAGAGAGAGACAAAGAGAGAGAGAGAGACAGAGAGAGACAGAGAGAGAGAGACAGACAGACAGACAAAGACAGATAGACAGACATAGATAGATAGATAGATAGATATGAGCAGAGTGATATATATATATATATATATATAGGGAGAAAAAGACAGAGAGAGTTTGTGTGGGAGAGACACCGAAACAGAGAGAGAGTCAGTCAGACAGACATAGATCGATATATATATATATATATATATATATTATATATATATATATATATATAGAGATAGATAGATAGATAGATAGATAGAATTGAGCTGAGTGAATTTACTCTCATTAAATCCTGGATTCAAACAGCATTTAAAACATCAATCTATATTTTATATGAGTATTTGAATGTCTACAAACTTATTTCTGTAAAATCCCGACCTTGTAATGATCGTTCTATTAGCGGGATTACTCGAGTTGATAAGTAATGCTAAATCGTTTAGTTAATCACATCTCACTTAATTAAGAACATGTGTTACTTTCTTTTGTGTCTGACTCTTTTCATACATATTTTTTTTAATGCTTTGAGTGGGGGTTTTACACAGTTACGTTTATTTGTTCCACTTACCTCGTGTTCAGGAGCGTCGGGTCCTGAGCCGGTGTGTGAGGTAAAATAAATCGCGTGGTATTAGGGAGCCGTACAATTCAACCCCAACACCAGGTAGATCCGGTCCACCTCGCCTAAAAGCTGCTGGGCCGTGTTTATTGCGCAGAGCTTGAGGCGCCTCAAAAGGGGAACGCCGATGGGACCACGTACCTTTTTGCATTGGTAACCGCATGAGTTTCAGTTTGTGCGTGGCTCTTCACGTTAAATATCTTTGTGTTGTAGCGCTTATCTTCCCTTGTTGGGATGGAGTTGAGTGGAAAAGGATTTGCCACTAGATGACATTACTGCCTGGCTATTTAAACTCTATCTAAAATCTATCTATCTATCTATCTATCTATCAGTCTGTTTATCTATGTATATCAGTCTGTTCCTTTCTATCTATCTATCTATCTATCTATCTATCTGTGTAATTTTGTTCATCCATCTTTCGATGCATCACGTCTCATCAATCTATCTATCTATTTCAATCTGTACATATCTATCTATCAATCTATCTATCTATCATAGTATATTTTCTATCTATCAGAGTCTGTTTATTATGTTTAGAAACTCATAGGAGAACGTCACTTACTTCACCATCAGTGCCCAGCATGTCTTGTTCGTCTTCCTTGGATAGGTTGTAAGGTGAGAGGTGTACGTGGCCGTGTTGCGGTTATTTTTGTAGGGTGTTGATTCAAAGGATTTGTTCTACCTGGCTATTTAAACTCAGCCCGGAAATCTCTCTCTCTCTCTCTCTCTCTCTCTCTCTCTCTCTCTCTCTTCTCTCTCTCTCTCTCTCTCTCTTCTCTTTTATCTGGCATCCATAAAGATGCACTAGACAAGTTGTGTATCTGTCCATTAAGGCGGGGAGGAGGGGCTTGCCCCTTAACTATACAATAAATGACTCTTTTATTCTATATTTAGTAGCCTCAAGATTAACTCTACAAGAACTCTTTCTTTCTTTAGGACGTTCGTCCTAACTGTTCTGTATCTGTGTTTTATGTTACACGTGCTCAGACAATAAAGTCTGTATTTTGTTATCTATCTCATTGTCGGAATTTGTTGTATATGACAGGTATGTATGTTCACCCATGTTGGGAAGCATTAATGAGGCCTCCTAATGTACTATAAGAAGCAGTTTTAGATACTAAAGCCAAAACCACATTTAATTCTTATTGTGTCAATTCGCCCTGCTGGGAGGTCAGGAAAATAGTGTAGTAAGGTCAAATGAATGGCGTGGTCCCAGAAAGCCGCCCCCAAGCAGCACCTACGTAAATGTTTCAGTAAATAACACCGTGACGTTTAAGATATATTTGGATCATCGTCATCATCATTATCATCATGATCAAGTTGTGCCATCCCTTCCTATCGGCCATCGCTCTTGGAAAGTCGTCTAAACAGCATCCATTGTCCCCACAGAGCTGGTGAATGTAAGATTTTGCTGGTCGGCCGCTGCGGATCCACAAAGTTTGATGTAAATATGACAGGAAAAACGTCTCTCCCACTGGATCGGATGGATCAGATGGTAAAATTTGATATTTATGCACTATCTATCTATCTATCAGTCTGTTTATCTCTGTATATCAGTCTGTTCCTTTCTTTCTATTTATCTATCTATCTATGTAATTCTGTTTATCTATCTTTCGATGCATCTCGTCTCATCAATCTGTCTATCTATTTCAATCTGTACATATCTATCTATCAATCTATCTATCTATCATAGTATATTTTCTATCTATCAGAGTCTGTTTATTATGTGTAGAAGCACCTAGGAGAACGTCACTTATTTCACCATCAGTACCCAGCATATCTTGTTCATCTTCCTTAGATATGTTGTGAGGTGAGAGGGGTACGTGGCGGTGTTGCGGTTATTTTGTAGGGTGTTGATTCAAAGGATTTGTTCAAAAATTCTTCTGTATTTCCCATCTAGCTATTTTCAAACGTTTCGTTAGATTCCAAGGGGTACAGCCATACAGTAGTACTGAAACGATTGCAGCTGGGTAGAAGTTCCGTTTTAACTCTTTATTACTCTTCAGTAAGTGCTCGTGTATTTTACTGTTCAATCTGGTCTCCATTCGTCGACTGAAAGTCAAAGATTTTATTTTCTGTATTAATCTGCAAACTGTATCTAACAGGATTTGTAACAAATTTATAGAGCTTACGATTATCTCTTGTGAAAAGTCGAGCAATTTCTAGTATTGTTTTAGGATCATGAAGCATTTGATTAATTTTTGCCTTGTCATCATTGCTCAAACATCCATGTTGCATAAAAAAAAATTGAAACGGAGGCAACAAAGTGATATCACCAAAATGGTGACTATCTGCTTAATGCTGCGCAGAATCACGTGTTATTGGATATGATTGCGCATGTTGGTTGGTTGGCCGGTAGGTTGGTTGGTTGGTTGATTGTTTGGATTTTACGGCATGTCAACCTTTGTTGGGTTATTTTATGTCAAAGACACTTTTTATTCATTTTTGATGGTATTCATTTTTTTTAATTCAATATTTTTAAATACATTTTTCTTAAACTCATTTTTTCTATTTAACACATAAATGGGACATTAATAGGTACTACCACTGTCGATGAAGAGGTACTCCACACTCCCCAGAGTTCCAGAATTGAAACTTCACCATTAGATGCAGTTTAATGTCATACCCATGATAATAAGACACTCAGCTACCACCTTCTAGCATATATATATATATATATATATATATATATATATATATATATATAAAGAATTAGGTGTTTGCTATAAGAGTAATAGGGTTGGGACAATTATATAGGTGCTAGGGCTTGACGTGACCGCCCGATTGATCGGAGGGGGCATTTCCGACCGACCGTCTAGCCAAAGTAAGGGCCAAAGTGGAGTGTTGCATGTCATGGATTGATAAATTAACCACGCCAACCACGCGCAACAGTTGGCCTCATTGGGGGGGGGTACCCCTCTGCAGAGGTGCAGTTGGCGTATTCTTCTGCCTTGGCCGACAGGGCGGGCGCATGTCTGTGTAGTCAAACTATTCAAATATATGCTGTTTCGTTTCTTTGTTTAATGGCATATCAACCTTCGTGGGTTATTTAATGCCAAAGACATCCTTGTATGTATGTATTTACCGACCCTACGAGAAATCAATTTTTAAGCGGAATTTAAAAGGTTTGAATTCAAAGTTTTCCTTCCTCTGGACCGATTGCCATGCCAAGGTTAAAGAGCACAGTCTGCCCTGCTATTTACCCATAACTTGAAGGAGAATAGTTGGATGAATACCTTTTCTAAAGGTATTACAGCTATGTGAAATGAAAACAGCCGCGTTCACGATTTGAACTCGAGTCGCTGTGTCAATTTCCTACGACGACCACCTTTACACCACGAGCACCTTGCAGAAAATCAGTAGTGGTACTATTTAACTCATAGCTGGGGGGTGAAGGGGTTCATTGCTTTTCCAAGGATATTAGTCAGAAAATAAATGTAATAGGGTGACTACGATGTCGTAATCCTGCACATTAGAATTCCCTTCCTGTCAATAAAAAAAGACATTTGAAAAAATAACTTGCATAAAATAAACGCGTTGTATGTGTACTAAGTAAGTAAAGTCGTCGGGGCGGCCTAAAGTCGGTATCAGCAATACAGCGAGGGAGTCAATCCCCTTTTCACTAGCGCTAGACCAAGGAGATTGTTTTAGCATCTGAGGTGGAGCGCCACACCTACCATCAGCTCTTTACTTTACCGCACAGATCCCTGTGCTACTCATACGCTGAGTTGGCGAGGACCGGTATCGAACTAGGAACCTTGTGGTAGTATTAACAAATTTTAATAAAAAAAAACGCAGGAAATATTTAGACATACCTAATATATAAAGTGAGCTAAGTATGAGGCACCCAGTAAGAATCGAATTCATTAACAATGATCTGTGTACAGATGTGCACGAAAGTATCGTATACTTAAGTATCGTATAGCCTGACATTCCGATAGTCTTGATTAGATTATTAATTTTTATGGTATATCAACTCGTTTAGAGTTAATTTATGCCTAGAAGTTAAAGAGTTGCGTTCACTATATGCTTATATTTACATTTTTTATGGAACTGATGCTTAATTTTTTTTTCTTTTTGGCCGCAGTCCAATCGAATACGAACATTTTTTAAACAAATCTATTTAACTCATAGATAGGACCCTAAGAGTTACTACCACTCCGAGTCAGAGTAGACCTGAGAGTAATGGGGGAGTTTTTACCCCCCTGCAGAGTATACAATCAGCATCTTTTAAGTCCTGGATTCTGTCTGTATTCTAAAAAAGAACTACTGACCCTGCAACTTACCATGCAAAATCCTAGCTCCTGTTGTTGTATAGCCGTCTCTTTATATAGACGGCATATATACCTTTTATACCATTCATAATCTTGTAGTGTACTTATCAGGTCTCGTTCTTGATCTTGTCCTGTATTATATTTCTTCTTACTTCATATAGCTTAGTATGAATATAGATCGGAATAGCTCTTCTTAGCTGTTTCTGGCTGTCTACCCCTGAAGATTCTAGGTTGGCTGAGACGTCCTGCGTTGTCGTTTGTTTTTAGTGACAACACAAGACATTTCTTTGATGAATTCACATGTATTTTATTTGAGTCTTAGATCCGGATCACTCAACCGCGCGTGCGAATCTATCCAACCACTAGCCATTGCGCCTTCATTCTTCAGTGGCCAGCTAGAAACTGATTGTTTACTATTAAACTCTCTTCCACGCTTGCCAAGCAAACAGGAAGAGAGGTCACAAAAGTGTTACGGGCCGTCAATCAAAATCCCTTTAATGGTTATTCTGAATTTCAATAAATTCTCTACACTAACCGTGCACAATTAATAGGGAACTCATCAATTATGCAACACCTTCTGTATTCAAAAAAGATAAACAGATGCTGAATCTCAGCATGCAAAATCCTGGCTCCACTTTATTTTCAAAACAGAACAACTGACGCTGCAATCTTGGCTCCTGTCTGTATTTTTAAAAAAGATCAATACACGCTGAAACTTAGCATGCAACTCCTGGCTCCACTTTATTTTCAGAACAAAACAACCGACGCTGCAATCTTGGCTCCTGTCTGTATTTTTAAAAAAGATCAATAGACGCTGAAACTTAGCATGCAACTCCTGGCTCCACTTTATTTTGAAAACAAAACAACTGACTCTGCAATCTTGGCTCCTGTCTGTATTTTTTAAAAACGATCAATAGACTCTGAAACTTAGCATGCAACTCCTGGCTCCACTTTATTTTCAAAACAAAACAACTGACGCTGCAATCTTGGCTCCTGTCTGTATTTTTAAAAAAGATCAATAGACGCTGAAACTTAGCATGCAACTCCTGGCTCCACTTTGTTTTCAAAACAGAACAACTGACGCTTCATTCTTGGCTCCTGCATGTATTAACAAAGATAAACAGACGCTGAATCTTAGCCTTCAAAATCCTGACTCCTGCCTATATTTAAAAAAGATCAATAGACGCTGAAACTTATCACGCAACTCCTGGCTCCTGCCTGTAATAAAAACAAAAGATCAAATGACGCCAGAAGCAGTGCCATGTTTCAATCCCTAAACAAAAAATCAGTTAGATAAATGCACTGCAAATACTGAAATACATGAATATGTAAACAAGAATTAAGCCCCCCTCACTCCCCCAATAAAACCTGATTAGCAAATACTTTCATCATTTCCCCTTCCTTTTCCCGCCTTTCCAAGCCCATCTTATCTATTCAGTGTTTCTTTAATTTATTTAAATTTCATTTAGAACATTTCCGCGTCTCCGTTTCTCGCCCGAGAATTCAGTGAATTTTAAGCGAACGTTTTTAGATTCTCAACTTGTAGAAGAGGATCTGATTCTTAAATTCCAAAAGAAAAATGGTTCAAATTTGAATGTAACGCTTTGATATAACATATCAGGAGAAAACCTAATGCTGCCATTGTTGGTTGGTTGGTTGGTTGGTTGGTTGGTATTTATGGCATGTCAAACCTCTGTCATTGTTGGTAAATACAGGGTGTTTAAAAAAGACGCTAATGTTTCTATGAGAGTTTCTTTATTATATTACTAGAAGTGGCTACCCAGCGTCGCCTGGATAGAGGAGGGTGGAACAAAAAGTCTCGCATATCCATTATAACTGAATTGGATCCTCGCAGGATTCCCCATTAAAATCCCTATATAAAAACAACCTTGCATTGATCAGGCCTGGTGCAACGTCAGTGCACAGGCACTATATGAAACATACCATGGTGTAATGGTCAGAGTCGGAGGAAATGGACTCGTCGACGGGCGTTCAAATCTTGCAGTTTGCATTTCACATAGCACAAATAACATTGGGAAAGGTATGCATCCATGTACTCACCTTCTAGATATGGGTTAATAGTAGGGCATCCTGGCTCTTTAACTTTGTTTAGACAATCATTCTAGGAGAAAGAAAACTCCGAATTCAAACCTGTTAAACTCCACCTTTAAAAAATGACCCTGTTTCACATCCTGCCCGTGTGGAGGGGGTTGTTAAATATGTATGACACATACCAAGGCTAGAGAGCCCAGTCTGTTCTAATATTTTACCCATAGCTGAAGGAAGAAGAGATCGATTCATTTACTTAGTCAATAAACGTTACTCTATGCACCTCCGTCACGTTTTGTCTATAGTTTGTTTTTTGGTTTCTTCGTTTAATGGTATATTTACCTTCATGGGTTATTCAAGCCATCTTTGTAGAAGAACAGTTCTGGTACTATTTAATCCATAGCTGGGGAATTAGGGGATTCATATCTTTTCGAAGTGTAAAAGTAAGTAAAGTCGTCGGTGTGGCCTAA
The DNA here is from genome assembly GCA_023376005.1 of Doryteuthis pealeii. Lineage (NCBI taxonomy): Eukaryota > Metazoa > Mollusca > Cephalopoda > Myopsida > Loliginidae > Doryteuthis > Doryteuthis pealeii. The sequence continues at coordinate 109,165,940 of CM042141.1, read as the reverse complement.
AGTCGGTATCAGCCAGACAGCGAGGAAGTCTATCCCCTTTTCACTAGCGCTAGACCAAGGAGATTGTTTTTAGCATCTGAGGTGGAGCGCCACACCTACCACCAGCTCCTTACTTTACCGCACAGATCCCTGTGCTACTCATACGCTGAGTTGGCGAGGGCCGGTATCGAACTAGGAACCTTGTGGTTTCTAGCCGAATGCTCTACCAACTAATCTAACCCGGTACTTGTCTGAAAATGAATGTGATAGCGCGACTGGAGTTCGAACTCGCGTACTACGATGTCACTACGCCACGGAGACACACCTAGGAATATTTTAGTACTGTCTCTATAATACAGTACCGTTAATTAAAAATAGTGCCGCAGTCTAGCACGTTAGCCACTGCGCCACGGTTGGTTGGTTAGCTGGCTGGTTGGATTTTTCGGTATATCAAATCTTGGAGTATCTTATGCCGAAGACGTTTTCATTTCATTCATTTTTGTTGGGTATTCAATTTCTTTAAACTCATTTTTTTAAAACACTTTTCTTAAACTCATTTCTGATACATTTAACGCATAGCTCGGACCCTATAATGGACCTGAGCGTAATAGCGATGAAGTGGAACATCCCCACCAAATGCAGTTTAACATCATACCCAGGAGACTACGACCCTCAGCCACCGACTTCTAGCACATATATGATTTTAAAAAAAGAGCTGGCACTTTGCCATGACAGCAATACGGTCGGTACAATCATATATGCGCTGGGACTTGACGTGGTCAGCCGACTGATCGGACGGGGTCTTTCCGACTGTCCGTCTATCCCAAGTAAGGGCCAAAAAGAGTGTTGCATATCATGGACTGCTCAACCACCAGGATCCCGTCGTTAAGCACCACGGGTTACCACCCACGGCTAACAAGTGGCCCCATTGGAGGGATTTTATCCCTTTGCATTGGTACAGTCGGTGTATTCTACAACCCCAGCCGATAATGGACGGAAGATTTACGAACAACCGTATTAATATAGAGATTAAGCCTCATCTCATAAAGCTTATTATAATGGAAATTGTGTGTTTGTCTGTCTGTAACCGAAACTACTCAAGTCACAATTCCCTTAGTTATTTACTTCACACTCTCCTTGATCTTATTTTATTTAAGCCTCAATTATTAATAAAATCGTCTTCCATTATTAATACTGTTGACTTATCTACATACAACATACAATTGTATTTATATATACAACAAATGGCTTTTATTTTTATTTAAACTTCAATTATTAATAAAAGCGTTTGACATTATCAATACTGTTGGCCTTATCTACATTGTATTTACCTCGTACCCCACTTGTACGGGTTAGGCACAAACCGAAACTCATGGGTGGCGGGTGAAAAATTGCGTCGATCCCGTCGGCGCCTCAGGCACTGGGCAATAAACCCAGCCCTGCCCCTTTAAATCAAGGGGGCAGGTACTGCCGGGGGGGATAGCCCCCCTAGGATCGACGCCATTAACTTGTAAAGATCCAGGGCCGAAGCCACTGGACTCCCGGCGTTGGCCTTATCTACATACTGATAAAATGCAATTGTATTTATATATACAACAAAATAGCGGTTTACATTGTGAACGGGAAGGCTAATTTGCATATTGATATTAAAAATTTGATTTTAATAAATATGTGCTTAGTGTTATTGCAGAGGTATAGTCGGCGTATTCTACGGCCTGTCGACAAGGTGGACTACATCACGGAGACTCCATTTTTACCTATGTAACATGCATATTAGTGTTTACAATTAGGAAATGGTAATATATCCCATAAGACTTGACGAGTACTATTTCTCTGTTGAATATTATGCGGATCCAAATGTAGATCTAAGAAAAGAGACAAGATTTCCATAAGTCTGTTTAATCAGATTGTAGAAATAATGAAATTGTTGCAAGACTAGACGGTTAGGGCGGAAGTCAAATTTGATTTTCCCGCATTCTCTTTTATAAAAGAAGATAATTTGTTTCTTATAGAACAAGATAATTCGTTTTCTTCTTTTTTTTTTT
>CM042141.1:109141416-109156416 GCA_023376005.1 Doryteuthis pealeii | reverse complement strand
ATCTTCTCCGACAACCCCTCTAGCCTAAGTAAGGACAAAGTGGACTGTTGCATTTTGTCGACTGCTCAGCCACCAGGATTCTGTCCTTAAGCATCACGAGTCGCCACCCACAGCCAACAGGTGGACCCTACATTAAACTACATCTAATGGTGAATTTTCAATACCGAGGCTCTGGGAAGTGTGGAGTAGCCTTCTATCTCCATTACTCCCATGTCCACTTTGGCCCGGAATGGTAGTACCTGTTAGGGTCCCATCTTAAATAGAAAAAATGAATTAAAAAATGTGTTTAAAAAATTGAGTTTGAAAAAAAATGAATACCATGAAGAATGAATAAAACAAAACGTCTCCGGCATAAAATAACCCAACAAGGGTTGACATGCCGTAAAATCCAATCAACTAATCAACATAGGGATGCGTTTGTAAAATTAGTATTTTAGTTTCTTTTCGTAAATATTTTATTTTCCTTCTTTCCTTCCTTCCTTCCTTCCTTCCCTTTTCTCTCCCATGCTTCTGCCTGTCTGTCTGTCACACACACACACACACACGATTCATTTTTATAATTGACACACATTCTGTTGGTTTCGTTCCATTTACAACCCCCCTTCCCCTCATCCTCAGTCTGCTCACTCCTCCTCATCACCCACTTATGTTACCCACCGACAACGACGCGCCTCAGGTTGATTTTATTCTTGCATTTGTTGCTATAAATGTTCACGGCAGAAGTAGATGGTGATAATTACCTTTTTGTGTGTTCACACCTGAAGTATCTTGTGGTTGACGCTGGAGATTAAGTGACAACAAGTCTCCTCAAATCATGATCACTTCTGCATTCTTACCGACTGCAGCAATACCCATAGTTTGAACACTCTTAACCATTTTTTTTTACTCCTCTTTACTTAACTCTTTGCCTACTTTAAACCGCTCACAGCGGCTCTCCAACCACTGCACTCCTACCGTAAACCGCTTGTAGCGGCTCTTGCACGTGTCACTTGTTTATATTGGAGAATTACTTCGTGAACACCCATGTCATTTTATTTGAATAGAATAAGTTCTGAGGTAAATAGATAGGGAACTTTGAAATATACCATACAGGTAATAAATATCAAGAAAATTTAGTAGAGCCGGGGGGGGGGTAAATTTGATAGGCAAAGAGTTAAACAGAAGGAAAAACGACCAGAATGCATTGCACGACAAACCCATAATACTTTTGAATATATTCTAACATGATGTGATGATTTTGTTGGTACTAGACAATGTTTTTACAACACAAACAAAATGATATATATATATTCAAAAATGCCAATGTAGATGACGTTTTGTCCTTCCTGAAAAACAATATATAAAACCCTCGATCTATAGTGACATATAAATTATTATTTAATCCTAGCAACAAGAAAACACCCTCCGGGCGGTGTAAAAATTATTTTTTAAGAGATATTGCCTGAGATAAATGAGAGTTAAAAATTCAATGTCAAAGTATCATAAGTAAGCAAAATTATCAAATTTATGAAAGGAGGAAAAAAAAATAAAACAATTTGGAATAGAAACTTAGTTCTGTCCCCCTCAAATAAATGTTGCCTGCATCTATTAATTATTAATCAAATAATCATTTGGAATATTTTGCACATACATTTTACACAAAATCGTAGGTATTTATTTATTTGTAAACTTTTTAGTTAACTTCTTGTTACTAACAAAAGAGCAAGAGTAAAGAATATTTTTTTAAATAATTTTGAGTTTCCTGAAAACAATGAAATTATATTGAAAAATATAAAAGTTAAAATTGAACTTTAGTCTATAAACTTATCCCTCAGAACGATTCCTAATTCCCAACCTATTTAGCAACAAACCACTGCAGACAACTTACAGTCAAAATCAAGAAAAATCCGTTAAAAAATCATGACAATAATTTTGACCATCCCTCACAATTTACCGCTTTGCATAAAATAACCCTGGGCGGGTTGAGGTGCCGTTGAAATCAGTCAATCACTCGATCAATATCAACCTTATTTTTCCGATGCAGGTATCATTGGGAAACGAGAAAAGGTTTTGGTAAAAGGGTCACGTTACCTGCATCGGAAAAACATGGTCTAAAAAAGGTTCGGCTTCGGGTTATCCTCAACGACCATTTCTCAAATAACCATTACTGTTAAGCTGAGCTGAAAACACCGGTTAACGCTAGATCAGCGAAGTTAAGCAGCTATGGGCCTGTTCTGGACTTAATTGGGTAACCACTTAAGCAACAGTTGGTACTATAAACATCCCGAGTCCTTTGTTTATCAAAATAACTTGATTCGGAATTGAATCACCAGTTTCACAGGTTTCGCCTTTTATTCCTCAATTATTATCTGACGTTTCATAGATTCTAAAGTATGGACAGTAAAGTAGCGGGACTTGAACCCAGTGTTTAGTAGTAATTGATCTGCAAGACTAGCTGGCTAACCCTTACATCCCGATTGAATGCCCTTTTACCCAACCCATCCGTCGCTGCTAGAATATGACACAAGGTCGTAAGTATAGGGCACCCAGCGAGGATCGAACTCGCTATTCGGTAGTAATGGATCTGAAGGAAATAATGTGATACTAGGTCATAAGTATCGGACATCTAGCGAGGATCGAACTCGCTATTCAGTGGTAATGGAGCTACGAAACTAGTTTGCTAAATATTACACTACGATGCGACGCCCTTGTATTCATCCAGCCCGTTTGCCACGGGTAGGATACGACACAAGGTCGCAAGTATGTAACATACAGCGTGGATCGAATTCGCTAATCGGTAGTAATGGATCAGTGAGACTAGCTTGCTAATCATTACCCAATGATGTGACGCCTTTCTCATTAATGATTATATAAACGTTTATTTTTAGATTATTGCCAATTTTCTCAACCGATTTTTGGCATAATTTAAGGGCAAAATCGGAAAGCCACTAAATAGGTCAATTTTGATAATTTGGGTCAAACCAATTATTTCTGCGCGTTGTGGTTGTGCGAGTAAATCTTTTTAACAGACCTAAGGTAACTGCTAGGAACGATCATGCAATGCTCATATTCAGGGCTGATCCTAAATACTCCCCCCAACCTAGGAAGGGGGAGGGGGTATCCATCATTGTCCGCATTTTTAATTATCTAACCTATACCAGAGTAGGCGTGAATCTTATTATAATATGAGATTGTGTGTTTTTCTGTCTGTTACCGAAACTATATTACTACTCAAGTCACAATTCCCTTAGTTATTATTACTATTTTTTTAATAAATATGTGCTTAGTATTATTGATTTCTAATTGCTTGGTTCTATCTTAATGAATATGAACAAAAATATTGGGGATAAATCTTAAAAGAAATCCATTAACAAGAAGAAATAACTGAAACTTTGTTCTTTATTTCCTATTCTAATTAAATAGCTAAATTAGAAAAATTTAGCAATGAAAGACGGAAGTGATAGAAGAGTAAGTTTCAGTTGTTCTATTTTTCGATGATACCCTCTGTTTCAAATCGTTTTATCTGCATTCTTATTTAGTTTCATTAGCCTTTCTAATTTAATAAGATATTTTATCACATTAAAACTTAAATACTTGCACCCGGAGAGTGTATATATTTGCTAGTTCTAATAATTAAATTACTATAAAAAAGGAAAACCGAATAATTATTAGTCGTGAGAGGAAAGAGGCAACGGTCACACCCTGTCGGTGACTTGTAACAAACATTTGGACGCCAGCAATCATTTCGCATTAATTCTCCACTATAGTGGCATATAAATTATTTAATCCTAGCAACAAGAAAACACCCTCCGGGCTGTGTAGAAATTATTTTTTTAAACATATTGCCTGAGATAAATGAGAGTTAAAAAATTTAATGTCAAAGGGTTTGAATCATAAGTAAGCAAAATTATCAAATTTATGAAAGGAGTAAAAAAAAGATAAAACAATTTTGCCTGCATCTATTAATTATTAATCAAATAATTATTTTGAATATTTTGCACATACATTTTACACAAAATCGTCGATATTTATTTATTTGTAAACTTTTTTAGTTAACTTCTTGTTACTAACAAAAGAGCAAGAGTAAAGAATAATTTTAAAAATTGCTTACCCAAATTTTGAGTTTATATAACACAGGGTTGTGTTTCTTCTGTGTATTAATGATTTTGACTATAAATTAAAAACTCATTAATAGACTTACACAATCATTGAGAATATTGTGACGTAAGCTGTGACGAATTCTTAGTTACAGACACAAATATACCCAATCTCCATTATTATTAGATAATAGAAAAAAATTAATCTAATCAAATCTGCCGAATTCTGAGGAGTGTTCTTCAATTATTTCTAGTTTTCTTAATCTAATATTAATTATTGTTTTATTTGCGACCATGAACCCACATACCGCCTACAGACGCCAATATGAAGCCATCATTTTGGCCGACTTCTGACAGATGATGTAAGAGATCGTGGCTACATTCTTATTACATAGTATACCCAGGGATTTAGGGATGTATATGATTTTTTGGCAATGGCCTCACGCCAGTTATAGGTCAGGGTCGTAATTTTGACCTCCCTCCCTGGCTGTATTTCTTTAAGCGTGTTTCAACAGTATTCGGGAAAACTCAGTAACGTTTATCTACATTTCAACTGTACATTGTGTATCTTTTTTTGTGGAGTACGATGTGTAATGGTTATCGTCGTTGGAAATGAATACGGCGACACGAGTTCAAATCCTGGAGCTGGCGGCTGACTGTTTACCATTGGGAAAGTTAAGTATCCATCAATTCTCCCTCTAGCTATGGATAGATAATAGGATAGACTGTGCTCTTTAACCTTGGTATGGTAACCAGTCTATGAGAAGGAAGATTCTAAATTGAAACCTGTTAACAAATAAATACACCCTGCGTCGCATACTGCTCGTAGCGGAGAGGTTGGTAAATGCATACATTGTGTATCTATCTATACAGAGGTGACAAACAGCCAATCGATTGGGGCTGTAGAATATACCAACTGCGCCTCTGCAGAGGGGTAAGACCCACTATGGGTCCGTTTGTTGGTCGTGGGTGGTGACGCCTGATGCTTATGGATAGAATCCTGTGAAACAGGTCTGTGTGTGCGTGTTAACGTATAAAAAGAACAATTATTAAAAAAAGAAACAACAAACCTTGAGTTTTACTACTAACCATTTATTGCTTTTGATAAGGTTAAAGGGAAACAAAGTTTTTCTTTTATGATAACTCTGTCACTGTTGTGGCTTGATTAGGGACCAGAATAAAGACACAAGAGAGGAAATGAGTTAAACAAATATATTAACAAGGAACAGTAGTACAAACATATACACATAAGAAGGTTACTCGCGAGGCGGTCTATCAACTGTTCGAGGATACCACTGGAATATTGACTCTCGCTTAAGAGCAGTACCTGCTGCTATTTGTAGTTGGAAGAATTCATGCATGCGTGGTAAATTACCATAACAGTCACTATATTAAACCAATCCGATTTTGATTGATTGATTGATTGATTTTAACGGCCCGTCAACCAGTCCAGTACTATTTTATGCCAAGCGGTAAATTGTGAGGGATGGTCAAATTTATCTTGTCTTTTTTATGGATTTTCTTGATTTTGACAGCAGGCTTAATGGATTGGGAATCGCTTTGAGAGATGCGTTTATAGAGTAAAGTTCAAGTTTATTATCATAGTTTTTGGTATATGACATCTATATTGACATTTTCATGTTGTTTGTGTTGTGAAAATATTGTCTAATAATGTTATATAGCCGTCTAGTCTGGCTATATACACGGAGAGAGAGAGAGAGAGAGAGAGAGAGAGAGGGAGAGAGAGAGAGAGAGAGAGAGGGGAGAGAGAGAGAGAGAGAGTTATTATGAGGATTATGATGAGATATGAAGATATGAAAGATATGAGATTATGAGAGCATTTGTGGTAATGCTCCCACATCCAAATCCTTCTGACTTACTTGTCTTTCGTAGTAGATGGCTGGTACCTTATTTCTTTAGTCTGTTACTTGTGTAACTAGTCTGTAATCTGTTATCTTCATTTATTCTAACTGGTCTGTAAGATGCTGCTCTTTCTTTCAGATGCTGGTCTGACTTAGTGTTGGTTCGCCAAGACTGCCATTTAGTTCACAGAGACAACACGAGGCTTATATTTTAGTGATCCCATTTTTTATACAGATCCAAACTTTCTCAAACGCGGCGGAGTCGAAGCCGGTACGTCTTTACATCCCAACGTCTCCGGCCTAACTGCTAACTAAGCTAACTAAGCCTTCTTCCCCGCTGTCAGTGTGTAACCGGATAGAAGGTTACCTAAAGGTTATTTCTTGTCAATCATCTAACCCTACTGATTTTGAATTTCAACGACTTTGAATTCAAAATCTAACTCTACAATAACCGGTTTATCAATATGCATCAATAACAGAAAAATCACATTTTGTTAGAATGTTGTTAACGTTAAAGGGTTTTGATATGTTATGCATTCTGGCTGGTTTTCTTGTTGAAGTCAAAAGGAGGGTGTAAATTTTGTGTGAACTGTACGTAATCGGAATATTATGACTTGTTCCTTTCTGTACTTTCTGAGTAACGCCGGGTTTAGCGATTGAGGTACCCCGTAAGGGGAATGCCGACGAGATCAAGAATTTTTGCACTGAGTAAGAGCCAATTTAGCTCAGTCGGTAGAGCATCAGACTAGGAACTACAAGGCTCCGAGTTCGATACCGGCCCTCGCCAACTCAGCGTATGAGCAGCAAAGGATCTGTGCGGTAAAGTGAGGTTGTGATGGTAGGTGTGGCACTCCAACTCAGACGCCAAAAACAATCTCCTTGGTCCAGCGGTAGGGAAAAGGGGACAGACTCCCTCGCTCAGTGGCTGATACCAACTTTAGGACAACCCGACGACTGAGTTACGTTTTGTGCGTGGCCATCACATCAGCTTTGGTTTGTGCGTGACCAACACATGAGTTTCGGCTTGTGCGTGGTCCTCTGCGTTAAAAAGACTTTATGTTAATCCGACCTGCTGGAAGGTCAGTAAAATAACTACTTAGAGGTCATTACGTGTCTGTGGTGTGGAAACAGTCCAGCAATATTTATCCTGATCTTCTTTACCCAACAGACTGTGGATGGGGGGATGAAGATGGATACTTAAGAGTGCGACTTACTGACGAACTTCCAGCTCCTGAAGCTACTAATAAATAGTTGTTCTTATAAATGCCAAACAGGATGTAATAATGGACTTTGCCCGTACGAACATAATCAGCTTGTTTACTTGTATAAACATTGCGTGAACCAAAATGAGAAATAAGATTATTTAGCATATATGGATCTCGGCTGGCTTCTCTTTGCTCTTTACGATCTTCCTTTTTTTGTGATTTCTTCTTGGGATTTCTGTGTCTGTGCTCTCTGTTGCTTTTAACATAGGGAACATAAAACTTGATATTTCTTTTCTTAGATGTCTTTATTCAATCCCAAGTAAAACAAGAGTTCCCCAAATTGATTGATTTTTCATTATTATTGAATTATATCACATAATCAGTAAAAATCAAATACTAAAACTAGTAATTTTCTTTATTATAATAATATTAAGGATTATGCGAGATCCAATGCTGAATGACGTCTCTTTTCTAGTTTTAAGGCAACACGCACATACCATGACATTGTTTTATATATAAAAACAAATTACGGCTAATTTTTTCCCAATTCTTTGTAAAAACCAGTGTGGGGAAGCCAATTGAGATTTCAGTCGAAATAGATTTATAACTGTTGATATGACTGGCAATTAACCCTTTTTTTTCTGTTATATATATATATATATATATATATATATATATATATATATATATATATATATGGCTATTGATTTTTACTGATTAAGGGACATAATTAATCAAACCAAAATCAACCGATTTCCGAAACTGGTCGTATACCAGCCTCTGTTCGTAATAAAATTTTGCTCGCTGCCTGCTTTAGCGATACCAGCAGTTTAGTTTAATTTTAGTAAACAAAATCGCATTCTAAGCAGTTCAGCTCGGAATTTCTTATCAATCTTTCAAATATTTATTTGGTTCGAAAGAAAATAAAAGAATCTGTCTAGATATCTAATTTGTATGTGTTTTTATCCATTGGATTTTTTTTTTTTTACAGCGAATTAAAAAGCAAAATATCAAATTAAACGAAAACATATAACGATAACTCAACTTTTTTTTAGGCACCCCTTTTGCGATCTCGATTCGTGGGGACATTTTTTCCATTTACACCGTCAAAATCCGGTTAATTTTTAACAGACGATTTTTAGAGTTTTTTTTTTTAATTATAAAACCAACCCCTAACCCTAACCCTTAAACCTAACCCCTAACAAACCGGATTTTGACGGTGTAAATGAGAGAAGTGTCCCCACGAATCAAGATCGCGGAAGGGGTGCCTAAAGGTCATATGATCCAATAATTTTTAATCAGATCTATTTGGCCCATAACAGGTACTGCCACTCCAAGTCAGAATGGAATTGGAAATAATGGCGTTGCAAAGATAATGAATAGAAATGAACAAACTGACAAGGAAAGAAATGCGTGTCAACTAGACTAAATTGTATAACGATATACATATATATATATATATATATATATATATATATGTGTGTGTGTGTGTGTGTGTGTGTGTGTGTGTGTGTGTGTGTATGTGTGTGTGTGTGTGTGTGTGCGTACGTATATATATATATATATATATATATATGAGAGAAAGTTTTTGACGAAGACATGTTAGTTTCCACCCTATTAATCACTCTATTATCAAACGATATTGGTCTTTAAAAAAGCTTTTAGACATTTTTTTTATAAAGATCTCGAAACGATTTCTGATAAATGTGTAATAATTGAGCAATGAGTTTTTTTTTCCTTTTTTTGATGGACATATGCAGTAGATAATTCGGAATGTCACAGCTGGTGTCCATTTTTCACGATTTAAATTCAATAAAAATATGATAATTGATTCGATCACACCCGTGACTGCTAATACTGACATTAGAAAACCAACAATGGCGCCTGGTATTTCATAAAATATACGTGAGATTTACTAAGGGAGATAATGTAAGTTAACACATTTTTTTAAAATATTTAGCAAGTTGCTCACTTTTCATGATAAAAATGGGATAATTAGTTTTTTCAAATAATCATCATCATCAAATCCTGCCGAGAGCACAAACTTTCATGACTCTTCCTCTACGCCCATCGTTCCTGACAAGTCCTCCTCACGACGTCCACTGTCCGCACAGAACTGATCGATGTAATTCTTTGTTGGTCGGTCCATTCTGTTGTGTTCATGTATATATATTTACCATCCCCTCCGCACGAGCAGGATGTGACACAAGGTCAATTTTAGAATTCAGAGTTTTCCTTCTCCTAGACTGATTACCGAACCATGGTTAAAGAGTCCAGTCTGCCCTGCTATTTACCCATAGCTGGAGGGAGAAATGGATTCATACCTTTCCCAAGGGTATTAGCGCCATGTGAAATGCAAACAGCTTCGCCCGGGAACTGAACTCAAGTCGACGAGTCCATTTCCTATGACACTAACCATTAGACCACGCGCCTCGAGTCCATGTATAGGTGTCCACAAGATAACGTCACTTATGAGTTCGTCCTTGCCTGTCCAGCAGTTTCCAGCACGTCTGGTTTGTCATACTTGGATGGTTTATGTGATAGAAGGTAAATGGTTGTTCAGCTTCTTTTATGTTGGGTGCTGCTTTTTATGGGGTGCTGCTTTTTGTGGGGGTGCTGCTTCCAGTATTCGTGTCAATATGTATGTGACCACAGGAGAACGTCACTTATGAGTTCGTCCTTGTTTCTCCTGCAGTGTTCAACGCGTCTGTGATATGAGGTAAATGGTCGTACATGTGATTTTTTGTGGGGTGCTGTTTCCATATGCTTCATTTTGTGTCCATATCTAGGTGTCCAGAGGAGAACGCCACTTATTAGTTCGTTCTTGCTTTTCCTGGAGTGTCAAGCGCGTCTGGTTTGTCTTACTTGAATTGTTTTTGTGATAGGAGGTAAATGGTCGTACAAGTGCTTTTTGGGGTGTTGCTTTTTTGTTGGTTGCTGTCTCCAGTATTTGTGTCCATATGTAGTTGTCCATAGGAGTACGTCATTTATGATGTCGTCCTTGCTTCTACAGCAGTGTCCAGCGCATCTGTGGTTTGTGTGATAAAAGGTGTGATCTATGGTTTGTGTGATAAAAGGTAAATGGTCGTACAGCTACTTTTTTGTACTGCTTTTTATGGGGTGCTGCTTTTTGTGGAGCGCTGCTTTTTTGTTGGGTGCTGTTTCCAGTATTTGTGTCCATGTATAGTTGTCCACAGGAGAACGTCACTTATTGGTTCGTCCTTGCTTCTCCAGTAGTGGCCAGCGCATCTGGTTTGTCTTACTTGGATGATTTGTGAGATAGGAGGTAATTGATCGTACAGCTACTTTTTGTTGGGTGTTGCTTTTTGTGGGGTGCTGCTTTTTGTGGGGCCCTTCTTTTTGTGGGATACTGCTTTTTGTGGGATACTGCTTTTTGTGGGGTCCTGCTTTTTGTGGGATACTGCTTTTTGTGGGATACTGCTTTTTGTGGGGTGCTGCTTTTTGTCGGGATGCTGCTTCCAGTATGTGTGTCCAGAGAAGAACGTCACTTATTAGTTCGTCCTTGCATCTCCATCACTGTCTAACATTTCTTGTTCGTCTTATTTAAATAGTTAGTGTGACTGGAGGTATTTCATTCAATTTAATAATTCCACAAATGTTCATGAGATTTTTTACCAAAAAAAATTACAGCTACTTTTGCTGTTAAACGTGAAAGATACGCTGGTCAGAATATGCCAATAGATCATTGTGATTAATGCAAACATGCTGTGTACGAAATGAATTATAGAAGCAGAAGCTTTCAAAACCTAAGATACAAAATAAAAGATCGTTTTTCAGCCGCTGTTCATCCCGCTGATGTGATGACAACAGTTGCTATGGACAATAGCTTGGCATTGTATCAGCAGTTCTCTTGGCGAGGTTTGTTTCTTGGGCGATAAACCTTTTTCTCCCAATATCCTGAAATTCAGTGGTAGTGTGTAGTTCGATAACAGCGGAAGTTTCGTCAACAATTCAGGATTTCTTAAATAGGCATTTCTTATGCAATGACGTAGAGATGACGTAGAATCTCATCCAATGACGTAGAGATGACGTAGGATCCAGCGATGCTGACGTAGATGACTTGGCGTATTTTGTTAGAAAGATATTTTTAAGAATTCCTTACTCAATTCGACATTCGAAACAAAAGTCGATAGATAGTAAACAATCTGATTTTATTCATTTCTGCCCGGATTTATGAGATGAGGAACCAACATTATCGTACACCGGTTTATGGAGACGCGCTTTGCGTAACGGTTATCGTCATAAGAAATGGAATCGGCGACCCGTGTTCAAATCCTGTACGAGGCTGATTGCGTTTCATTTCGCTCGAATGATCATGGGAAATGCATAAATCCATCTGTTATTCCACTCTGCCAACTATGTATGGTCAACAGTATTAATAATGTAAAACAATTTTATTAATATTAAATATAATATAGATGAATAATATTAAATAAGAATAAAATCATGGAGAATGTGACGTGAATAACAAAGAGAATTATGCCTTGAGTATTAATATAGTTTCGGTTACAGACAGAAAAACATAAAATCTCCATTATAATAACTAGCAAAATAAAAAAACGCCCTCTGGGCGACGTAAATGAATATTGCATGACGGGATGGGAGTTGAACATTTAATATCAGAGAGTTTGTATCATAAGTAAAGTAAAATCATCATCAAATTTATTAAAAGAGTAAAAAATAAAAAAATTGAAATGGAAACTTAGTTCTGATAATTTTAAATGTATATTAAAATAAAACAAACTATATATAGATAGATAATACCAGGTATTTATTTATTAAAACTTGTTTAAAAAAACAATGAGGACTGTCTAACATTGCATGCTCAAATTTTGAGTGTATTCTATGTTATGACGATTTTAGGTAGTGTGACGTAAGCAGTGACGTAGTTTTTGTTACAGACAAAAACCGGAAGCGAATCTCCATTATTAATAGATGTTATGACATGTTTGAGGGTCAATAAATAAATACTCAACACGGAGATAAAAGTAAAGAACAGATGTATTCAACATATATCAATGTACAAAATGAGGAGGGTTTCATTGGTTCAGCGTACACGAAGACATGTATTTGCTACTTCTCACTTGAGCAGCTTTGCTCTGCTAAATATACCCTTTGGGTAAGTACATTGTTCTGGTCATAGGTGAGTCCCCTACAACAAATAAGATGATTAAAACATGAAACAAATTAATTAAGGATAAAACATAATAAAAAGCAAATAAAAGAAAAAATATAAACAAGAAGGGTAATAAAAATAAACAACTTAAAAACAAGAATAAAAGATAATAAAACAAATATAGAGAAAATAATTTTTAATAATCTCTATATAAATTTAAATAAGGGATTTATTTGTAACTTTTTGAATCTTGGGAAACTAGTATGAAATGATTCTCTTTAAAAAATGATTATAGACATACTTATATATCCCGAAAATGATCTATTAATAATGTGAATTGTAATGTGTGAATTCACACAAGCTGTATTTCGCTTAACAATTGACCTTGTGTCGTATCCTGTTTGTATCGAAGGTGTGCCTCGAGTATTTATAGTCCGCGACACCATTGAGAGCTAATTTGTATTTTACTCAGTAAGATTTTACAGCTAGTTTAAACACATTATGTCGTTGAAAAGAGCTCGTTGAAATCTTTCTTTTGCACATAAGATATATTTTTCTCTTTCTATTGGCGTTTAAAGCTTCTTCAGCTCACTTTTTGAATTATAAGAATTATATATTGTCACATCGGATGTTACAATTTATGGTGTCATAAATTGTTGGCAGACCCTGTAGCGAGAATAAGGGTCGTTGATTTGAATTCATGGGGGCCAGTGGAAATGTACCAGTGACTGTTGTCACTATGAGAAACACGTGATTAGTTTAGAGAATTAGATTCAACTTGACTTTGGAGCAGAGAGGACGTGCTTATCTCTGTTGAGGTTGATCTCGCCCGCGCGGAAAAAAACATGGGCTAAATAATAATAAAAGGCTTGATCAGGCAAGAAAAAATGTCTTGTTAATTCAATTAATTGCAATGACCAAATCAGCCCAAAAGAAGCCCTTAGTTAGAAGCAGTTAGAAAAACCCAACTGGACGAGATGTCGACCAGAGAAGAAGAAGAAGAAGAAGAAGAAGAAGAAGAAGAAGAAGAAGAAGAAGAAGAAGAAGAAGAAGAAGAAGAAACAGCCAGACAAGATAGCAAGAATCAGCTGAAGCAGTAAGCAGAAATGAAGTAAGTCTCTAATTTCTGTCTCTGTCTGTCTGTCTGTCTGTCTGTCTGTCTGTCTGTCTGTCTCTCTCTCTCTCTCTCTCTCTCTCTCTCTCTCTCTCTCTCTCTCTCTCTCTCTCTCTAATAGCTCTCTATCACTGAAGAACTGTTGAACTCTATTGTATACCGACGATGGGGTATATAACATGGGGACATCAAGATTTTAGAGATGATTAGGTGGGGCATCGCAAAAAAACAAACTCTGATACTCAATTTACAACATCATCTTCAGACCTGTTACCAGGATAAAACATTTCAAAATAAGTCTGCAGAGAATATTATCTGCAAAACATTTCAACATTTTAATTGCATCACTTTTGTATCTCTTTTTGTACAGTGAATTTATTGTAGTAACAAAAGTTTGTTGTCTTCCTTTCTTCAAAAACTGTTGACCATTTTGGTCTGCACACTTAACTACTGTTTATAACCTTTCAAAACTTACGGTTTATCCCGTACTACTTTCAGAGATAAAATTCACAAAATTAGTAAAAATAGAACATTTTATGTCATCCTTAAACTATGCAAATAGCAGAGAGACAAAAAGAATTGAATTTGGTGAATGACAATAACATTAATCTTTATTCTTTGAATAAACATTTTTATTGATTTTCTGATAGAGGGAATTTTTGTTATAAAAAAAAGGCTTCAATGGTGTCGTGAACTGTTAATAACATCGGATTTTCTAACCGAAATCTTTATTCAATCCATGAGGGTTGATTTCCGTTATACCACTGTTCAGGCTTGGGGGAAATTTAGTATTAATTAATCATTAGTGGGACCCGAGGAATTTCCACGAAACGAAACAAAAATCAAGAGGAGCTATTTAAGCCAGAAACGATTATTTGCAATTTCATTACATATAAATCCTATCAAAATTACTAAAATATATTCCGTAATTCACAATTTTAATATTACAAATAAAAAAACACGAAATTTTTTTTTATTCATTTTAATTTTACGTTGGGCATTTAAGCGACACAAGACCAATTCTGGCAGCTCTGGGGAGTGTGAAGTACCCTTCCTCACCATTACTCCAAGGTCTACCCTAACCGGGAGTGGTAGTGCATTTTAGGTTCCTATTTAATGGTTAAATAGAAAAAATGAATCAACAAAAATGTGTTTTTAAAAAATTGAGTTCCAAAAAAAGAATTTTTCAATGCTCATCAAGAATAAAACAGAACAAAACGTCTTCGGTATAAGGACAACCCAACACAGGGTTGACATGCCGTTAAAATCCAAAAAGAAAGGAAGATTCAATCAACGAAAGTAGATTGATCTCTTTTCGCTTAAATATCATCATCATCATCATCAATCATCATCATCATGTTATGCTGACATCATGGTTCCCCATGACAATCTACTCACTATGTCTGATAAGTGCCAATCATGAAACTTTGGGAAAATTTGAAAAGATGTGCATGTTAAAAATCTAAAGAAAGGCAATAAATTGCAATGTATCAGCTAAAAAAAACGAAAAACTTTTGTACAATCCCTTAAAACTAATAAAATGGCCATTCAAAAGGGTTATCATAGCCATTGCTAATATACAAATCCTACTATCTCTCTCGTGTGG
>CM042141.1:109116778-109141316 GCA_023376005.1 Doryteuthis pealeii | reverse complement strand
AAGGATTCTATTCAGGCACTTTTTAATATAAGTTATATACAACTTGTTCATTTTCGCCACTTGTATGGCTGCCTTAAGAAGGTTAAAGTCCTTAAAGATTAAAAAAACATTCATATATATATATATATATATATATATATATATATATATATATATATATATATAATATATATATTGCAGCATAATAAACTTTTTGTACATTAAACTTAAA
Organism: Doryteuthis pealeii; assembly: GCA_023376005.1. Lineage (NCBI taxonomy): Eukaryota > Metazoa > Mollusca > Cephalopoda > Myopsida > Loliginidae > Doryteuthis > Doryteuthis pealeii. Next base: position 109,141,105 of record CM042141.1, on the reverse strand, counting down.
GTCACAGCGAGGACAAATTATAATAGTGTAAATGATCACCTCCGCTAACGACGTCAAATAAGCTTAAAAGGGCAACACTCTCCTATAAAATGGATGAGCACTCTCTAGCCTTACATATATAAAGATGTGTATATTTATCAGTTAAATCTGCCTCCCACTCTAGCCACACTGAGGAACGTGATACGTCTAAATACGGTGTCTGTGGAGTAACAATATACGTACATACATACATATGAAGAAAGAAGTTTGTAAATCCCGTCAAAATGTGAAAAATACAAATTAAAATTAAGATAAACTAGAGCAAACAAATGAATTAATCAATATTTCGTTTTTATTATTAAAAGTCTTCATCAGAATGAATTTAATATAGGGGCCGGTTTAGCTCAGTGGTAGAGCGTTCGGCTAGAACCACAAGGTGCCTAGTTCGATACCGGTCCCGCCAACTCAGCGTATGAGTAGCACAGAGACCTGTGCGGTAAAAGTAAGGAGCTGATGGTAGGTGTTGGCGCTCCACCTCAGATGCTAAAACAATCTCCTTGGTCTAGTGCTATTGAAAAGGGGATAGACTCCCTCGCTGACCTGGCTGATACCGACTTAGACCACTCGACGATTTACTATATATATATAATATATATATATATATAATATGTGTGTGTGATATCATCAGGACACCAATTAAATACTTCAATTTAGTCAAGTATAAGGTAGGGTCCTGATGAGATCGTATAGATCGAAACCGTGGTAGACCCATAATTTTTCTACAATTACTGTTATCATAGGTCTGTTGTTTATGATATATCCAGAACTATGTTTAGCGGTATATGCAACCACTGCAGTAGGGAATTTAAATTGGCAACTGAACACTATCTAGCGATCTATCTATCTATCTATCTAGCGATCGATCGATCGATAGATAGATAGATAGATCCTATTTTTTTTAGTATTCTGACACATTCTTTGTCTCAATCGAAGCAAGCAAACGTCGCTGTATCATAACGGAAAACTAATTCCAAAAGAACCCCAATAAGGTAATAAATGAATTGGTAAATACAGATAAATATTTTTTTCAGTTTCTTTTCTTAAAAAAAAACACGCATAGAAAGTCATGAATATATCTGTGAAATGACTACAACAACTACTACTACTACTACTACTACTACTAATATAATAATATATATAATAATAATAATAATAATAATAATAATAATAAAGCTAGGCAAGAACTGGGTTGGGAAGGTGATTCCACTGGAATTATGCAAAATTAAAATTTTTTAAATACAACAAAATGGTATATGCATAAAACCAGAATCTGTTTCTGAGAATGAAATGCATAAATATAAAAAAATTAAAAAAAGAGAAGGTGTCACATGGTGGACTTTGCGGTGCATTTGATCACAGGGTGAAGTTGAAGGAAAAATGAAAAGATGGATAAATGAAAGTGAAAGTGATACCAATTGTAGTGTGTGGTACATTTTGAACGGTCCCATAAACTTGGAAAAAGACTGAAGGATCTGAAAATCAGAGGAAGAATTGAGACCATCCAGACTACTAACACTGCAGCAATCGGCTAGAATACTCAGAAGTCCTGGAGACCTGAGGAGACTTGTTATCACTCAGACTCCAGTGAAATTACCATCAACTAACGCTGTGGATGTGAACTCAGGTGTGATTAATAATAATAATAATAATAATAAATAATAATATAAAATTCTATGTTGGCTGTTGGCTGCTCAAATTTCTCTTTCAGCTACATTGCGAAGAGGAAAACAATTTTTCTGACCGACGCCAGATCAAGAACGAACAGATTTCCCCTGATAGCCAACATGGGGGATATATCGCATCCTGCTAATGTTGGCTGTAAAAAATTTCTCTTCAGCTACATTGACGAAGATGAAAACAAATTCATCTGACCGATGCCAGATCAAAAGAACGGGCGGAATTCCCCTGATAGCCAGCCATGGGGAATCCAGTCGTCAAACTGCTAATGTTGGCTGCTCAAATTTCTCTTTCAGCTACATTAACGAAGATGAAAACAATTCATCTGGACCGATGCCAGATCAAAGAACGGGCGGAATTCCCTGATAGCCAGCATGGGGATACGGTCGTCGAACTGCTAATGTTGGCTGCTAAAATTTCTCTTTCAGCTACATTTACGAAGATGAAAACAATTCATCTGACCGATGCCAGATCACGAACGACCGGAATTCCCCTGATAACCAACATGGGGAACCCGATCGATATCCGGTAATGTTAGCTCCTCAAATGTTTCTTGGGCGACCCCCGAAGAAAACAATTTATCTCAGACATATCAGAGGAAGAAATGGACAAGAGAAGACAACATAAAAGTCCTTCAATGTTATTTAAAGCAACCAAAAGAAAAAAGGTATAGGAAGAGGATGATAAAAATTTGGAAACAAAATAATAATTTCACTACCACAAGCCAAAGACTTGCTGACCAAGCAAGACTGATCCTAAAGAAAGGTTGGTTTTCTGATCTCGAGATTATTGAAATTAGTGGGCAGGTAAGTAGAGAGAAGATGCCCAAGAGGTAACATCGGAACTAGAGGAAATGCCACCACTAACAATCAAAACAGCACGGAACATATTGCAAATGTAACACTAACACAAGATGAGAGACACGAAATAGAACTAATAAAACAACTCATGAAAAACCGAATGATACATTGCCATCTCTAAGAAAACCAGGGCTGGAAAAAAGTAAAAAGAGAAACCGAAAAGGTTAATAAAAGATTACAAAAAAATCCCAACAAACAACATCACCGAATTGGACGACATAATTTATGCGGGAGCGAAACGAGTTAGCGAAAAGAATTGGTATCCCAACACGCAAACCAAACAGAAACAGAAACACTAGAGCTGGATGGGAAATGCGATTAGAAAGAGAAATTAAAAGCCTGTGGACAAAAAGCAAAAATCATTAGTAAAAGGAAACACGATTAAATGCAATGACGGAAAAAAGACAACAGCAAACATGGCTAACTATACAGCAAAAGAAATAAACCAAAATATACTAGCTAAGGAAGATAGACTCAAAAGATACCGGGACAGAGTTAAACAATACAAGCAGAATAGGACTTTCCAAAATAATGAAAAGAAATTCTTCAAACATTTCAGTGAACAAAACATTAAGAAAAACGAATATCCGAATGCAAAGAAAACAAAAAACTTCTGGAGAAAGATATGGGAAAAGAAAGGACATAACAGAAGGCAGAATGGATAAATAAGATGAAAAGGAACTGTAAGGACTCGAAGAAGGATCCGTAGCACAAATACATCTGGAATCGCTAAGAGCAACACTAAAGAATTGCCAAACTGGAAAACACCGGGGCACGATGGAATACATGGGTACTGGTTTGAAAATTCACATCCATCCATGACAGAATGGCCGACAGTTGAACAAATGTCTAGAAGAAGCAAACATACCGGAATGGATGACAAAAGGCAAAACTACCTTGATCCAGAAAGACCCCAAAAAGGAACCATCCACAGAAACTATAGGCCAATAACGTGCCTACCTATAATGTGGACAATCTTAACCGCACAAAAAAAAGAAGAAATCTACTACTCGCTTCATTGTCGTGGATTATTTCCAGAAGAACAGAAAGGGTGCCGTAAGGGAACAAGAGGAACAAATGACATGCTCTTTATAGATCAGCACATTCTTAAAGAGGCTAAAGAGAAGCGAAAAAATCTAACGATGACATGGATTGATACAGAAAGGCATATGACATGGTTCCGCAAACATGGATCCTTAAATGCTTGAAGATGTACAAAATATCGAACAAAGTAATAGAATTTATCACTAATGCCATGAAAATTTGAAAAGTTGAATTAACAGCAGAAGGATAGACCTTAGCAGAGGGGAAAATACAAAGAGGCATCTTCCAAGGTGACTCCCTCTCCCCTTTACTGTTCATTATAGCAATGATGCATCTTAACTTTATACTTAGAAAATATCCAGGCGGCTACAAATTTACCAAATCAGAGGAGAAAATAAATCATATTATGTACATGGATAACATCAAAGTTTTTGGCAAAAATGAAAAAGAGCTAAAAACACTTGTACAAACAATTAGAATTTACAGTGAGGATATAGGTATGGAATTCAGCATAGACAAATGTGCAATGATAGTTATAAAAAGAGGGAAAAAAGAAATAACGGAAGGAATCGAATTACCGAATAAGGAAGAAATAAGGACGCTGCGAGAAAAGGAAAATCATAAATACTTGGGAGTACTGGAGGCGGACACCATCAAACAAAAGGAGATGAAAGAAAGAGTAAAGAAAGAGTACCTCAGGAAAACGAGAAAACTCGTAAGAAACTAAACTCTGCAGCAGAAATCTCATCAATGGTATAAACACATGGGCTGTCCGTCTTGTAAGATACACTGGACCATTCTTAAAATTGACAAGAGAGGAGCTCCGACTGATGGACCAAAGGACAAGGAAGGTTATGGCGATGCACAAGGCATTACACTCGAGAGACGACACAGACAGACTATATGTATCAAGAAAAAAAGGAGGAAGAGGTCTCGCCAGTATTGAAGATTGTGTAAATTCGACAATTTAAGCACTCGATGAATATACAAAAAAGAGCAAAGACATGGACATGGCTAAGAAGGGGAAACCTCAAACGAGAAACTAAATCTCTTATAATTGCATATAATTCGTGCCTATTCTTGTACTCTCTTTGTGGTAGTTTGCTGCATTCGCTTATTATATGATTAACCGTTTCGTCTCTGTCTCCACACATTCTGCACTTGCTATTCCGTTGCGTCTTATTTATTTTTGCCTTTATATAATTTGTTCATTATGAGAGTTTTTAACACCAGCGTTAGCTGATGGTATTTCATTGGAGTCTGAGTTACAACAAGTTTCCTCAGGTCTCCAGGACTCTTCTGAGTATTCTAACCGATTGTAACAATGCAGTAGTCTAGATGGTCTCAATTCTTCATCTGATTTCCAGATCCTCCAGTCTTTTTTCCTAGCGTTTTGGGACCGTTTCAAGTGCACCAACTACAATTGGTATCACTTAGACCCCCATATTCCACAGATTTTTAAATTCTCTGGCAAGGTCCAGGTATTTGTCCATTTTTTAGTTTTCCTTCAACTTCACCATTTGATCTGCTGGAACCGCAAAGTCCACCAGTTGACAAGTTCTCTTTTATTTTTATATTATTATTATTATTATTAGTAGTAGTAGTAGTAGTAGTAGTAGTATTGGAAAAATCAGCCACAATAATGACGACAATATGATCTGAGAGAATTTTAAAAAAAGATAGATTCTCTGTGTTTTTGAAATTTAAGTAGATTACCCAGTCAAAGTCAAACGATCGGATTGGTCGCATCAAGAATAATTATAGCAAAATCTGTCAGATCATTGATGTCACTGTCCCGCCAGATCTCCGATTAAAACTGAAAGAAAATGAAAAACTGAATTTTGCAAGAATACTGAAACAATGAAGGTGACCATTGTACCCATCATTATTAAGCAAACAGAATGCAAGAATTAAAAATGCGAAGAATCATCGACACCATTCAGGCAACACGTATACTAAAGGGAGGCGACTGTTGTGTAATGGTTATCGTTGTCGAAAATGGATAGCGAGATAAGTTCAAATCTGTTTGCCGACAATTTTTGGGAGAATATGTGCTTAATTGAAGTCATACCTAATTTTGAAAATTAATTTATTGATAATTAATGAATTAGGCGGGCATACCTGTTCAAATGTAAGGCTAAACAAATCGAGAAAAAGTCAATCTCTGTATGTACATTTCGGCCTATTAGTTATAGAGTTATAGACAGGAAGACTGCTCTGTGTGTTGATTCGAACCCTGACTGAATATATATATATATATATATATATATATATATTATATATATAATATATATCATCATCATCATCATCATGTCGCGCACGATATCCATGACAATCTTTCCCCAACCTTCCCTATTACTCATGGCCCCTGGGAGGTCCTCTGTGCTGCATCCAGAGTTTTCGCGTAGTTGGTCAATGTATGTCAGCAAAGAAACGGACATATATATATATATATATATTATATATATATATATATATATATATATAGACATGCTAACCGGTTTGGTGAAGAGTGTATATATTTATGATGACGTTACTTTCTGTACAAGCTGGATCAGATAAGGATTTAGAAAAAAATAATCTAATTTATTTCTAACATATTTTCAGTTCCCAGATAACAGTCAGCCCTGTCAGTGTGCCGACCTCACCCCAGCAGAGGGATCAGAACCCTGCCCCACCCACCAAATAGGGTCATCTGTTTTGCCATAGTAACCCATGGGACAGAATCCTGGTATCTGAGCAGCCCATGACATGCAGCACTCCACTTTGGTCTTTACTTGGTCTAGACGAGCGATTAGAGGGAGAGGCCCTCTCCGATCAATCGGCTGGTCATGTCAAACCCTAGCACCTATATGATTGTCCCAATCATATCGCTTTTTTGGCAAATCCCCAACCCTTTTTATCATATGTGCTAGAAAGCGGTGGCTGAGGGTCTTATTGTTCATGTTATGACGTTAAACTGAATCTGGTGTTGAGATTCCTGTTCTGGAGCTCTAGGAAGTGTGGAATATCCCTCCATTGCTATTACTCCCAGGTTTGCTCTTATTCAGATTGGTAGTACCTGTTAGGGTCCCATCTATGGGTTGAACAGATCAAAAAGTGTTTGAAAATGTGTTTAAAAAATGAATTTAAAGATAATTTGAAAATCCAACAAGAATGAATGAAACAAAAAGGTTTTTCTACATAAGATAACTCAAGGGTTGGCATAAAATTGCAACCAACCAACCAACCAACCAACCAGTCAACCAAATAACAGTAATATCTTTAAATACTTTGATTCGTATTTTAAAGAATGTTTATAAGCAAATATCTACCGTTTTTTTGTTTCCCGCTTCATTTCATATCAATTGGCGTTCCTGATTATGTTAGCATGACAACCTCATAGACAGTTTTAACGTTTCTCAATATCCTCAAATTAAATCCTCTTTAAAGGTACAGAACATCATAAAGATATCAACACTCCAACAAATTGCTTTGCACGTCTTGTTTCTCTCACACTCTGTCAGATATTATATATATATATATATATATATATATATATATATGTGTGTTGTGTTGTGTGTGTGTGTACTGGGTCTAATGGGATTAATCAGGTTCAGATTGCAGATTATATATATATATATATATATATATATATATATATATATATATATATGCGTGTGTTTGTGTGTACGTGTGTATGTATGTGTGAGTACGTGTGTATGTATGTGTGTGTATGTGTGTGTGTGCATATAATAAAGTAAGCCTAATGAGTCAGAGAATATCTAACTAGGTTTGTCCTAACGGATCATCTGGATAATTCTGACAATTATCTATTGGCTCTAATTATTGTATTGAGCACTTTAATATATCTAACTTCGTCAACTCTTAGAATATTTTTCTTTTGGCCATCATAATAATGTTGACTGATTATTTTTACGTGCTGCATATGATTTGATCTTTGCTTTTTTTATGTATTGTTTTTCTCCAGACAAAATTTTGTATTGCGTGATTGCAAATTTTATACTGTCAGAGTTTAGAAATAAATAAATAAATATATATATATATATATATAATATATATGTGTGTGTGTGTGGGTGTGTGTGTGTGTGTGTGTGTGTAATCAATGAGAATTTTTAGAAACATATCGATAGATTGTCATCTTTTAGGAAGATAGAAATGAAAAAAGAATAGACCGTTATTTCTTTTTTCAGAATACAAGGTTTGTCAAAAAGTACAAAAAATCGTTACTTTTTGCCATACCTTGTATATATATGTTTATTAATACTCTTGTTCCTTAATCATCCAAACCTTATCTTGCAAAACCCTATGGTTAAAAATGTAAATCCTGATTATCTGGTGTTGCTCATCTGTCTAATTTTTATTTCTTATGAGTGTCGGCTAAATAATTCCGGTTTTATCATAAAGAAAGGATGACTATGAGATGAACTGATGAACTCTTCCCTCAAAGGTTTCATTACCACAAATGCGAAATACTTTCGACTTCGCATCCACCCAAAAAAGGTATCCTGGTATGAGACTAAACTGCATGTGTGTATGTGTTTGTATGTGTGTTTCTTATGTATTGTGTGTTTGTTTGTTTGTTTTTATTTATTTATTTTGTGTGTGTGTGTGTCTCTCTCTCTCTCTCTCTCTCTCTCTCTCTCTCTCTCTCTCTCTCTCTCTCTCTCTCTCTCTCTCTCTCTCTGTGGTTTTATTTGAGCTGCTTCATCTCTTGGTATCCTTTCTCTCTTGACCGGAATTATAAGATGTGGTTGCTTATGTTCATTTGCATTGTTTTGGGTTTTCTTCTTTTGTTTTGATGCAGGCTTCCGTATATATATATATATATATATATATATATATATATATATATATATATATATATATATATATATTCAGTAGTACCTTGACTTACAAGTTCCACTTGTCACTCTATTTCCTTGTATATCAAATCAATTTTCGCCATTGAAATAAACTGAAATGTCATTAATCCGAATGTCATTTAATTGATTGAAAGTTCACTATTATATGCAGTTTAACGTCATACCCAGGACTCTACGAACCTCAACCACCACATTCTAGCTCACATATGATAAAAAAGGATTAGAGGTTTTCCATATAGTTAATAGGGACGGGACAATCATATAGGTGTTAGGGCCTGATGTGACCAGCCGATTGATCGGAGAGGGCCTCCTTAACCACCCGTCTAGCCCTAAGTAAGGGTCCAAGTGGTGTGTTGCATGTCATGGTCTGTTCAGCCACCAGGATCCCGTTCTTAAGCATCACGGGTCGCCGCTCACGGCCAACGAGTGACCCCATTGTGAGGATTTTACACCTCTGCAGAGGTACAGTCAGTGTATCCTACAACCCCAACCGACTGGGCGGTCGATGGATGTATTTACCCAACCCCCGCATGGGAGAACCACTCGACAACCCGATGTGATAGAAGATCAATTATTTTAGCAGAGTTTAACAGGTTTGAATTCACCTAGACCGGTTGCCATATCAAGAGCCCAGTCTGTTCGATTATTTACCCATAGCTGGAGGGAGAATAATTGGATTCATACCTTTTCTAAGGGTATTAGCACTATGTGAAAGGCAAACAGCCTCGTCCAGGATTAGAACTCGGATACATCGTGTCCATTTCCTATGACGATAACCATTACGCTACAAACATCTCCAAACTGAAATTCTCCATTTCTTCCTAAACAGAATCGTCAGAATCATCATGAACAGCTGTTATCAGAGGAACCCAACCGGTTAATGGTTCGTCTAGGATAAATTCTAAATCTAATAATACCATTATCATCACTACGACAGAATATTCCATACTTCTGTCTCTATTTAATAATACATCCAAATGTTTATTTGATGTGATCATTACTTTTACTTATATCAATATTTGTCCCAACAGAGTTGGGGCCCTAGCTGGGAATATTTATCGATTTTCTAATCCCCCACAATACTCTTTTTTTCTCTTTTTTTCATAGATGATCAAAGGCATTATCGGCTTTCCAACAAAATAGAAAAGTTTTGTTTTGCGTTCAATTCTAGGATAAAGTGGATCACACTGACTGAGATTTTACGATTAATTGTTTCATCTGCAGCAGCCCTATCTCAGGGAGTCTACAGGGAGTCGACATTTAGTGAGAGAAATGTACATTAGTTGTTTTTATATTTTTTCTTATTTAAGAAATATTCTAAAGTATTAGCAAAAGTATGCGCCCCCTGGGAGCAACTATTTAAGTTTTAATGTAATAAAATATCATACTGAATTAAAAAGACTAACGAAACTAAATAAGAACAACTATAAAAATATTACGTTTATCTTAATGTTATTTTAATTGATTTCTATGTAAAATTATATATAGGATTGCTTTTAATACATTTGAGAATAAGATGATATTATTAGAAATCAGTAACAGCAAATAATTATTTATTAAAGTCAGTTTTGTTAAACTTATTATGCAAATTATTCCCCACCATATATTATGTAAATCTTTATTTTTTAAATATATATATATATATATATATATATATATATATATATATATAAGAATGAAAAGGGAAATGAATCCGACAATATGAAGAAAAAAATGAGTAAAGAAAAGAAATGTAGATGAAAAATGAATTTTATCGATATCACTTTTAATCGATATCACTTACACATGTGTTTCGGTCCGTTTATCAAAATGTATACGGATTTACGCTATTATTATTATTAAAATAATCAGATGGAGTTGAAATGATGATAATAATGATAATAGGAAATATATATATATATATATATATTATATATATATATATATATATATATATATATAAAACATATTTCAGGATTTTAAATGCATTAATAATATGGCCCATTTTGCTGTAAATCTAACTCAGCTAGACTTTAATGGAGGCATTCTTAATGAATAAAATGCTAATTAAGATTAAATAATTACTATTTCATAATTGTTGAGAATAAAACTTAAATAACTAAGGAAATTGTGACGTGAGTGGTGACGTAGTTTCGGTTGCAGACAGAAAGTTACATAATCTCCATTATAATAAGATATATATTTACCAACCCCAATACATGGGCAGGATGTGACACAATGTCAATTTCTTAAGCGGATTTTAACAGTTTACAATTCAGAGTTTTCCTTCTCCTAGACCGGTTGCCTAACGCAAGGTTAAAGAGCTCAGTCCGTCCAACTATTTACCCATGACTGGAGGGAGAATAGTTGGATACATATCTTTCCAAGGAGTATTAGCACTATGTGAAATACAAACAGCCGCATCCAGGATTTGAACCCTTCTCGTCGTGCCCATTTCCTACGATGGTATCCAGTACAGCACGCACCTATTTTTAAGATATAAGACTCTAACACCTCTTTAAAACTCGTATTACCTTGTATTTTAAACGTATTCACATAGCTGCTATTTTTTGCTTAGTATATCAAGTATCGATAACTGAGAAGTGTCTTATCAAAATTACATTCATTGCGTTTTCAAACACTGGAGAGGGGGAATTTTGTATTGCGTTACACCCCAGAAGCGGTTAGCAGGCACATCGTCAGCGTGATAGCGGCGGAGTGATCCATTAAGTTGGGAGTAGGGAGTACAAACCGTTGGAAGCGGGGGGGGGTAAAATAGTTTTATGTTGTAAGAATTAGCACACAAAAATTAGTTCACATTACCAGAGGAGAAAAGTGATTTTCAGTGTAGGGGTGCTGCTGCCACCCACAACACTGATACCTGGTTAGCGACGGGCCCCGCGTTTGGCAAGATATTTAAGGATATCAATAATGAAAGCAAAAACCAATGACCCGAATAAAGGTTTCAGATAAGTATCTTTTTTTTTCTATTTGTTTTAATGGCATATCAACCGTAGTGGGTTATTTAATGGCAAAGCCAGTAGTGGCACTATTTAACGCATTGCTGAGGAGATAATGGGGTTCATACCTTTCCCAAGAGTATTAGTCCGAAAGTGAATGTACGATGTTGCAGTCTAGCACGTTAGCCACCAAACTACGCTGACCCCCCCCCCTCAAATCAGTATCGGTTGTTTGAAAAATAATGGCAGATTTTACATTTAAATTTGTATAAGTCTACATAAAAACAGTCAAATGATTTTTAATTAATAGACCAGTTCACATACCTGGGTAGTAATATCTCATCTACAGAAAGCGATGTGGATATATGCATAAGAAATGGCATGGACTGCTATAGACAGATTATCGGTCATATAGAAAAGTTTTACATACAGATAAAATACGGAAGACTGAACGATAATGCAAGACCAGGTTGTTGTAAAATTAACAAGGTTTTATTTAACACAGGCTAGAGAATGCTTCTACCCTAAAAGTGACTTAACGAGCTCATACGTGTGTAAGCTGCGTCTACTCAGTCAAAACCCCAATCCAAAAAGTAACATGGCGGAAACCCCACTTCCGGGTTCCCATAGGTTCCCTACTGATCAAAGGGGAGCAACTCTATTTTTGTTAGGTCTTCCTAACACTGACACACTGACATTCCTATTTATTATGAAAGAAGTCAGATTGTATATGTTTTGATCAAAAAAGGTCTGATGAGATAAAGTGAGATTTTTTTAGAACTGCAACCGTATCAGTACTACTGTGTGACTCACATCACCTGGACTTTAATAAAAACTTTTAGAGAAAAATCTACATGGAAACTACACATAGATGTTGCAAGCTGTCTTAAACAAATTGTGGAAACATCACTCCACAAGAAAACAGCTGTACGACAAATTGCCCCTTATCATACAACCCATCCGAGTGAGACGATCAAGACATGCTGGACATTGCTGGAGTAGCAAGGACGAACTCATAAGTAACGTTCTCCTGTGAACATCTATACATGTACACACCAGTGTAGGACGGCCAGCAATCAGCTCTGTGCGAATCCTTGATGCCGTGCTGAAAACCTCTTAACAGTGATGACTGATAGGAACTGATGGCGAGAGAGAGAGAGAGAGAGAGAGAGAGAGAGAGAGAGAGAGAGTGTGTGTGTGTGAGAGAGAGAGAGCACAGACAGACAGACAGAGAGAGAGTGTGTGTGTGTGAGAGAGAGAGACAGACAGACAGACAGAGACAGAGAGAGAAAGAGAAAGAGAAAGAGAGAGAGTTATGGGAATCCGTGCTGGCAGCGCGACATAATGATGATGATGATGATGATGATGATGATGATGATGATGATGATGATTATGATATTCGCATACCTTCCATCACTGCATGAACCGTTTCGGCACAATAGAATTGACTACATTTATGGTCACTACCTTGCTTTTTATGATTTGTACTGAATGGAGTCATTTTTTTTTTTTTTTTTTTGTTTAATGGCGTGCTATCTAGCCGCCATTGCCTTTGCGATCAATCGGTCAATCGAGATCGAAGTATTGGTCACCCCCCCCTTGATATAGATCTTAAACACGATCTTAGATTGATGTTTTCACCTTTTATTTTCTCTCACTGAGAAGTTTCAACTGAAGTTCCAAATGAATTCTTTCTGGTTAAAGAGAACGCAGTTTCGGTGCCATTGTTGTTTGGTTTTAATTTGGAATCTGCCAAACCTTTGAATGACTCGCTTTGGGGGTGCCGCCAGAGGGAGACACTTCATAAAAGCATGTTCGTTTCGCCAATCCCCACCCCCGGGGGTCTGGTCACTCTCAGAGAATTTTCGCCAAACAAAATAGTTCTCATAGCTTCGGATATCAAATATTGGTTAAATCGAACTTAACGGACCTAAATTACACCATCGTCAGCCCTGTAACACTATTGTGTTATGGGTTGATTGGCAATCTATTAATTAATTACCAATTAATTAAAACTACCCTAATTATTAATTATGGTGTTTTGTTAAAATTAAAAGTAAAAATAATAATAATAATAATAATAATAATAATAATAATAATAATAATAATAATAATAATAATAATGTTTATATTGGAGGTATATATAAAACGAAACGAAAAATCATCACGTGGGCATAAATTCTTTAAATTATGGAATTTTCGACGACTGTAATACTGAACCGGAGCATCGTTCTCATGCATAACATACATACATTGAGACGGTACTCCAGAACATGTGTTATACCCCGTCAAAAGAAAAAAATACCAAACATCAGGGAATTAACCGAATTTAATGACATTTTCAGTGTTGATACATTAATGAATAAAATATATAATGCACCAGTTACTTTATTTAAATCTTTTACATTTTTTCAGGTCAATTAACTTTGAACCACGTATCTTTGAGGCGTAACACAGATTCTCAAATTCCCTGATTTTTGGTATTTTTTCTTTCAGTGGGATGGGTGACATACGATGGTGGAATTTAGGTCCGTTAAGTTCGATTTAACCCAAATAGTTTATATTGAAATTCCTGAAGCCATGGTTGTTGTTGTTGTTGTTGTTGTTGTTGTTGTTGAATCACGGTTAATGCTAGTCTGTTTGTTTTATTTTTAACGGCATATCAACTCTTTCGGGTCATTTAATTCCGAACCAAATCATTTTGATAAACAAAGGATCCAAGTTGCTTACAGTACCCCCTGTTCACCTTCAAATCTGAAGTAAACCTCCAGCCGAGAGAAAGGTCCTCGTGAGCCTTCATGTCGTAATCAGGAGCCTTCACGGAACCTCGAACCGAACCCTTTATTTAATCCATTGGAGCAGATTGTTCTCATTCCATTAACCATGATCGGGTTCAAGTGTTAACCTATGTTAAGTATTCTATGTTATTTTCGTCCGTAGTCAGGATTGAACCTGCAACCTACAGATGATTGTCACTTAGAATTGTATTAACTCAACCCTTATATCTGTTGCGCTATGTGCCTCTCGGTTACGACATAAAGACTCCTGAGTTCGACGAGAAATTCACGAGTTCAACAAGAAACACCCGAAGAAGGTCGGTGGACACATCGGCCGAAACTTTGTGTATATAACAATAAATATGAGGACAACAGCCTGAAAAATCTAAATAATACAAAACATCCACTGTTTGTCTAATCCAGTACCTTGGCTGGCAAAATCGACAAGGCATCTTACAGGATTAGAGATATCTTTTGCAAACAAGTTATTTCAATATATTATCCTCAAAATGTATTATTGATATGTATTTCCGTCACATTCAATTCAACACTAAGTTATGGCCATGTCATATTCAATCCTTTTTGAACAAGAACATGCGGCTAGGGACCACAAGGTTCCGGGTTCGATACCAGCCCTCGCCAACTCAGTAGATCAGCAGTTTGTATTTGTACGGTAAAGTGGGGAGCTGATGGTAGGTGTGGCACACAACCTCAACCGCAAAAAATAATCTCCCTGGTCTAGCACTAGTGAAAGAGGATAGACTCCCTCGCTGTTCGACTGATACCGACAATAGGCCACTCCACCGACTTTATCGAGGGAAATTATTGTATTAAACCCAACAGTGGCGAAGATAGTCGGCATTTTTATGTCCTACAATGAAAAAGTCGCCCGTTGTATAATGGTTATCGTTGTAGAAAATGGACACGGCAGCACGAGTTCAAATCCTGGACGAAGTTGATTGCATTTCACATAGCACTAATACCCTTAAGAGACGTATGCATCCAACCACATTTCCTCCAGGTAGGGTAAAAATAGTAGGGCAGACTAGGGCATGGCAACCGGTCTAGGAGAAGAAAAACTCTGAATTCAAAGCTGTTAAACTCTGCTTAAAATTGACCTTGTGTCACATCTTGCTCGGGCGGATGGGTTGGTAAATATATATATTGCCCTGATGATAATCCTAAGTAGGTTCTGCTTGATCGAGTCTGTCAAGTTCAATTGGGTAAATACATACACCGAAAAGTTGGAGTATTAAAAAATGATGTTCAGTGTAAAAGTCGACTGAACAAGATAATCATTCATTTATACTCTAAATTAGTTCCTTAAAAATTGACCTTGTGTCACATTCGTGTGGAGGGGTTTGCAAATATTATATATAATATATATATATATATATATATATATATATATATATAACCAGTCAAAGGAAATTTAATTGTTTTAATCTTTTTTTATCTTCCATTTCTACCCTATACCGTGTAATTCGTTTCCAAGAAAATACTGAATTCTATCTACAGTTAACTAGAAATGGTGGGGGAATAAAAGAAAACAACACTGGGATGCATGGATACGATTTTTCTGCGTCCTTTTAGATTTTTATGCTTCAGTGACGCAGGACGCAGGACGCGTACCTAACATCATCTATATATATATATATATATATAGAGAGAGAGAGAGAGAGAGAGACAGAGAGAGAGAGACAGAGAGAGACAGAGACAGAGAGAGAGAGACAGACAGACAGACAGACAGACAAAGACAGATAGACAGACATAGATAGATAGATAGATAGATAGATAGATATGAGCAGAGTGATATATATATATATATATATATATATATATATATATATTATATATATATATATATAGGGAGAAAAAGACAGAGAGAGTTTGTGTGAGAGAGACACAGAAACAGAGAGAGAGTCAGTCAGACAGACATAGATCGATATATATATATATATATATATATATATATATATATATATATAGATAGATAGATAGATAGATAGATAGATAGATAGAATTGAGCTGAGTGAATTTACTCTCATTAAATCCTGGATTCAAACAGCATTTAAAACATCAATCTATATTTCATATGAGTATTTGAATGTCTACAAACTTATTTCTGTAAAATCCCGACCTTGTAATGATCGTTCTATTAGCGGGATTACTCGAGTTGATAAGTAATGCTAAATCGTTTAGTTAATCACATCTCACTTAATTAAGAACATGTGTTACTTTCTTTTGTGTCTGACTCTTTTCATACATATTTTTTTTAATGCTTTGAGTGGGGGGTTTACACAGTTACGTTTATTTGTCCCACTTACCTAGTGTTCAGGAGCGTCGGGTCCTGAGCCGGTGTGTGAGGTAAAATAAATCGCGTGGTATTAGGGAGCCGTACAATTCAACCCCAACACCAGGCAGACCCGGTCCACCTCGCCTAAAAGCTGCTGGGCCGTATTTATTGCGCGGTGCTTGAGGCGCCTCAAAAGGGGAACGCCGATGGGACCACGTACCTTTTTGCATTGGTAACCGCATGAGTTTCAGTTTGTGCGTGGCTCTTCACGTTAAATATCTTTGTGTTGTAGCGCTTATCTTCCCTTGTTGGGATGGAGTTGAGTGGAAAAGGATTTGCCACTAGATGACATTACTACCTGGCTATTTAAACTCTATCTAAAATCTATCCATCTATCTATCTATCTATCTATCAGTCTGTTTATCTATGTATATCAGTCTGTTCCTTTCTATCTATCTATCTATCTATCTATGTAATTTTATTCATCCATCTTTCGATGCATCACGTCTCATCAATCTATCTATCTATTTCAATCTGTACATATCTATCTATCAATCTATCTATCTATCATAGTATATTTTCTATCTATCAGAGTCTGTTTATTATGTGTAGAAACTCATTGGAGAACGTCACTTACTTCACCATCAGTGCCCAGCATGTCTTGTTCGTCTTCCTTGGATAGGTTGTAAGGTGAGAGGTGTACGTGGCCGTGTTGCGGTTATTTTGTAGGGTGTTGATTCAAAGGATTTGTTCTACCTGGCTATTTAAACTCAGCCCGGAAATCTCTCTCTCTCTCTCTCTCTCTCTCTCTCTCTCTCTCTCTCTCTCTCTCTCTCTCTCTCTCTCTCTCTCTTTTATCTGGCATCCACAAGATGCACTAGACAAGTTATGTCTCTGTCTATTAAGGCTGGGGGGGGGGCTTGCCCCATAACTATACAATAAATGACTCTTTTATTCTATATTTAGTAGCCTCAAGATTAACTCTACAAGAACTCTTTCTTTCTTTAGGACGTTCGTCCTAACTGTTCTGTATCTGTGTTTTATGTTACACGTGCTCAGACAATAAAGTCTGTATTTTGTTATCTATCTCATTGTCGGAATTTGTTGTATATGACATGTATGTATATTCACCCTCGTTGGGAAGCATTCATGAGGCCTCCTAACATACTATAAGAAGCAGTTTTAGCTACTAAAGCCAAAACTACATTTAATTCTTATTGTGTCAATTCGTCCTGCTGGGAGGTCAGGAAAATAGTGTAGTACGGTCAAATGAATGGCGTGGTCCCAGAGAGGCGCCCCCAAACAGCACCTGCCCCCTCACCTAAAAGGGGCTAGGACGGGTTTATTGCGAGACTTGCTTGTTAGCCATCACGTCAAGCCCGTCTGTAAATGTTTCAGTAAATAGTACCGTGACGTTTAAGATATATTTGAATCATCATCATCATCATCATCATCATCAAGTTGTGCCATCCGTTGCCATCAGCCATCGCTCTTGGAAAGTCATCTAAACAGCATCCATTGTCCCCACAGAGCTGGTGAATGTAAGTTTTTGCTGGTCGGCCGCTGCAGATCCACAAAGTTTGATGCAAATATGACATAGGAAAGACGGATCAGATGGTAAAATGTTATACTTATGAACCATCTATCTATCTATCTATCTATCTATCTTTTTATCTCTGTATATCAGTCTGTTCCTTTCTTTATATTTATCTATCTATCTATGTAATTCTGTTCATCTATCTTTCGATGCATCTCGTCTCATCAATCTATCTATTTCAATCTGTACATACCTATCTATCTATCTATCTATCTATTAATCTATCTATCTATCATAGTATATTAAGTTCTATCTATCAGAGTCTGTTTATTATATGTAGAAACTCATAGGAGAACGTCACTTACTTCACCATCAGTACCCAGAATGTCTTGTTCGTCTTCCTTGGATAGATTGTGAGGTGAGAGGGGTACGTGGCCGTGTTGCAGTTATTTTGTAGGGTGTTGATTCAAAGGATTTGTTCAAAAAATCCTTCTGTATTTCCCATCTAGCTATTTTTCAAACGTTTCGTTAGATTCCAAGGGGTACAGCCATACAGTAGTACTGAAACGGTTGCAGCTGGGTAGAAGTCCCGTTTTAACTCTTTATTACTCTTCAGTAAGTGCTTGTGTATTTTACTGTTCAACCTGGTCTCCATTCATCGACTGAAAGTCAAAGATTTTATTTTCTGTATTAATCTGCAAACTGTATCTAACAGGATTTGTAACAAATTTATAGAGCTTACGATTATCTCTTGTGAAAAGTCGAGCAATTTCTAGTATTGTTTTAGGATCATGAAGCATTTGATTAATTTTTGCCTTGTCATCATTGCTCAAACATCCATGTTGCATTAAAAAAAATTGAAACGGAGGCAACAAAGTGATATCACCAAAATGGTGACTATCTGCTTAATGCTGCGCAGAATCACGTGTTATTGGATATGATTGCGCATGTTGGTTGGTTGGTTGATTGTTTGGATTTTACGGCATGTCAACCTTTGTTGGGTTATTTTATACCAAAGACGCTTTTTATTCATTTTTGATGGTATTCATTTTTTTAAAATTCAATATTTTTATATACATTTTTCTTATACTTATTTTTTTCTATTTAACCCATAAATGGGACACTAACAGGTACTACCACTGTCGATGAAGAGGTACTCCACACTCCCTAGAGTTCCAGAATTGAAACTTCACCATTAGATGCAGTTTAATGATATACTCAGGATAATAAGGCCCTCGTCACTGCCTTCTAGCACACACACACACACACACACACACACACACACATATATATATATATATTATATATATATATATATATTATCAACTAGTTATGTGTTTCCTATAATACTAATAGGGTTTATATAGATACTAGGGCTTGACGTGACCGCCCGATTGATCGGAGGGGGCATTTCCGACCGACCGTCTAGCCAAAGTAAGGGCCAAAGTGGAGTGTTGCATGTCATGGATTGATAAGCTAACCACGCCAACCACGCGCAACAGGTGGCCTCATTGGGGGATTTTTATCCCTCTGCAGGGGTGTCAGCTGACAGGGCGGGCGCATGTCTGTGTAGTCAAACTATTCAGATATATGCTGTTTGGTTTCTTTGTTTAATGGCATATCAACCTTCGTGGGTTATTTAATGCCAAAGCCATCCTTGTATGTATGTATTTACCGACCCTACGAGAGATCAATTTTTAAGCGGAATTTAACAGGTTTGAATTCAAAGTTTTCCTTCCTATTGACCGATTGCCATACCAAGGTTAAAGAGCACAGTCTGCCCTGCTATTTACCCATAGCTTGAAGGAGAATAGTTGGATGCATACCTTTTCTAAAGGTATTACAGCTATGTGAAATGAAAACAGCTGCGTCCACGATTTGAACTCGAGTCGCTGTGTCAATTTTCTACGACGACCACCTTTACACCACCAGCACCTTGTAGAAAATCAGTAGTGGTACTATTTAACTCATAGCTGGGGGATGAAGGGGTTCATTGCTTTTCCAAGGATATTAGTCAGAAAGTAAATGTAATAGGGTGACTGGAGTTTGAACTCGCTTACTACGATGTCGTACTCCTGCACATGAGCTACTACGCAACGGGAATTCCCTCCCTGTCAATAAAAAAAAGACATTTGAAAAAATAACTTGCATAAAATAAACGCGTTGTATGTGTACTAGTATAAACAGATTTTGATAAAAAAACACAGGAAATATTTAGACATACCTAATATATAAAGTGAGCTAAGTATGAGGCACCTAGTGAGAATCGAATTCATTAAACAATGATCTGTGTACAGATGTGTACGAAAGTATCGTATACTTAGGTGTCGTGTAGCCTGACATTCCGATAGTCTTGATTAGATTATTAATTTTTACGGTATATCAACTCGTTTAGAGTTATTTTATGCCTAGAAGTTAAAGAGGGTCGGTTTAACTCAGCGTATGAGTAGCACAGGGATCTGTGCGGTAAAGTGAGGAGCTGATGGTATGTGTGGCGCTCCACATCAGACGCTAAAATAATCTCCTTGGTCTAGCGCTATTGAAAAGGGGATAGACTCCCTCGCTGTCTGGCTGATACTGACATTAGGCCGCCCCGACGACTTTACTTACTTATACGTTTATATTTACATTTTTTTGTGGAGCTGATGCTTAATTTTTTTTTCTTTTTGCCCGCAGTCCAATCGAAGACGAACATTTTTTTAAACAAATCTATTTAACTCATTAATCATGGGACCCTCAGAGATACTAGCACTCCGAGTCAGAGTGGACCTGAGAGTAATGGGGGAGTTTTTACCCCTATGCAGAGGATACAATCAGCATATTTTAAGTTCTGGATTATGTCTGTATTCGAAAAAAGAACTTCTGACTCTGCAACTTACCATGCAAAATTCTAGCTCCTGTTGTTGTATAGCCGTCTCTTTATATAGACGGCATATATAGTATGAGCGTATACCCGTGGCTGTATACCATTCATAATCTTGTTCTGTACTTATCAGGTCTTGTTCTTGTTCTTGTCTTGTATTATATTTCTTCTTACTTAGTGTAGCTTGGTATTAATATAGATCGGAGTAGCTCTTCTTACTTTTACTGGGTTGTCTATCTTCTTAGCTGTTTCTGGCTGTCTTCTTTTGAAGATTCTAGGCTGGCTGAGACGTCCTGTGTTGTCGTTTGTTTTTAGTGACAACACAAGACATTTCTTTGATGAATTCACATTTATTTTATTTGAGTCTTAGATCCGGATCACTCAACCGCGCGTGCGATTCTAGCCAACCACTAGCAATTGCGCCTTCATTCTTCAGTGGCCAGCTAGAAACTGATTGTTTAATACTAAACTCTCTTCCACGCTTGCCAGGCAAACAGGAAGAGAGGTCACAAAAGTGTTACGGGCCGTCAATCAAATCCTTTAATGGTTATTCTGAATTTCAATAATTTCTCTACATTAAACGTGCACAATTAATAGGGTACTCATCAATTATGCAACACCTTCTGTATTCAAAAAAAGATAAACAGATGCTGAATCTCAAGCATGCAAAATCTGGCTCCTTTGTTTTCAAAACAGAACAACTGACGCTGCAATCTTGCTCCTGTCGTATTTAAAAAAAGATCAATAGACGCTGAAACTTAGCATGCAAAATCCTGGCTTCCACTTTATTTTCAAAACAGAACAAGCTGACGCTGCAATCTTGGCTCCTGTCTGTATTTTAAAAAAAGATCAATAGACGCTGAACTTAGCATGCAACTCCTGGCTCCACTTTGGTTTCAAAACAGAAAAACTGACGCTTCATTCTTGCTCCTGCATGTATAACAGCGCGCTGAATCTTAGCCTTCAAAATCCTGACTCCTGCCTATATTTAAAAAAGATCAATAGACGCTGAAACTTATCACGCAACTCCTGGCTCCTGTCTGTAATAAAAAGAAGATCAACTGACGCCAGAGGCAGTGCCATGTTTCAATCCTCCTAAACAAAAATTCAGGTTAGATAATGCACTGCAAAATACTGAAATACATGATATGTAAACAAGAATTAAGCCCCCTCACTCCCCAATAAAAAACCTGATTAGCAAATACTTTCATCATTTCCCCTTCCTTTTCCCGCGTTTTTCCAATCCCATCTTATCTATTCAGTGTTTCTTTATTATTTAATTTCATTTTAGACATTTCCGCGTCTCCGTTTCTCGCCCGAGAATTCAGTGAATTTTTAAGTGAACGTTTTTAGATTCTCACTTGTAGAAGAGGATTGTTATTCTTAAATTCCAAAGAAAAATGGTTCAAATTTGAATGTAACGCTTGATATAACATATCAGGAGAAAACCTAATGCTGCCATTGTTGGTTGGTTGGTTGGTTGGTTGGTTGATTGGTATTTACGGCATGTCAAACCTCTGTCATTGTTGGTAAATACAGGGTGTTTAAAAAAGACGCTAATGTTTCTATGAGAGTTTCTTTATTATATTACTAGAAGTGGCTACCCAGCGTCGCCTGGATAGAGGAGGGTGGAACAAAAAGTCTCGCATATCCATTATAACTGAATTGGATCCTCGCAGGATTCCCCATTAAAATCCCTATATAAAAACAACCTTGCGTTAATCAGGCCTGATGCAACGTCAGTGCACAGGCACTATATTAAACATACCATGGTGTAATGGTCAGAGTCGGAGGAAATGGACTCGTCGATGGGCGTTCAAATCTTGCAGTTTGCATTTCACATAGCACAAATAACCTTGGGAAAGGTATGCATCCATGTACTCACCCTCTAGATATGGGTTAATAGTAGGGCATCCTGGCTCTTTAACTTTGTTTAGACAATCATTCTAGGAGAAAGAAACTCCGATTCAAACTGTTAAATCCACCTTTAAAAAATGACCCTGTTTCACATCCTGCCCGTGTGGAGGGGGTTTGTTAAATATGTATGACACATACAAGGCTAGAGAGCCAGTCTTTTCTAATATTTTTACCATAGCTGAAGGAAGAAGAGATCGATTCATTTACTTAGTCAATAAACGTTACTCTACGCACCTCGTCACATTTTGTCTATGGTTAGGTTTTTGGTTTCTTCTTGTTTAATGGCATATTACCTTCGTGGGTTATTCAAGCCATCTTTGTAGAAGAACAGTTCTGGTACTATTTAATCCATAGCTGGGGAATTAGGGGATTCATATCTTTTCGAAGCGTAAAAGTAAGTAAAGTCGTCGGTGTGACCTAAAGTCGGTATCAGCCAGACAGCGAGGGAGTCTATCCCCTTTTCACTAGTGCTAGACCAAAGAGATTGTTTTTTAGCATCTGAGGTGGAGCGCCACACCTACCACCAGCTCCTTACTTTACCGCACAGATCCCTGTGCTACTCATACGCTGAGTTGGCGAGGGCCGGTATCGAACTAGGAACCTTGTGGTTTCTAGCCGAATGCTCTACCAACTAATCTAACCCGGTACTTGTCTGAAAATGAATGTGATAGCGCGACTGGAGTTCGAACTCGCGTACTACGATGTCACTACGCCACGGAGACACACCTAGGAATATTTTAGTACTGTCTCTATAATACAGTACCGTTAATTAAAAATGGTGCCGCAGTCTAGCACGTTAGCCACTGCGCCACGGTTGGTTGGTTAGCTGGCTGGTTGGATTTTTCGGTATATCAAATCTTGGAGTATCTTATGCCGAAGACGTTTTCATTTCATTCATTTTTGTTGGGTATTCAATTTCTTTAAACTCATTTTTTTTTTAAATATTTTTCTTAAACTCATTTTTGATATATTTAACGCATAGCTCGGACCCTAACAGGCACTTTTACCCCGGGTCGGAGTGAACCTGGGCGTAATGGCGATGAAGGGGTACTCCATACTTCCCAGAGCGCCAGAAGTGGAACATCCCCACCAAATGCTGTTTAACATCATACCCAGGACACTAAGACCCTCAGCCACCGACTTCCAGCACATATATGTTTAAAAAAAAACAGTTGGTACTTTTCCATGACAGCAATACGGTCGGTACAATCATATAGGTGCTAGGGCTTGACGTAGTCAACCGATTGATCAGACTGTCCGTCTATCCCAAGTAAGGGCCAAAAGGAGTGTTGCGTGTTATGGACTGCTCAACCACCAGGATCCCGTCGTTAAGCACCACGGGTTACCACACACGGCTAACAAGTGGCTCCATTGGAGGGATTTTATCCCTCTGCATTGGTACAGTCGGTGTATTCTACAACCCCAGCCGATAATGGACGGAAGATTTAAGAACAACCGTATTAATATAGAGAGTAAGCCTCATCTCATAAAGCTTATAATGGAAATTATGTGT
>CM042141.1:109089278-109111778 GCA_023376005.1 Doryteuthis pealeii | reverse complement strand
GGCCAAACAGCTTCGCAAAATTCCTGAGGTCGGTCGTTGATTGGGTTCGTGGCATTCCTTGATGCACCAATTCCTTCCTATCGACTGTGCCAAAAAGTGTGGAATGGTCCTACACAAGCCTTCACCACTATAAACAAATCACTGTGTTGGTTGTTCACTAGATGAACACTCATGCGTCGAAAATCGACGAGAGAGTCCATTTTATATATATATATATATATATATATATATATATATATATATATATATATATGAGAAGTGAAGGATTTGAATGATCTGTTAGCAGAGCTTTTGGGGGGGGGGAGATTCTGGTTGGACTTTCTTTTTTTTTTAAATCAGAAATATTCCGCCCCAGAATATCCCCCCCCAAAAAAAAAAAAAAGCTCTGCTAACAGATCCTAATGACCTACCTACATCACTACTCAATGACCTACTTCTCCTTACATTGACCTACCCTGACTATCAAATTTCTTCTGATACACATCAACACATTTGACCCATTCTCTTCTAAGTCAACCGACTGACCCCATAGAAAAATAAAAGTCCCTACACACTAACCCCACCGACTTTCCCTCACCCCTCACCCATCCACCCTTCCACTATAAAAGCAGAATGTACAAGTACTTATGTCAATAAAGTTCTGAAGAAGCTTTATCCAATAATGAGGCGAAATATCAATTGAGTTTATGCTGTCTGTGTTGTTATATTCACAATTTCCTCTATTCTCAACCACACACTCATACACACACACACACACACACACACACACACACACATATATATATATATATATATATATATATATATATATATATATATATATATATATATATATATGCGGTGCTGTGCGTGTCTCTGTGTGTATGTATGTGTGTGCGTTCCTCTGTCTCAGTGTGTGTGTGTCTGTCTGTCTCTGTGTGAGTAACCCAGCAACAATGACAGTTCATAGCGAGGTTTTTATTCGAGCAATACAATTAAAATGTCATTTGACAATAAAGTAATATCCGGTTCAATTTACAATGCAATGGAAATGTTGTGGGGTCTGCATTGAACTGGAGGTAATTTTTTTTTTAATCCGTTTTCTCAATATAATGGAGATGACTATGAAATGCTAATTAAAATCCGACGCTACTTTCTAATATTATTACGGGTCGTTGTTATATTGAAAACCTAATGGCTGAACTGATTGTCTAGTGTCACTTTCAAATAGATTTGGCGTTGATTTCTTCGACTCCACAATTGTATTCTTGCTGTACTTCGTAAAAAATCATGAAATTAGAACACTTAGAGAATATTCACCTTGTTTTTTTGTTTTTTTAATTTAGTAATCATCATCATCATCATCGTCGTCGTCGTCGTCAGTGATATTCACGCTCTTTCTCTCTCTATATATATATATATATAGAGAGAGAGGGGGAGGGAGAGAGAGAGAGAGAGAGAGAGAGAGAGAGAGAGAGAGAGAGAGAGAGAGAGAAATATATATAGAAAAATATATATAACAGAAAAATTGCAGAAACACGCACAACCTATATATATATATATATATATATATATATATATATATATATATATATATGTATGTATTGATCAAAGCCTGAAGAAGATACTAGAATATCTGAAACACGTGTTGCGTATGTGAAATAAAAAGAATAAAACATTTTTTCTGAGAACAATACATTTTGCGGACCTTCTTCTTTTTTATAAAATATTAAATTTTCTCCCGTTGGAACCAGAACAACATTATATATATTATATATATATATATATATATATATATATATATATATATATATATATCACTCACTCATTCGCCAACCATCAATATCGGTATTTGCCCCTGGGAGGTCCTCCGCGCGGCATACAGAATCCGCACAGAGCTAATTGATGTAGGTTTTTACTGGTCAGCCTACACTGGTGTGTCCATGTGTAGGCGTCCACATGAGAACGTCACTTGTGAATTCGTCCTTGCTTCTTCAGAAGTGTCCAGTATGTTTTGTTCTCCTTACACGGATAGTTCGTGTGATGAGGTAAGTGGTCATACGAATGTTTTCTCTTGAGGCGCTACGTCTAAGATTTTTCTTGTCATTATGCAGCATCTTTGTATAGCGCCAATCTATCTTTTTCTGTGGATGCTTCGTTAGGGTCCAAGTAGTGCAGCCGCACAGTATCACTGATATGGCTTCAGCTTGGAAGACTTTTCGCCTTATCTTATCAGTGATATCAGATTTCCATATAATCGATAATCTATCAAGATCAGTCCATGCCTTTCTTATGCATATTGACATCCCTTTCTGTAGATGAGATATTACTAACTAGGTATGTGAACTGGTCTACTATTTTCAGAATCTTACCATCCTGTACCTTGTTTAAAACGCATAAAATCAGTTTTATCCAAGTTTACATAGAGGTCGATGACTCTTGCTGTTTACTCTAAGCTAAGCCACAGTGATTCGGCTTGTGCAGGTGTATTTACATGAAGCGCTAGATAATCTGCGCAGTCCGTGTCTGTAATAGTCTGTGGGATATCGCTGGATTCTTGCCTTTTTCAGGGTGAAGCTTTTTTCTTTTACGGGATCTAATGACGTTTAAATTACTTTATCTAGGCACACTTTAAATATGTATGGTGCTAATGTATCTTCTGGTAGAACTCCAGTGGTAATATAAAAGAAATCTGTGTCATCATCATGCTGTTTGGCTGGTTGGCTGGTTGGTTGGTTGGTTGGTTGGTTGCATTTTACGGCATGTAAACCCCCGCAGACGACATTTTGTTTTATTCATTTTTGTTGGGTATTCAATTTTTTTTAATTCAATTTGTTTAAACACATTTTTAATCTATTTTAACCCATAGATGGTACCCTAACAGGTACTACCACTCCGGGTCAGTGGGCCAGGAAGTAATAGAAATAAAGGGATACACCACATTCTCCAGAGTTCCAGAATTGGAACTTCATCCAGTTCAACGTCATACCCAGGACACTAAGACCCTAAGCCACTGCCATTTAGCACATATATGAAAAAAGGGTTGGGGTTGCCATAAGGGCAATAAGAGTGGGACAATTATATAGGTGCTAGGGCTTGATGTTACCAGCCGATCACCCCTCTAGCCTAAGTAAGGACCAAAGTGGACTGTTGCATTTTGTGGACTGCTCAGCCAACAGGATTCCGTCCCTAAGCATCACGAGTCGCTACCCACAGCCAACAGGTGGTCCCTACGTTAAACTACATCTAATGGTGAATTTTCAATACTCAGGCTCTAGGAAGTGTGGAGTATCCATCCATTACCATTACTCCCATGTCAACTCTGGCTCGATGTGGTAGTAACTGTTAGGGTCCCATCTTAAATAGAAAAAATGAATTAAAAAATGTGTTTAAAATATTGAGTTTGAAAAAAAAATGAATACCATGAAGAATGAATAAAATAAAACGTCTCCGGCATAAAATGACCCAACAAGGGTTGACATGCCGTAAAATCCAATCAGCTAATCAACATAGGGATGCGTTTGTAAAATTAGTATTTTAGTTTCTTTTCGTAAATATTTTATTTTCCTTCTTTCCTTCCTTCCTTCCTTCCCTTTTCTCTCCCTTGCTTCTGTCTGTCTGTTTGTCTGTCACACACACAGACACACACACGATTCATTTTTATAATTGACACACATTCTGTTGGTTTCGTTCCATTTACAACCCCCCCCCTTCCCCTCATCCTCAGTCTGCTCACTCCTCCTCATCACCCACTTATGTTACCCACCGACAACGACGCGCCTCAGGTTGATTTTATTCTTGCATTTGTTGCTATAAATGTTCACGGCAGAAGTAGATGGTGATAATTACCTTTTTGTGTGTTCACACCTGAAGTATCTTGTGGTTGACGCTGGAGATTAAGTGACAACAAGTCTCCTCAAATCATGAGCACTTCTGCATTCTTACCGACTGCAGCAATACCCATAGTTTGAACACTCTTAACCATTTTTTTTTACTCCTCTTTACTTAACTCTTTGCCTACTTTAAACCGCTCACAGCGGCTCTCCCACCACTGCACTTCTACCGTAAACCGCTTGTAGCGGCTCTTGCACGTGTCACTTGTTTATACTGGAGAATTACTTCGTGAACATCCACGTCATTTTATTTGAATAGAATAAGTTCTGAGGTAAATAGATAGGGAACTTTGAAATATACCATACAGGTAATAAATATCAAGAAAATTTGGTAGAGTCGGGGGGGGGGATTTGATAGGCAAAGAGTTAAACAAAAGGAAAAACAACCAGAATGCATTGCACGACAAACCCATAATACTTTTGAATACATTCTAATATGATGTGATGATTTTGTTGGTACTAGACAACGTCCGCCCTGTCGGTGGGGCGTTAGAATGCCCCGGCTGCACCTCTGCAGAGGAGTAAGACTCCCCCAATGGGGCCACCCGTTGGCCGTGGGTGGTGATCCGTGATGCTTAAGGATAGAGCCCGGGTGGATGAGCAATTCATGACATGTAATACTCCACTTTGGCCCTATCTTGGGCTAGACGATCAATCGGCTGGTCACGTCAAGCCCTAGCACCTATATGATTTTCCCAACCCTATTGCCCTTATGGCAAGCCCCAACCCCTTTTTATCATATGGGTGCTAGAAGGCGTGGCTGCGGGTCTACATGTCCTGGGAATGACGTTAAACTCTATCTGATGGTGAGGTTCCTGTTCTGGAGGTTTGGGGAATGTGGAGCACCCCATTCATCACCATTGCTCCCTGGTCCACTCTGACCCGGAGTGGTAGTACCTGTTAAGGTCCCATCTATGGGTTAAATAGAAAAATGTATTTATAAAAAAATTGTAATATCCATTAAGAATTGATTTATTTCAAAACTTTATCGGCATTAAATGACTCACTGAAGTTGATATGCCGTAAAACAAAACAAAACAAACCAAACTAGACAACGTTTTTACAACACAAACAAAATTATATATATATATTCAAAAATGCCAATGTAGATGACGTTTTGTCCTTCCTGAAAAACAATATATAAAACCCTCGATCTATAGTGACATATAAATTATTATTTAATCCTAGCAACAAGAAAACACCCTCCGGGCGGTGTAAAAATTAATTTTTAAAAGATCTTGCCTGAGATAAATGAGAGTTAAAAAATTCAATGTCAAAGGGTTTGAATCATAAGTAAGCAAAATCATCAAATTTATGAAAGGAGTAAAAAAAAAAAGATAAAACAATTTGAAATAGAAACTTAGTTCTGTCTCCCTCAAATAAATGTTGCCTGCATCTATTAATCATTAATCAAATAATCATTTTAAATATTTTGCACATACATTTTACACAAAATCGTAAGTATTTATTTATTTGTAAACTTTTTAGTAAACTTCTTGTAACTAACAAAAGAGCAATTTTTAAAATTGCTTACCCAAATTTTGAGTTTCCTGAAAACAATGAAATTATATTGAAAAATATAAAAGATAAAATTGAACTTTAGTCTATAAACTTATCCCTCAGAACGATTCCTAATTCCCAACCCATTTAGCAACAAACCACTGCAGACAACTTAGTCAAGATCAAGAAAAATCCGTTAAAAAAATCATGACAATAATTTTGACCATCCCTCACAATTTACCGCTTTGCATAAAATAACCCTGGGCGGGTTGAGGTGCCGTTGAAATCAGTCAATCACTCGATCAATATCAACCTTATTTTTCCGATGCAGGTATCATTGGGAAACGAGAAAAGGTTTTGGTAAAAGGGTCACGTTACCTGCATCGGAAAAACATGGTCTAAAAAAGGTTCGGCTTCGGGTTATCCTCAACGACCATTTCTCAAATAACCATTACTGTTAAGCTGAGCTGAAAACACCGGTTAACGCTAGATCAGCGAAGTTAAGCAGCCATGACCCTGTTCTGGACTTAATTGGGTAACCACTTAAGCAACAGCTAGTACTGTAAACAATCTGAGTCCTTTGTTTATCAAAATAACTTGATTCGGCATTCAATCACCAGTTTCACAGGTTTCGCCTTTTATTCCTCAATTATTATCTGACGTTTCATAGATTCTAAAGTATGGACAGTAAAGTAGCGGGACTTGAACCCAGTGTTTCGTAGTAAATGATCTGCGAGACTAGCTGGCTAACCCTTACATCCCAATTGAATGCCCTTTTACCCAACCCGTCCGTCGCGGCTAGAATATGACACAAGGTCGTAAGTATAGGGCAACCAGCGAGGATCGAACTCGCTATTCGGTAGTAATGGATCTGTGAGAGTAACTTACTAACCATTACCACACGATGGGACAGCCTCTATACACCCAAACCATTTTCCAAGGAAATAATGTGATACTAGGTCATAAGTATCGGGCATCTAGCGAGGATCGAACTCGTTATTCAGTGGTAATGGAGTTACGAGACTAGTTTGATACGCGGCGCCCTTGTATTCATCCAGCCCGTTTGCCACGGGTAGGATACGACACAATGACGCAAGTATGTAACATACAGCGTGGATCGAATTCGCTAATCGGTAGTAATGGATCAGTGAGACTAGCTTGCTAATCATTACCCAATGATGTGACGCCTTTCTCATTAATGATTATATAAACGTTTATTTTTAGATTTTTGCCAATTTTCTCAACCGATTTTAGGCATAATTTAAGGCCCATATCGGAAAGCCACTAAATAGGTCAATTTTGATAATTTGGGTCAAACCAATTATTTCTGCGCGTTGTGGTTGTGCGAGTAAATCTTTTTAACAGACCTAAGGTAACTGCTAGGAACGATCATGCAATGCTCATATTCAGGGCTGATCCTAAATACTCCCCCAACCTAGGAAGGGGGAGGGGGCATCCAGCATTGTCCGCATTTTTAATTATCTTTAACCTATACCAGAGTAGGCGTGAATCTTATTATAATGGAGATTGTGTGTTTTTCTGTCTGTTACCGAAACTATATTACTACTCAAGTCACAATTCCATTAGTTATTTTTTTAAATAAATATGTGCTTAGTATTATTGATTTCTAATTGCTTGGTTCTATCTTAATGAATATGAACAAAAATATTGGGGATAAATCTTAAAAGAAATCGATTAACAAGAAGAAATAACTGAAACTTTGTTCTTTATTTCCTATTCTAATTAAATAGCTAAATTAGAAAAATTTAGCAATGAAAGACGGAAGTGATAGAAGGGTAAGTTTCAGTTGTTCTATTTTTCGATGATACCCTCTGTTTCAAATCGTTTCATCTGCATTCTTATTTAGTTTCATTAGCCTTTCTAATTTAATAAGATATTTTATCACATTAAAACTTAAATACTTGCACCCGGAGAGTGTATATATTTGCTAGTTCTAATAATTAAATTACTATAAAAAAAAAGGAAAACCCAATAATTATTAGTCGTGGGAGGAAAGAGGCAACGGTCACACCCTGTCGGTGACTTGTAACAAACATTTGGACGCCAGCAATCATTTCGCATAAGGCAACGGAGATAATTCCCCACTATAGTGGCATATAAATTATTATTTAATCCTAGCAACAAGAAAACACCCTCCGGGCGGTGTAAAAATTAATTTTTTAAACATATTGCCTGAGATAAATGAGAGTTAAAAAATTTAATGTCAAAGGGTTTGAATCATAAGTAAGCAAAATTATCAAATTTATGAAAGGAGTAAAAAAAAAGATAAAACAATTTTGCCTGCATCTATTAATTATTAATCAAATAATTATTTTGAATATTTTGCACATACATTTTACACAAAATCGTCGATATTTATTTATTTGTAAACTTTTTTAGTTAACTTCTTGTTACTAACAAAAGAGCAAGAGTAAAGAACAATTTTAAAAATTGCTTACCCAAATTTTGAGTTTATATAACACAGGGTTGTGTTTCTTCTGTGTATTAATGATTTTGACTATAAATTAAAAACTCATTAATAGACTTACACAATCATTGAGAATATTGTGACGTAAGCTGTGACGAAGTCTTAGTTACAGACACAAATATACCCAATCTCCATTATTATTAGATAATAGAAAAAAATTAATCTAATCAAATCGGCCGAATCCTGAGGAGTGTTCTTCAATTATTTCTAGTTTTCTTAATCTAATATTAATTATTGTTTTATTTGCGACCACGAACCCACATACCGCCTACAGACGCCAATATGAAGCCATCATTTTGGCCGACTTCTGACAGATGATGTAAGAGATCGTGGCTACATTCTTATTACATAGTATACCCAGGGATTTAGGGATGTATATGATTTTTTGGCAATGGCCTCACGCCAATTATAGGTCAGGGTCGTAATTTTGACCTCCCTCCCTGGCTGTATTTCTTTAAGCGTGTTTTCAACAGTATTCGGGAAAACTCAGTAACGTTTATCTACATTTCAACTGTACATTGTGTATCTTTTTTTGTGGAGTACGATGTGTAATGGTTATCGTCGTTGGAAATGAATACGGCGACACGAGTTCAAATCCTGGAGCTGGCGGCTGACTGTTTACCATTGGGAAAGTTAAGTATCCATCAATTCTCCCTCTAGCTATGGATAGATAATAGGATAGACTGTGCTCTTTAACCTTGGTATGGTAACCAGTCTATGAGAAGGAAGATTCTAAATTGAAACCTGTTAACAAATAAATACACCCTGCGTCGCATACTGCTCGTAGAGGAGAGGTTGGTAAATGCATACATTGTGTATCTATCTATACAGAGGTGACAAACAGCCAATCGATTGGGGCTGTAGAATATACCAACTGCGCCTCTGCAGAGGGGTAAGACCCCACTATGGGTCCGTTTGTTGGTCGTGGGTGGTGACGCCTGATGCTTATGGATAGAATCCTGTGAAACAGGTCTGTGTGTGCGTGTTAACGTATAAAAAGAACAATTATTAAACAAAAGAAACAACAAACCTTGAGTTTTACTACTAACCATTTATTGCTTTTGATAAGGTTAAAGGGAAACAAAGTTTTTCTTTTATGATAACTCTGTCACTGTTGTGGCTTGATTAGGGACCAGAATAAAGACACAAGAGAGGAAATGAGTTAAACAAATATATTAACAAGGAACAGTAGTACAAACATATACACATAAGAAGGTTACTCGCGAGGCGGTCTATCAACTGTTCGAGGATACCACTGGAATATTGACTCTCGCTTAAGAGCAGTACCTGCTGCTATTTGTAGTTGGAAGAATTCATGCATGCGTGGTAAATTACCATAACAGTCACTATATTAAACCAATCCGATTTTGATTGATTGATTGATTGATTTTAACGGCCCGTCAACCAGTCCAGTACTATTTTATGCCAAGCGGTAAATTGTGAGGGATGGTCAAATTTATCTTGTCTTTTTTATGGATTTTCTTGATTTTGACAGCAGGCTTAATGGATTGGGAATCGCTTTGAGAGATGCGTTTATAGAGTAAAGTTCAAGTTTATTATCATAGTTTTTGGTATATGACATCTATATTGACATTTTCATGTTGTTTGTGTTGTGAAAATATTGTCTAATAATGTTATATAGCCGTCTAGTCTGGCTATATACACGGAGAGAGAGAGAGAGAGAGAGAGAGAGAGAGGGAGAGAGAGAGAGAGAGAGAGAGGAGAGAGAGAGAGAGAGAGAGTTATTATGAGGATTATGATGAGATATGAAGATATGAAAGATATGAGATTATGAGAGCATTTGTGGTAATGCTCCCACATCCAAATCCTTCTGACTTACTTGTCTTTCGTAGTAGATGGCTGGTACCTTATTTCTTTAGTCTGTTACTTGTGTAACTAGTCTGTAATCTGTTATCTTCATTTATTCTAACTGGTCTGTAAGATGCTGCTCTTTCTTTCAGATGCTGGTCTGACTTAGTGTTGGTTCGCCAAGACTGCCATTTAGTTCACAGAGACAACACGAGGCTTATATTTTAGTGATCCCATTTTTTATACAGATCCAAACTTTTCCAAACGCGGCGGAGTCGAAGCCGGTACGTCTTTACATCCCAACGTCTCCGGCCTAACTGCTAACTAAGCTAACTAAGCCTTCTTCCCCGCTGTCAGTGTGTAACCGGATAGAAGGTTACCTAAAGGTTATTTCTTTCTTGTCAATCATCTAACCCTACTGATTTGAATTTCAACGACTTTGAATTCAAAATCTAACTCTACAATAACCGGTTTATCAATATGCATCAATAACAGAAAAATCACATTTTGTTAGAATGTTGTTAACGTTAAAGGGTTTTGATATGTTATGCATTCTGGCTGGTTTCTTGTTGAAGTCAAAAGGAGGGTGTAAATTTTGTGTGAACTGTACGTAATCGGAATATTATGACTTGTTCCTTTCTGTACTTTCTGAGTAACGCCGGTTTAGCGATTGAGGTACCCCGTAAGGGGAATGCCGACGAGATCAAGAATTTTTGCACTGAGTAAGAGCCAATTTAGCTCAGTCGGTAGAGCATCAGACTAGGAACTACAAGGCTCCGAGTTCGATACCGGCCCTCGCCAACTCAGCGTATGAGCAGCAAAGGATCTGTGCGGTAAAGTGAGGTTGTGATGGTAGGTGTGGCACTCCAACTCAGACGCCAAAAACAATCTCCTTGGTCCAGCGGTAGGGAAAAGGGGACAGACTCCCTCGCTCAGTGGCTGATACCAACTTTAGGACAACCCGACGACTGAGTTACGTTTTGTGCGTGGCCATCACATCAGCTTTGGTTTGTGCGTGACCAACACATGAGTTTCGGCTTGTGCGTGGTCCTCTGCGTTAAAAAGACTTTATGTTAATCCGACCTGCTGGAAGGTCAGTAAAATAACTACTTAGAGGTCATTACGTGTCTGTGGTGTGGAAACAGTCCAGCAATATTTATCCTGATCTTCTTTACCCAACAGACTGTGGATGGGGGATGAAGATGGATACTTAAGAGTGCGACTTACTGACGAACTTCCAGCTCCTGAAGCTACTAATAAATAGTTGTTCTTATAAATGCCAACAGGATGTAATAATGGACTTTGCCCGTACGAACATAATCAGCTTGTTTACTTGTATAAAACTTGCGTGAACCAAAATGAGAAATAAGATTATTTAGCATATATGGATCTCGGCTGGCTTCTCTTTGCTCTTTACGATCTTCCTTTTTTTGTGATTTCTTCTTGGATTTCTGTGTCTGTGCTCTCTGTTGCTTTTAACATAGGAAACATAAAACTTGATATTTCTTTTCTTAGATGTCTTTATTCAATCCCAAGTAAAACAAGAGTTCCACTAATTGATTGATTTTTCATTATTATTGAATTATATCACATAATCAGTAAAAATCAAATACTAAAGCTTGTACTTTTCTTTATTATAATAATATTAAGGATTATGCGAGATCCGATGCTGAATGATATCTCTTTTCTAGTTTTAAGGCGACACGCACATACCATGACATTGTTTTATATATAAAAACAAATTACGGCTAATTTTTTACCAATTCTTTGTAAAAACCAGTGTGGGGAAGCCAATTGAGATTTCAGTCGAAATAGATTTATAACTGTTGATATGACTGGCAATTAACCCTTTTTTTCTGTTATATATATATATA
The DNA here is from genome assembly GCA_023376005.1 of Doryteuthis pealeii. Lineage (NCBI taxonomy): Eukaryota > Metazoa > Mollusca > Cephalopoda > Myopsida > Loliginidae > Doryteuthis > Doryteuthis pealeii. The sequence goes on along the minus strand of CM042141.1, from coordinate 109,100,235 downwards.
TATATATATATATATATATATATATATATATATATGGCTATTGATTTTTACTGATTAAGGGACATAATTAATCAAACCAAAATCAACCGATTTCCGAAACTGGTCGTATACCAGCCTCTGTTCGTAATAAAATTTTGCTCGCTGCCTGCTTTAGCGATACCAGCAGTTTAGTTTAATTTTAGTAAACAAAATCGCATTCTAAGCAGTTCAGCTCGGAATTTCTTGTCAATCTTTCAAATATTTATTTGGTTCGAAAGAAAATAAAAGAATCTGTCTAGATATCTAATTTGTATGTGTTTTTATCCATTGGATTTTTTTTTTTTACAGCGAATTAAAAAGCAAAATATCAAATTAAACGAAAACATATAACGATAACTCAACTTTTTTTTAGGCACCCCTTTTGCGATCTCGATTCGTGGGGACATTTTTTCCATTTATACCGTCAAAATCCGGTTAATTGTTAACAGACGATTTTTAGAGTTTTTTTTTAATTATAAAACCAACCCCTAACCCTAACCCTTAAACCTAACCCCTAACAAACCGGATTTTGACGGTGTAAATGAGAAAAGTGTCCCCACGAATCAAGATCGCGGAAGGGGTGCCTAAAGGTCATATGATCCAATAATTTTTAATCAGATCTATTTGGCCCATAACAGGTACTACCACTCCAAGTCAGAATGGAATTGGAAATAATGGCGTTGCAAAGATAATGAATAGAAATGAACAAACTGACAAGGAAAGAAATGCGTGTCAACTAGACTAAATTGTATAACGATATACATATATATATATATATATATATATATGTGTGTGTGTGTGTGTGTGTGTGTGTGTGTGTGTGCGCGTATATATATATATATATATATATATATATGAGAGAAAGTTTTTTGACGAAGACATGTTAGTTTCCACCCTATTAATCACTCTATTATCAAACGATATTGGTCTTTAAAAAAGCTTTTAGACATTTTTTTTATAAAGATCTCGAAACGATTTCTGATAAATGTGTAATAATTGAGCAACGACTTTTTTTTTCTTTTTTGATGGACATGTGCAGTAGATAATTCGGAATGTCACAGCTGGTGTCCATTTTTCACGATTTAAATTCACTAAAAATATGATAATTGATTCGATCACACCCGTGACTGCTAATACTGACATTAGAAAACCAACAATGGCGCCTGGTATTTCATAAAATATACGTGAGATCTACTAAGGGAGATAATATAGTTAACACATTTTTTAAAATATTAGCAAGTTGCTCACTTTTCATGATAAAAATGGGATAATTAGTTTTTTCAAATAATCATCATCATCAAATCCTGCCGAGAGCACAAACTTTCATGACTCTTCCTCTACGCCCATCGTTCCTGACAAGTCCTCCTCACGACGTCCACTGTCCGCACAGAACTGATCGATGTAATTCTTTGTTGGTCGGTCCATTCTGTTGTGTTCATGTATATATATTTACCATCCCCTCCGCACGAGCAGGATGTGACACAAGGTCAATTTTAGAATTCAGAGTTTTCCTTCTCCTAGACTGATTACCGAACCATGGTTAAAGAGTCCAGTCTGCCCTGCTATTTACCCATAGCTGGAGGGAGAAATGGATTCATACCTTTCCCAAGGGTATTAGCGCCATGTGAAATGCAAACAGCTTCGCCCGGGAACTGAACTCAGGTCGACGAGTCCATTTCCTATGACACTAACCATTAGACCACGCGCCTCGAGTCCATGTATAGGTGTCCACAAGCTAACGTCACTTATGAGTTCGTCCTTGCCTGTCCAGCAGTTTCCAGCACGTCTGGTTTGTCATACTTGGATGGTTTATGTGATAGAAGGTAAATGGTTGTTCAGTTTCTTTTATGTTGGATGCTGCTTTTTTGTGGGGGTGGCTTTTTATGGGGTGCTGCTTTTTTTGGGGGGGTGCTGCTTCCAGTATTCGTGTCGATATGTATGTGTCCGCAGGAGAACGTCACTTATGAGTTCGTTCTTGCTTCTCCAGCAGTGTTCAGCGCGTCTGTGAGAGGAGGTAAATGGTCGTACAGCTGTTTTTTGTGGAGTGCTGTTTCCATATGCTTCATTTTGTGTCCATATCTAGGTGTCCAGAGGAGAACGCCACTTATTAGTTCGTTCTTGCTTTTCCTGGAGTGTCAAGCGCGTCTGGTTTGTCTTACTTGAATTTTTTTGTGATAGGAGGTAAATGGTCGTACAAGTGCTTTTTGTGGGGGTGCTGCTTTTTTGTTGGTTGCTGTTTCCAGTATTTGTGTTCATGTGTAGTTGTCCACAGGAGAACGTCATTTATGAGGTCGTCCTTGCTTCTACAGCAGTGTCCAGCGCATCTATGGTTTGTGTGATAAAAGGTAAATGGTCGTACAGCTACTTTCTTGTACTGCTTTTTATGGGGTGCTGCTTTTTGTGGAGTGCTGATTTTTTGTTGGGTACTGTTTCCAGTATTTGTGTCCATGTGTAGTTGTCCACAGGAGAACGTCACTTATTGGTTCGTCCTTGCTTCTTCAGTAGTGTCCAGCGCATCTGGTTTGTTTTACTTGGATGATTTGTGAGATAGGAGGTAATTGATCGTACAGCTACTTTTTGTTGGGTGTTGCTTTTTGTGGGTGCTGCTTTGTGTCGGGTGCTGCTTTTGTCGGGTGCTGCTGTTTTGTGGGGTGCTGCTTTTTGTCGGATGCTGCTTTTTGTGGGGTGCTGTTTTTGTCGGGTGCTGCTTTTTTTGGGGTGCTGCTTTTTGTCGGGTGCTGCTTTTTGTGGGGTGCTGTTTTTGTCGGGTGCTCTTTTTGTGGGTGCTGTTTTTTGTCGGGTGCTGCTTTTTTGTCGGGTGCTGCTTTTTGTCGGATGCTGCTTTTTGTGGGGTGCTGTTTTTGTCGGGTGCTGCTTTTTTGTGGGGTGCTGCTTTTTGTCGGATGCGCTTTTTGTGGGGTGCTGTTTTTTGTCGGGTGCTGCTTTTTGTCGGGTGCTGCTTTTTGTGGGGTGCTGCTTTTTGTGGGGTGCTGCTTTTTGTCGGGTGCTTTTTGTGGGGTGCTGCTTTTGTCGGGTGCTGTTTTTTGTCGGGTGCTGCTTTTTGTCGGGCTGCTTTTTGTGGGATACTGCTTTTTGTGGGGTGCTGTTTTTTGTCGGGTGCTGCTTTTTGTGGGGTGCTGCTTTTTGTGGGTGCTGTTTTTTGTCGGATGCTGCTTTTGTGGGGTGCTGTTTTTTGTCGGGTGCTGCTTTTTGTGGGGTGCTGCTTTTTGTCGGATGCTGCTTTTTGTGGGTGCTTTTTGCTTTTTGTCGGGTGCTGCTTTTTTGTGGGGTGCTGCTTTTTGTCGGGATGCTGCTTCCAGTATGTGTGTCCAGAGAAGAACGTCACTTATTAGTTCGTCCTTGCATCTCCATCACTGTATAACATTTCTTGTTCGTCTTATTTAAATGGTTAGTGTGACTGGAGGTATTTCATTCAATTTGATAATTCCACAAATGTTCATGAGATTTTTTACCAAAAAAAATTACAGCTACTTTTGCTGTTAAATGTGAAAGATACGCTGGTCAGAATATGCCAATAGATCATTGTGATTAATGCAAACATGCTGTGTACGAAATGAATTATAGAAGCAGAAGCTTTCAAAACCAAAGATACAAAATAAAAGATCGTTTTTCAGCCGCTGTTCATCCCGCTGATGTGATGACAACAGTTGCTATGGACAATAGCTTGGCATTGTATCAGCAGTTCTCTTGGCGAGGCTTGTTTCTTGGGCGATAAACCTTTTTCTCCCAATATCCTGAAATTCAGTGGTAGTGCGTAGTTCGATAACAGCGGAAGTTTCGTCAACAATTCAGGATTTCTTAAATAGGCATTTCTTATGCAATGACGTAGAGATGACGTAGAATCTCATCCAATGACGTAGAGATGACGTAGAGATGACGTTGGATCCAGCGATGCTGACGTAGATGACTTGGCGTATTTTGTTAGAAAGATATTTTTAAGAATTCCTTACTCAATTCGACATTCGAAACAAAAGTCGATAGATAGTAAACAATCTGATTTTATTCATTTCTGCCCGGATTTATGAGATGAGGAACCAACATTATCGTACACCGGTTTATGGAGACGCGCTTTGCGTAACGGTTATCGTCATAAGAAATGGAATCGGCGACCCGTGTTCAAATCCTGTACGAGGCTGATTGCGTTTCATTTCGCTCGAATGCTCATGGGAAATGCATAAATCCATCTGTTATTCCACTCTGCCAACTATGTATGGTCAACAGTATTAATAATGTAAAACAATTTTATTAATATTAAATATAATATAGATGAATAATATTAAATAAGAATAAAATCATGGAGAATGTGACGTAAATAACAAAGAGAATTATGCCTTGAGCATTAATATAGTTTCGGTTACAGACAGAAAAACATAAAATCTCCATTATAATAACTAGCAAAATAAAAAACGCCCTCTGGGCGACGTAAAATGAATATTGCCTGAGGGGATGGGAGTTGAAAATTTAGTATCAGAGAGTTTGTATCATAAGTAAAGTAAAATCATCATCAAATTTATTAAAAGGGTAAAAATTAAAAAATTTGAAATGGAAACTTAGTTCTGATAACTTTGATATATATTAAAATAAAAAAAACTATATAGAGATAGATAATACCAGGTATGTATTTATTAAAACTTGTTTAAAAAACCAATGAGGACTGTCTAACATTGCATGCTCAAATTTTGAGTGTATTCTATGTTATGACGATTTTAGGCAGTATTGCGTAAGCAGTGACGTAGTTTTTGTTACAGACAAAAACCGGAAGCGAATCTCCATTATTAATAGATGTTGTGACCTGTTTAAGGGTCAATAAATAAATAATCAACACGGAGATAAAAGTAGAGAACAGATGTATTCAACATATATCAATGTACAAAATGAGGAGGGTTTCCTTGGTACCAGTGTACACGAAGACATGTATTTGCTACTTCTCACTTGAGCAGCTTTGCTCTGCTAAATATACCCTTTGGGTAAGTACATTGTTCTGGTCATAGGTGAGTCCCCTACAACAAATAAGATGATTAAAACATGAAACAAATTAATTAAGGATAAAACATAATAAAAAGCAAATAAAAGAAAAAATATAAACAAGAAGGGTAATAAAAATAAACAACTTAAAAACAAGAATAAAAGATAATAAAAGAAATATATAGAAAATAATTTTTAATAATCTCTATATAAATTTAAATAAGGGATCTATTTGTAACTTTTTGTATCTTGGGAAACTAGTATGAAATGATTCTCTTTAAAAAATGATTATAGACATACTTATATATCCCGAAAATGATCTATTAATAATGTGAATTGTAATGTGTGAATTCACACAAGCTGTATTTCGCTTAACAATTGACCTGGTGTCGTATCCTGTTTGTATCGAAGGTGTGCCTCTAGTATTTATAGTCCGCGACACCATTGAGAGCTAATTTGTATTTTACTCAGTAAGATTTTACAGCTAGTTTAAACACATTATGTCGTTGAAAAGAGCTCGTTGAAATCTTTCTTTTGCACATAAGATATATTTTTCTCTTTCTATTGGCGTTTAAAGCTTCTTCAGCTCACTTTTTGAATTATAAGAATTATATATTGTCATATCGGATGTTACAATTTATGGTGTCATAAATTGTTGGCAGACCCTGTAGCGAGAATAAGGGTCGTTAATTTGAATTCATGGGGGCCAGTGGAAATGTACCAGTGACTGTTGTCACCATGAGAAACACGTGATTAGTTTAGAGAACTAGATTCAACCTGACTTTGGAGCAGAGAGGACGTGCTTATCTCTGTTGAGGTTGATCTCACCCGCGCGGAAAAAAAACATGGGCTAAATAATAATAAAAGGCTTGATCAGGCAACAAAAAATGTCTTGTTAATTCAATTAATTGGAATGGCCAAGTCAGCCCAAAAGAAGCCCTTAGTTAGAAGCAGTTAGAAGAACACACCTAGACGAGATGTCGGCCAAAGAAGAAGAAGAAGAAGAAGAAGAAGAAGAAGAAGAAGAAGAAGAAGAAGAAGAAGAAGAAGAAGAAGAAGAAGAAGAAGAAGAAACAGCCAGACAAGATAGCAAGGATCAGCAGAAGCAGTAAGCAGAAATGAAGTAAGTCTCTAATTTCTGTCTGTCTGTCTGTCTGTCTCTCTCTCTCTAATAGCTCTCTATCACTGAAGAACTGTGAACTATTGTATACCCGACGATGGGGTATATAACATGGGGACATCAAGATTTTAGAGATGATTAGGTGGGGCATCGCAAAAAAACCCTCTGATACTCAATTTACAACACCATCTTCAGACCTGTTATCAGGATAAAACATTTCAAAATAAGTCTGCAGAGAATATTATCAGCAAAACATTTCAACATTTAATTGCATCACTTTTGTATCTCTTTTTGTACAGTGAATTTATTGTAGTAACAAACGTTTGTTGTCTTCCTTTCTTCAAAAACTGTTGACCATTTTGGTCTGCACACTTAACTACTGTTTATAACCTTTCAAAACTTACGGTTTATCCCGTACTACTTTCAGAGATAAAATTCACAAAATTAGTAAAAATAGAACATTTTATGTCATTCTTAAACTATGCAAATAGCAGAGAGACAAAAAGAATTGAATTTGGTGAATGACAATAACATTAATCTTTGTTCTTTGAATAAACATTTTTATTGATTTTCTGATAGAGGGAATTTTTGTTATAAAAAAAAGGCCTCAATGGTGTCGTGAACTGTTAATAACATCGGATTTTCTAACCGAAATCTTTATTCAATCCATGAGGGTTGATTTCCGTTATACCACTGTCCAGGCTTGGGAGAAATTTAGTATTAATTAATCATTAGTGGGACCCGAGGAATTTCCACGAAACGAAACAAAAATCAAGAGGAGCTATTTAAGCCAGAAACGATGATTTGCAATTTCATTACATATAAATCCTACCAAAATTACTAAAATATATTCCCTAATTCACAATTTTAATATTACAAATAAAAAACACGAAATTTTTTTTATTCATTTTAATTTTACGTTGGGCATTTAAGCGACACAAGACCAATTCTGGAGCTCTGGGGAGTGTGAAGTACTCCTTCCTCACCATTACTCCAAGGTCTACCCTAACCGGGAGTGGTAGTGCATTTTAGGGTCCTATTTAATGGTTAAATAGAAAAAATGAATCAACAAAAATGTGTTTTTAAAAAATTGAGTTCAAAAAAAGAATTTTCAATGCTCATCAAGAATAAACAGAACAAAACGTCTTCGGTATAAGACAACCCAACAAGGGTTGACATGCCGTAAAATCCAAAAAAGAAAGGAAGATTCAATCAACAAAAGTAGATTGATCTCTTTTCGCTAAGTATCATCATCATCATCATCATCATCATCATCATGTTATGCTGACATCATGGTTCCCCATGACAATCTCTCACTATGTCTGATAAGTGCCAATCATGAAACTTTGGGGAAAATTTGAAAAGATTGTGTATGTTAAAAATCTAAAGAAAGCAATAAATTGCAATGTATCAGCTAAAAAAACGAAAAACTTTTGTACAATCCCTTAAAACTAATAAAATGGCATTCAAAGGGTTTTTATAGCATGCTAATATACAATCCTACTATATCTGATAAGTGCCAAGCTTGAATGTTTTGAGAAAATGTTAAAATCTAATGAAGGCATGTCCAAATCAAGCCATTTTCGCAATGTATTAGCTTGTATTGAAAATGAAAACTTGTTTACAAACCCATAAAAGTAAAAAAACATTTTATTTCAAATGATGTTTATAGCATGCTAATATACAATCCTGCTATATCTTATAGGTGGCACGCTTTGAACTTTGGGAAAATTAGAAAAGATTGTATTGAAAAAAAACCCCGAAAAACTTATGTACGAACCTTTAAAACTAAAAGAAATTTTTATTTCAAATGGTGCCTATAGCATGCTAATATATAATCCTGCTATATCTGATAAGTGGCAAGGTTTAAACTTTGGGGAAAATTAGAAAATATTGTTTACATTAAAATCTAATAAAACCACTTTCGAATCAAGCTATTTTCACTATGTATTATCTTGTATTAGAAAAATGAAAAACCTGAGTACAAACCGTTAAAACTAGTAACATAACATTCAAAGGGTGGTTATAACATGCTCATATACAATCCTACTATATCTGATAAGTGCCAAGCTTAAAACTTTTGAGAAAACGTGAACAAAAAATGTGTCCGCCCTGTCGGTGGGGCGTTAGAATGCACCGACTGCACCTCTGCAGAGGGGTAAGACTCCCCCAATGGGGCCACCTGTTGGTCGTGGGTGGCGACCTGTGATGCTTAAGGATAGAGCCCAGGTGGATGAGCAGTTCATGACTTGCAATACTCCACTTTGGCCCTATCTTGGGCTAGACGGGCGGTCGGAGAGGCCCCTCCGATCAATCGGCTGGTCACGTCAAGCCCTAGTACCTATATGATTTTTCCCAACCCTATTGCCCTTATGACAAGCCCCACCCCTTTTTATCCTATGGGTGCTAGAAGGCGGTGGCTGCGGGTCTACATGTCCTGGGAATGACGTTAAACTCTATCTGATGGTGAGGTTCCAGTTTTGGAGGTTTGGGGAATGTGGAGCACCCCTTCATCACCATTGCTCCCTGGTCCACTCTGACCCGGAGTGGTAGTACCTTTTAGGGTCCCATCTATGGGTTAAATAGAAAAATGTATCTATAAAAAATTGTATTATCCATTAAGAATTTATTTATTTCAAAACTTTATCGGCATTAAATGACCCACTGAGGTTGATATGCTGTAAAACAAAACAAACCAAACCAAAAAATTTGTATGTTAAAATCTAATAAAAACACGTCTGAATCGAATCATTTTGCATTAAAATGATATTTGAGTGTCGAAAGTTTTACCATAAACTAATTAATCTGCACACCCAATCCGAATAATTGCCGATACTTTAAGCCGCCCCGACGACTTTACTTTTTTTATTTTTTTATTTTTTTACTTATTTTAAAAAGAGGCTATATTATTTATTTCTTCTTTTTTTTTCTTATTCTTTTTTTTTCTTTTCTTTCATTCCACCTAATCAATCCAACGTGTATTTTCAATTGACGTAACCCTAGACAATCTAGTGCCCCCATCGTACACCAAGGAACTGTCACACAAACAAATAAAATGTCCGAACATCTGGTACCAATGCTGCTGCTGCTGCTGTCGCTGCTGCTACTGCTGCTGCTGCTACTTATTCTGTCACAATTACATAATTTGGCCTTGTCGTCTATTTGCAAATATATCTCGACCATCGTCAAAAAGTCTACATTGGACAATGCACATTTAACAGCCATTAAAAGGGAAATTATTGTTCAAGCGACGAAACATGACGTTTGCCGGACAATTCAGCAAATAATTTTGTGAGCAATTATCATTGAATCGTCTTAACGAGAAAAAAGGGAAAAGTGAAATTAGGTGAGAAGAAACAAATGTTTGATTATAATAAACTTTTGAAATTCTATAAATCTGATAATTAAGAACAAATGTTATTATAAAACTTTGCAGCTATTTTTTTTAGTACAGTTGCATCTACCTACCTACATACCTACCTGTGTCCTTGAGATTTGACGTACGTCATGCAAAAGCGGGGAGGGCGGGGTTAGATAGACTAAACTAAGTGAAACATAACCTCCCACCTTATCCATGTTCATACGTTTTTTTTGGGGGGGCGGTCTTTTACTGCACTGGTCGGTAGAGCGTCCAATCGCGGTGCTATTGTTAGTAAGTTAGTCTCTCAGATACGTTACAGATGCCCCTTACTTGCGACCTTGTGTCACATCCTACATGTGATAAACATGTTGAGTAAATACCTACCCTCTGCCTCGCTGGATATCCTATCGTGGTATAATGGTCAGCAAATTAGTCTCTCAGATCCGTTACAACTCTCTGGATGCTCCATACTTGCGACCTTGTGTCACCTGTTACCCGTGGCAACGCTTTGGGTAGATATCTAGTTCACGGGTCGACATATCGTCCAATCGTGGTGTTATGGTTAGCAAGCTAGTTTCGCACACCAATTACTACTGAATAGCGAGTTTGATCCTCGCTGGATGCCCTATTAGTGCATCCTTGTGTCACACCCTACTCATGGTGAACAGGTTGGTAAATACCTAGAATGTCCCATCGTAAATACCTACTTAAATTAATTTTCATCACACCAGCTCTCCCCGTATTGATTTCGCACTGATGAGGCGGGAACCAGGGATAATCCCTGATGTTGGACGCTACACATAGGAGAACACTAACAGGACTGGATAATTCTTGTCCACTGTCAAGTACGTGTGAGTATTGAATTGCCTCTGTTTTGGGCATATCTTCTTATCTGTTTCAACTAAACCTTCGTCTTCTTTATCTGGTTCGTCTCGTCTCTGGTCTCGTCTTCATCTGGGTCGTATATCTCTGCGTCCATGATTTTAGTTCTTTTTTAGTTCACGAAGACTTCGGTTATTGTTTTTTAATGTTTTTTTTTTATTTCCCAAGACCCAACATTCCAACGTGTGGAGAAAAAATCAGAGTGTCGCCATTTTCCGCGTCCGTCTCCAGGGACTGCTTTGATTCAACTCAACAACTTTCCCACCGATTTCAGTCACGTGACATCTTACACCAATGAAAATATGGTCAACCAGGGGTAAAGAATGCTGTCAATAAAATTCCTGTTATTTTCCATGACTCTCCTCCAGAATTATACGCTAACTTTTGAATTTAGATATCTTTACACTACATTGCAAAATGAATAGGCTACCCAATACATTATGTAACAATAGGAGAGAGAACCGAAATCGAGACCTGAGGGGGTAGATAACGCTTCTCGGGATGTTCTTCTCTTCTCTCTCCTCCTCTCTCTCTCCTCTCTCTCTCTCTCTCTCTCTCTCTATCTATCTATCTATCTATCTGTGTCTGTC
>CM042141.1:108994278-109084278 GCA_023376005.1 Doryteuthis pealeii | reverse complement strand
TAAACCAGTCAATATATACTATGATATTTACTACGTGAACTACGATGGAAATAAAACGAGAAATATATGGTATATAATGTTTTTTTGTCCAGAGGTTCGTTGAGACATGGGATTTATTTTAAGGGTTAAGCAAGGGTAAAAAAAAAGGTTGAGAAACGCTGCGTTAGGGGGTTCGGAAACTAATTATATTTCTACCAAAGTGGATAAAGAAATTATCTTCAAAAATATAATTACCTTTATTCTAACGACTGTTGCTCAACAAAAACAAGAATGTTAGGATGGGAGGTTTTCCTCACATCTTCCATACTTACTAGATTTGCCTCGTGCTCACGAGCTTCGGCCTATGAGTGTAAGATATGAAATAAATCGCGTGATTTCAAGAGGGCCATCTCCCCGGGCAGCACGTGTCCAATTGTCTAAAAAGGCCAAGGCCGAATTTATTGCCAATACCTGAGGCGTCCCAATAGGTGAATGTTGATGGGATCAGGCACTTTTCGCACTAGCTACCGTGTGAGCTTCAGTTTGTGCGTGTCTCCCCACGCTAAAATATCCTGTGTCAATCCGGGCAGGTAAGAGGTCAGGAAAATAATTACTCACAAGATTTACCAACACAGAAACATCTAGGCAAAAAAAAAACTGAGACGGATTGACATGCCGTTAAAATCGATCTCATTTGCTTGTGTAAGGCATAATGAATCTTGGCCTGAGAAAAATTACATTTAAAATTTCTATTTTGAGTTTCTAAATCCATTTTAAATATAAACATCCTTGTTTACAGTAAGAACGCTGTGTGATCAAAAATGTTTTTGAGATGAAAACCTGGGTTTGAGGATATATATATATATATATATATATATATATATATATATATATATATATATATATATATATATATATATAGTGTTGTTATGTGTCCAACGGGAGAAAATTAAATATTTAATAAAAAAGAAGGTCCACAAAGTGGATTATGTTTTTTATTATTATTATTTTACATTAGCGACACGTGTTTCAGATCTTCTTATATCTTCTTCAGGCGTTAATTAACAACATTATGTCTGTCTGTCTGTCTGTCTGTCAGTCTGTCTCTCTCTCTCTCTCTCTCTCTATATTATATATATATATATATATATATATATATCAATCCCTCCACACGAGCAGCATGTGACACAAGGTCAATTTATTAAGCGAAATTTACCAGGTTTGAATTCAGAGTTTTTCTTTCTCCTATACTGGTTACCTTGCTTAAGTTTAAGGGCCTAGTCTGCCCTACAATGTACCCATAGCTGGAGGGAGATAACCCTGAACTCCTAAATCGGACTGTTTATAGCGCATTATCCCCACGTATTTCCGACCGAATGCCTACGCCTTCTTTACTCCTCCTACTTCCAGTCAGACCACCTATACACCTTTTTTATTATTATCGATCACCAAGCGTTTTCGAATCTGCTAAAAAAATTAGATCTAATCTTCAATCCCGAACAAAGGATGGTCAGACACACTGTCTTCATTCCTATCAGTTTATGTCGTCTAATATTTATTTGTTTGTTTATTGACCCTTTAAATATTTCACGTTGAATTTTTTTTCTTTAAATCTTTATTTCCTTAACCATAACGCAATATAGGAACACGTTCTTTTCTAGTATTATTTGGATTATTCGGACTATTATCCTCATCTTTATTGGTATCTGTACAACATTCCGACCAATGTACCCTCCGGCCTTCTTTAATTATTTCTTGTAAGACTCGGGAGCCTTCTCGAACTCGGAACCTTCTTTTCTCGAGAAGGCTCCCGAGTCCGACAAGAAATACCTGAAGAAGACCGGAGGGAAAATCGGCCGAAACGTTGTACAGATACCAATAAAGATGAGGACAATAGTCCGAATAATCCAAATAATATTAATTATCAAGCCTCATTAAAAAAATCAGCGAAACTTTCTTTTCTTCTTGTTAATTAACAATTGGTCTGTTTTCTGGCCTGGATTTGGTGAATCGTTTTTATTTCAAAGTCCTACAGAATTTTATGACAGATTCTGGTTTGTGCACAAATTTCATTTGTCAAATTTTAATTACCTGCACAATTCCCCTTTTCTACTCAGCCATTCATAATCTTTTATTATTTTTGTGCCAGTTTGTTGCAATCCCTTATTATGTCAGTCTTTGTGGGGGTTTTCACACCATTGGTAGCTGGTGGTTATTAACTGGAGTCTGAGTAACAGGTTTCCTTATGTCTCCAGAATTCTTCTGAGTATTATAACCGATCTTAACAATTTTGTGGTCTAGATGGTCTCGATTCTTTCTCTAATTTACAATTCATCCAGTCTTTTTTCCAAACTCTTAGTGGTCCGATTTAAGGGGGTGGCAGTTGTGGGGAGGTACCGATCTAGAACAGCTTGAATGGAACAGATTGAAGGTGAGATAGAGAGAGGGGTAGCGTGAGCGGAAGTGATAACACTAATCTGTTTCAGTATATTAGAATGAAATGATAAGAGAAAGATACTCACTTTGTTTACAAAGTATGAGACCTCTGGGTGAGTTCATTTCCACTTAGAAATGTAGCGATTAAATAGCCTGCTATACTTGGCAGCTGACTGTGGCCGTATGGGTAAGAGGATTGGCGAGCGTAAGTTCGTTTGGGTCTCGAACCCGGCCAGAGGTAGCTGCTAAAATGGTATAACTGCACTGAGGGTGATACCTCGAAACACGTGTCTGTAGTTTACTCTCTCTGTCTCTCTCTCTGTCTCGCTCTCTCTCTCTCTATCTATATATATATATATATATATATATATATATATATATATAGAGAGAGAGAGAGAGAGAGAGAGAGAGAGAGAGAGAGGGGTGAGAGAGAGAGAGTTAAATCAAGATGAGGAGTGAAAGAAAGAGATGTGAAAGAAAGGTAAGAGGTTAAAGAAAGGGGAGAGTGAAAGAAAAGAAAGAAAGAGTAAAAGAAAAAATCAAGTAACAACAAGAGAACATCAACTAACACATGTCACGATCGCTTACGTGAAGAGTCGGAAATTGTTAAATACAAATAGAAATCTAAAGCAATTTATCTCATGTTATTTCAGTGAAATAAATGAATGAGGAAATACAAGTTGAAGGAAGAGAAGAGATATAAGATGACGGATAATTTTTATTATCAGCTACCATGGTATTTTCATATTATTATTATAAAAATGTGTTTCTTCACGAATATTCATGATGAAATGACTTGAAGATGACCTGAAGTTCTTCTCGTCGTTAACTTTAGAGTAGATTATGTGTCACGGGAAAAAAAAAAATGTTATTTCATTTTTTATGTTTGAGCTTATCAGAGCCATCAAAATGGACGTTAATAGCCTATCGTGGTGTTAACAAGAGTTATATATATATATATATATATATATATATATATATATATATATATATATATATAAAACATAAATATATATAGATATATATGAACATAAATATACACACACACAAATATATTATATATATATTATATATATATATATATATATATATATATATATATATATATAGTAATTACAATACTGACTCCCGCAGTTAACTGTGATTAATCAATATGTTGATTAATTCAGTGGATTTAACCCTTGAACTCAGGTTATTTCTATACACACTGTAATAATAAATCTGCTCTACTAACGTATTGAGCACTTTATATTTGTTATAACACTGAATTATCCGATTAATACTTGTATCAACCAAATATTGAGATTAACCCAGTATTTTTACCCGAAAATCATTCCCGTTATTCTATATATATAAAAGAAAGTTTGGTATGTACGTGTCTACTTATAACACAGAAAAGAGATGTCACTCAGATTCGAAATTTTGCATACAGATTAATATACTTATAACTAAGAAGCACACAAAATTTGGTTTCGATTTTTACTAATTAAGTGATATAATTCAATGATTTTAAAAAATACCGTATACAGACACTTTCACCCCAATCCACTACCGTCGACATGAGTCGAGTTTTTAGCTTTCAAGACAGAAAAATCAAAAACTACCATTAACAGACCCTTCAAGCCCCAGCCCCCGTCAGCACGTTTGAACTGGCGTCGAGACAGCCGTAAGCCTCGCCAAGACTTACTGTAAAAAAAAAAAAAAGAATTCTAGAACCAAAACTACCGTTAAAAGACACTTCCACCCCAACCCATGTCAGCACAGGTTTTGAACTTGCCGTTAAAACAGAAGCATCCACCCAACCCCTTACTGTATAAAAAAGAAAGACGATTTTTTTTTAATTTCTAAAATAATGTTGTTCTAAGCATATAATTTTAGCATATGATTTTAGGAAAATGATTTTATTTTACTAACATGTATTTTTATTAGGTATCAACAATTCAGGTGCCAATTTTCACTTTAAAACGAATTAAAATTGATTTAATCGATTATTTAAGGTCAAATTTTTGTTTTAGTCGAAAAGTAGTAACATAATGAGCATCAGTAAAAAAAATAAATAAAAAATAAAAAAAGCAAAATAATATCACATATGTAATTAATTTTTGATACATTTTAAACATTAAATTCTGCCAAAAGTTTGACGGAAACGGATGCTTTGTGTGAAGTAAATTACATATAAACACGTTATTGAGATTTTAAAACACTTATAACAGTTTCTTTTTAGAAATTAATAACAAAAAAATTAAATACACTATGTACAGAAAATTACTAAACAGCAGAGGTGCTTTCGGTATATTCTACAGCCTCAGCCGATAGAGTTAAATAAATAAGGATACAAGTTTAATATTTAGCTCTTTTTAATTGTTACTTTTTAGGGGTAAGAAAGAAAATAAATTAAATTAATATTTTTATCACTTTAACGCAATAAGCAATTAAGAAATGAATTTGAGTTTTTGTCATATGTACAAAACAATATTTAGAAAAATAGATTTATGTTCCAAAACTTCAAAATTTAAAGATTACATTTTTAAAATAATATTTTAAATGTAAAAAAAAAAATTATTCCAAAAATAAATATTGTAATATACAAATTCTCGGTGATGTTTTTAATTCTATAAATTATTTTAACTCTTATTCTCTGTCTTACCCACTCACTCCCTGGTGCTCTTATTTTTTTTAGTCCGATCATGGACCAGGTACTTTTGCTAGTATATATATATATATATGTGTGGCAAGTACTATATATATATATATATATATATATATATATATATATATATATATATTCAATGGTGCTTAATATAAACCCCTTTCTACAATAACTCTTTACATTTTATCCGCTAAGTTTTTTTTGTTTTGTTTTTTGAGGGTTTTTTTTTTTTTGTTTTTTGTTTTTTTTTTTTACTTTTCTGTTCTAATTGTCGTTTGAGGCAATTAAAATCAAAGTGGTTCTTTTGAGAAACAAAATGTAAACAAGTTAACAATTTCGTCATTTTTAGCAGTTCTAAAATGGCTACGTTTACTTCAACTCAAGAATTCGTCTGCACCGTCGGCGGGGCTTAGAATATGCTAACTGTATCCATTTCAGAGAGGTAAGAGCCACCCTAAAAAGGGAGGTCTTGGTTGTAACACGAAAATGCATCTAGTGGCAAGGTTCCAATTCTGGAGCTCTAGGAAGTATACTCTTTCATTGCTATTACTCCCAGGTCCACTCTGGTCCGAAGTGGTAGTACCTGTTAGTGTACCATCAATGGGTCAAATAGACCTGTTTAAAAATCATTAGTATTCAAAAAAAATACTTGATACTACACAGCTATAAATTATTTGTATTAAGAATAGTTACTTGAAGCTATAATTGTTTACTAATGATTATTGATATTAATTACTTCGAACCGTATAACTATGTACAAACAAAGGTTTCTTTTTAAATGTAGCTATCTACTGGGAGCCATATAATCATTAGAATTAGATAGAAATATTTGAAACCATATCAAATGTGTGCAAATCATTTGTACTAGATAGGAATACTTTATATAATATAAATGTGCACAAAAAAACTCCTTATGAAACAACAGCACAAATATAAATATAAATGTACAATGAATGTGATTCCCTAACCACTTGGCATAAAATTAGCTCTAGACGGGTTTACATGCCGTTAAAATTAATTAATCTATTGACAATATGTATTGTCTCGTGCTTTCAATTACACACACACACACACACACACACACACACACACACACACACACATACTCACTCACTCACGTATATTGATAGTTAAATGTGTGTAGATGTTTACCCTAAGCAGGGTTAAAGAGTCCAGTCCGCCCTACTATTTACCCATAACCGGAGAGATATAGTTGGATACATGCCTTTCCGAAGGGTATTAGCACTATGTGAAATGCAAACAGCTATGTCCAGGATTTGAACTCGTCTGGCCATGTCCATTTCCTACGACGGTGACCATTACACCACGTGCCTCCACAAATTGACCCATATATGGGATCTTAACACTTACTACCACCCCGGGTCAGAGTTGACTGGGTAATACTGACAATTAAGAGGTACTCCATACTCCAAATTCAAACAGCCTCGTCTAGGATTTGAACTTGGGTACTGGTGTCTATTTCCCACGAGGATAATTTTTAAATTGAAATAGATCACTAAGTAGGACTGAGCCTATTCTAGTAGTGACCACCTCAAGCGGGGATTTTTAAGAGGTTTGAATTCAAAGTTTTCCTAGACTGGTTGCCTAACCAAGGTTAAAAAGCCCAGTTGTCCCTACTACTTACCCATAACTGGAGGGAGAATAGTTGGATTCATACCTTTCCCAATGGTATTAGCGCTATGTGAATAGTGGCTTCGTCCGGGATTTGAACTCGGGTGGACAAGTCCATTTACTACGACTCAAACCAGTACACCACGCTCCTCCGTTAAATCCCGATCGCCTCATCAAAGGACACCTAGTGAGAATCGAACTCATAAGCAATGGCCTGTTAACCTAGCTTGTTAACCATTATACTCAGGTGTTGTCCATTGAAACATACAGGGGTTGGACAAAATAATGGAAAGGGCAGCGGGGGTTATTTAGACTATTACGCGCCTGGATACCAACCCACGTATTTCTATGTTCTCGCGTTAACCCTTATACATCGAGATTAGCAGCTGAAATCATCTGGTTCTAAAAATCTCCGTAATTTGCTGATGCAGCCAAAAAGTCACAGCCAATATAAGAGAATCAAAAGAACAATTTCAGTTTTAGATCGACGGATTAAAACTAAAATAAAATCTGTAAGGATTTTGATTTGGAACTTTATCCGAAAGAGTTTTAACATTACAAGAATTTTACGAGCAGGCTGAACCGATGAAAATCTCTAACGCCAAACCTTTTTCTTGTTTTTTTCTATAATGATTAATCGAAGAGAAATAACACGAAGTTCCTAGCCACAGAGCGACTACGATTCCGACTTTGAACTTATCGATTTCTGATAATGTGTACCTACTGGTTGATCTTTTTTTCATTCATAAAGAGCTCTCTCTTTCTACTTCTCTCTCTCTCTCTCTCTCTCTCTCTCTCTCTCTCTCTCTCTCTCTCTCTCTCTCTCTCTCTGTGTGTGTGTGTGTGTCTCAGTATATATATACATATATATACACACACTCATATATATATATATATACATGCATACATACATACACGCACTTACATATATATACATACATACTCACAAACATATATATATATATTCATACCAGTCGGTAGAGTGTTCGGCTAGAAACCACAAGGTTCCTAGTTCGATACCGGTCCTCGCCAACTCAGCGTATGAGTAGCACGGGGATCTGTGCGGTAAAGTAAGGAGCTGATGGTAGGTGTGGCGCTCCACCTCAGATGCTAAAACAATCTCCTTGGTTTAGCGCTATTGAAAAGGAGATAGACTCCCTCGCTGACTGGCTGATACCGACTTTAGGCCGCCCCGTCGACTTTACTTACTTACACACACACACACACATAATATATATATATATATATATATATATATATATCATTTTTTGTATTCCGAGAAAGATTCTACTGTGAAGGGCACCTCATATGTGTAATGGTTAGCAAGCTAGATTAGCAGACCATTGTTAGTGAGTTCGATTCTCACTGGGTGCCCCATACTTCTGGCCTTGTGCCATATCTAAGCTAAGCTTAGTAAATAACTAAGGGCACCTCATTTGGTGTAATGGTTAGCAAGTTAGCATTAGCAGACCATTATTAGTGAGTTCGATTCTCGCTGGGTACCCCATGTTTCTGGCCTTGTGCCGCATCTAAGCCATGCTTAGTAAATGACTATATATCATTTTTTTAATTCCTAAATACCTCTCTCTCTCCTCCTCTCCCTCAGTATATATATGTAAATATATACACATAAATACATATATATATATGTATACACACTAACACATATATATACATGCACATATATATATATACATACACAAACACACACACATATATATACAAACACGCCCACATATATATACATATATGGCAATAGCATAATTTTACAGATCATTGCCGTCCCTCACAACATACACACATATATACATACATACATACACATATATATACATACACAAACACACACACATATATATAAACACGTCTATACATATATATACATATATAAACATACATATATATACATACACACATATATGTTTACACACGCGCGCACACACACACACACAGACACACACACATATATATATATATCAGATACTACGAAAGAAATAATGTCCATCCTTGATTTAATGGATTTTATATTTCATACATAAAAAGCTTTGTGATTATATTTTTAAAAAAGAATGAATCAGAAAAAGAGTTCAGTCCTCAGGAAAAAAGTGAAAAAAAAAAGAACAAAAAAGAATTGTTCCATTTGTCCACGATTTAATGTATATTCTCTTCTGTGCATGAAAACGAATGTTGTAACTTTATGGTTCTCCTGTTCAATTAAGAAGTATCTGTTAACTTTGCTACTCCTTCTTTATGAGACACTGTGACCATTTGCATACGGAAAAAAAACTTTTTGATCTACTTGTAAATTAGATTGCGTAAAATGAAGATGCATTTGAGATTTTTTTTTTAAGAATTATCTCAAAGACTTTTCTCTAGCTTTCAAAAAATAACGACTCCGACCATTACTGATTTGGTGGATTGAGTGCAGCGCACAAAGTATAAATGTGATTCCGAGAAAGATTCTACCGTGAAGAATTGCCTAGGAGGTTCAAACAATTTTAATATAGGGGAAAAAGTGCTAAAGTTTACGTAGATCACTTAAATAGACCCTACCGCGAATTCGATGAGTTATTTGCAACAACCAATCAAATGCGTGGTAGAATTGTCTACACTCATCCAAAATCAATAAGAGCCAAGTGTTTTCTAGCGTTCCACAGTAAGAGGACGGATCAGAGATTTATTTTCTCTGATAGGGTCTACTTGGTGTGGGAAGTATGTTGTTGAAAGACCTGAAACTCCCCAGTGACCCAAGTATTGACATCACTGACGACGCCCTCCAAAATGTAGTAAGGAACGTATATTCAAAGGTTAATTTTTTAGTTAATTTTTTTCTTTCAATCTCTTATCTTATACATGTACCGAACAAGTATCTGCGTGGCTGTTGCGTATCTCTGGACCAATGTATAAGAATACATTAACTATTCGTAAATTTTTTTTAGTTTGTGGGGATGGTTGCTGTTGTAGTTGAGAAATGTGTGATTATCCGTGGGTTTGGTGTGTAGTGTAGTGGTTATTGTGTTGTTTTTTAATTTGGTCGTTACATCAAGGAATGGGATTGAGGTGGTAGAGTGTGCTATCGTGAATTTAAAAAAATCCATAATCATGCATAAGAATAAAACGTATATGTGCAGACCCACAAGAATACACACTCCACACACTTAACTTAGCACGGAGATTTTTAAACAGTGGCTACCCCATAAAACTAATAAAATATGCGATCGACAAGGCATCTTCCCTAAATAGACAAGACTCCTCAAATACAAACAACACCAAACCAACGACCGAATCCCCATAGTATTCCATCACGGCCAACACATGCACAAACTAACCAAACAACTCACCAAACAATATAAAATCCTACAAACAGATCCCACAATAAAATCCACTTAAAAAAAACCATCAACGCCAAAAAACAACCACCCAACCTACGGAACATCCTCACAGCATAAAAAAAAACGTCTACACAAAACCATTATAAAAGGCAAGCAAAAATGCAACAAACCGAGATGCCAAATATATACGCACCTAAACACCGAACCCACAATCCAAATACCACACACCAACATGAAAATCCAACCCCCACAACTCACATGCGACAGTGAAAATATCATATACTACATATACTGCACAACATGCAAAAATAATGGGTACGTGGGGGAAACATCAACATCTTTTAGACTACGCCTAAACAACCACAAGTCTACCATAAAACTTAAATCTCCAAACAGTAAAATCGCACACCACTTTAACACCCCATCACACAATTTAGATAACCTGAAATGCATCTTGATCCAACAAGGTTTTCCATCCACTCAATCAAGGAAACTAGCTGAACTTAGATGAATAATTAGATTAGGCACGCACAGAATGGGGCTAAACAGTGATACAGGAACACTAAAAGCCTACAAATATTTCCAAGATACCCCCTTACCACCAATCCATGACCACAAACAGACTACAAGAGCCACACAGTACAAACTCATTAATCACCAACTAACCAATCAGCATCAAGCATTCCCACACAAAAATAACAACCAGCAGCCAGAAAAACATCACTGTCCTCATAGAGTCATGAAGAAGGGAGACATATAACAATCCCGAAAATTTACTTCTACTAAATAAATGACTAAAAAAAAACAACCGAATTTTCTGATATTTATTCACAGATGAATATATTATGATAACTACATTATTATAATATATCACATTAATGCTTCACACTAATGCCCAAACCTGATGTATGTACTTCCCAAAAACGGATACAGATACAAAAATAATCTCAAATATATATACTTACTAGAAGCATAC
Organism: Doryteuthis pealeii; assembly: GCA_023376005.1. Taxonomy (NCBI): domain Eukaryota; kingdom Metazoa; phylum Mollusca; class Cephalopoda; order Myopsida; family Loliginidae; genus Doryteuthis; species Doryteuthis pealeii. Next base: position 109,073,273 of record CM042141.1, on the reverse strand, counting down.
GGAGACTCCTAAACAACACCATATATATATATATATATATATATATATATATATATATATATATATATAATGAGTATATATATTATATATATATATATATATATATATATATATATATATATATATATATGTGTGTGTGTGTGTATGTGTGTGTGTGTGTGTGTGTGTGTCTATAATATAATTTTTGGGGGGTTTTTGCGAAGCATGAGTGATGTTGGATCATTTTATGTGTATAAGTTGTGCTGAAGATCACAACTTGTATTTATAAACTATCCCAAAACAGCGTCGACTGAATCGGCCAATCAAAAAAACCCAAACATGTATTTGATTTACTATATAAAGGCGTTGATAAATTATCCTACAATTGCTCGGTGGAGGCATGTACTGGTAGACGTGGATTATACAACTCTCTACTTCAAGATAAGATCAAACTCTGATACAATTAAGCACGTATCAGCGGACAAGGATTAAAACTGATACTACATCTTTCTACTTCAAGAAAGGCTCAAACTTTATGCCACAAGGGATCTCCACTGTAAAACCGCTTACACTTACAGTCCTAAAATGGTCACACAAATTATAACAAGTGATGTGTGAAATAAATGAGAAACCGAGTTGGATATTATGTACTGATTTCCATTTTATTCTGTTCCAATATTTCAAAAGATTCATTTCTTTCTTTTACAAGGATTTTTGTTAGACTGACTGACTACAGTAGTCACAGGTTTTTTATGGGTCAGGGGCATTGATTTCTTGGTCTGCCTTTGATGTTCAGCTGTCCTCTTCATTGTCTGGGTTGGAATTGGCTAGAGTCAGGTATTGTTTTCTCGGTTTGCCTTTGATATTCAGTTGTCTTCCCTGCCTTCTTCATTGGCAACATTAATATATATATATATATATATATATATATATATATATATATGAGCACTAGGTGCTCAAAAACATATGAATAAATAAAAAGATATGTTCCATCATTATCAGCGATTCACCAGATTAAGAAAACCATTTTTGCAAAATTCCTTTGGAGGAAAAAATTAGTTTTTACTTCTCTGTGTGTTTGAAGAATAATATCCTCAAAGAGATTCTGTTAGTTCCAGAATTGGTGCTAATCAAATAAAGAATGTGGAATTGGAATATTTGATAAAACGGTGTAAATTCATTTTATAATAAATCAATGGACCGGACAATACATAGACATAACAGTGATTTATTGTATCAACACTGAATAATTATGAAGGGAATACAATAATCACCGGGTTCAGTGACATTTTTCTGGGTAATTAGGGTTTTATTACAGTTTTATAAGCCAGCAAATATCGGCATCTGTGACACGTTGGTGTTTTTAGTTTATATCTATACATATATATGTCAGGGGTGGTCAAACCACTGCTCGTGACCCACATATGGCTCTTTGACCTTTGATATGTGGGTCGTGTAAAATTCTAGGGAATTTTCTAAACGTTTCAAGCGTGGCATTTATCGGATATAGAAGGATTGCCTATTTTCATGCTATAAATAACATTTGACATGTTATTTTAAGGATTTGTTCACAACTTTTTCTTTTTTTTTATTATAAACTCTAAATGCTTAACGCAAATGGCTCTATTCGGGCGAACGTTTATTTGATTTTAACATAGACAATTTCTCAGATTTTCCCAAAAATTACAAGTTTGACTCTAATCAAATAGAGTAGGATTATATACTAAGTTTTAGTTAGTTTGGGACGAAAGCCTTGGATTTCTTGCAACACCGACAGATTCAATGCGGTCACTCATCTAAGTACTGACTAGGCAAATCGTTCCTTAACTTGTTATTTACTAAGCTTAGCCTAGTTGGTCAGTCATCTAATTACTGGATTCTGTCATGTGATCGTAAGGCTTAATTTCATTCGTTGTCCTCGATTACTTTTCCGCATTATGTCAGCACGCATATATATATATATATATGAAAGTAAACAAACAATGTGATATGGCCGTAGCCGACAATTTTTGAGAGAATATGGGCTTAATTGAAGTCATGCTTAATTTTGAAAATTAATTAGTTGATAATTAATGAATTAGGCGGGTATATCTGTTCAAATGTAAGGCTAAACAAATCGAGAAAAAGTCAATCTCTGTATGTACATTTCGGCATATTATGCCTCATCAGCAGTGTTATTGACAGGAAACTGCTTGTGTGTGATTCGAACCCTAACTGCCAGGCTGTCAGACGGGGATTCTAACCATTACACTAGCTGGTTTTTCCCAGATTTTTCGTTTGTTTTGAACTCAGTTATACTCCATTTTTTGGGACTTGCTACACGACAGTATGAAATTATCAACTAATTGTTGGGATGTTACAATGGATGGAAATTTGTTGGTCGTAGTGTCGATGTTCGAACATTTCGGTTTACAAAGGAAACCTTCTTCAGGAAATTAGTGAAGGAGAAAAAATGATTTATGTAGTTAAAATATTATGGATGTTTTGAATGCGTTGAGTTAGGAAAACGGGTAGAAAAGGTTCGTTAGTGTTCGTTGATTAGCATGTAGCAATCACGTCATCAACATTCAAATCAACGAGCGTATTTTTAATCTGATCCATGTAAACTATTGAATTGACGTACGGAGCACGAGGGAGGAGGTGGGGATAAAAACTCAAAGTTTGCATGGGGAGCCACAAAGAACTCGCGTTTGGGTTGAATGGGGCCATGACCAAACAAAGGTTGGGAAACACTGATTTAGACCATTGCATAAGTTTCAGAAATTACACAGGAACCCTGGAGGGCTTCCTCATTAAGTACCAGATAATTAAAAAGGCAAACACAATTTCAATACACCCTAGTAATTGCTCATTTCAACAAATATTCACCATTTTGTAATTATAGCATTTTGATCCTTTTCTTTATTCAGGCGTAAAATAAAAAGACAATAATTATTTGAATAAATATGTTAAATGCGTACATTATTTACTGATTGCGAATGGTAATATTTGTTTCAACTAATTCGATAATTACATGATACTGTTTACAATAAGAACCCTCCCTTGATATAATATTTCAACGTCATATTATATATACGAATGTACCAAATATTGGTACATTCATTGAATTTTCAAGAAGACGGTAGCTGAGAGTCCTCATACTGGGCCTTTAAGCGTTAAACTCTAACTGATGGTGAGGTTCCAGTTCTGGAGGCCTTGGAAATATGGAGCACCCCTTCATCACCATTGCTCCCAGGTCCACTCTGACCCAGCGTGGTAGTATCTGTTAGGGTCCCATCTATGGGTTAGATAGAAAATTTGTTTACAAAAAAAAATTGAGTTTAGAAAATGTTCTTCCAAACTATAGCTACGAATCTTTCAAAACTTTGCCGGCATTAAATGACCCACCGTGGTTGATATGCCGTTAAAAAAAAAAAAAAAAAAAAAAATAATTAAACTTGCAGAAAAAAGTTATATGGACACTACATAAAAATGCAACGTGTTGTTTTGAATAAATCTTACCTACCATCTCATAAACCATTGAAGTAAGACGAGCAAGAAAAGTGGAGCACTTCTGGAGAAGTATATATTTACCAACCACTCCGCAGGAGCACGATGCAACACAAGGTCAATTCCTTAAGTGGAGTTTAATAGGTTTGAATTCAGAGTTTTCCTTCTCCTAGACTGGTTACCTATCCAAGGTTAAAGAGCCCAGTCTGTCCTACTATTCCCCCATAGCTGGAGGGAGATTAGTTAGGTGCATACCTTTGCCAAACGTATTAGCACTATGTGAAATACAACCAGTCTCGTCTAGGATTTGAACTCGTCTCGTCGTGTCCATTTCTTACGACTCTAACCATTACACCACACGCTCTAGAGAAGGATCAACTCATAAGCGACGTTATCCTATAGACTCCTACACGTGGACACACCAGTGCTGGCCGACCAGCAGAGAGTTACATTCAACAGTTCTGTACCGATACTGGATGCTGTGTAAAGGACTTGCCAAGAGCAGTGGCCGATGGGAGCGAATGACCAGAGAGAGAGAGAGAGTGAACGAGAGAGAAGGAGAGAGAGAGAGAGAGAGAGATGAGGGATAGGCTCAAAGGAATGTGCTGTTGTAAGCCTTGCTGCTGCTGCTGCTAATGATGATGATGATGGTGGTGCTGCTGCTGGTGCTGGTGCTGGTGCTGATGATGATGCTGCTGCTGCTGCTGATGATGATGATGATGATGATGATGATGATATTTCATTGCTTCCAGGATTGAAATAAAAGGATGGTTTGTATAATAGCAACAACAACAAAAAACTTGCTCAATAAATCAATATATTATTATTGATTATACGCCTGAAAATAACCCACTTTACTTTATTTTTAACTTTTGAATATCGTGTGTTGTTCAATATTCCAGGCCGAAACTTTGACTTTTTAAGCCGAAGGACTCGAGGAGTAAAACAGCCAATGTCCAACTATTGAGTTTTACATGTCGGGTTGACACACATTTACACACACACTGTTTGGCTTGGTAGCTTCTCAGAAACTGAATTCAGCCAGCCAAATTTATACTCTAGATTTACTGTATCTGCTCAAATTTCTTGTGATATTATCATTTTCTGCACCTTTCTTTATACAATTGTTCATATGTGAGTAGATGAAAATGGAATTAGTGTCAGCCGTTATTTTATCATTCATATAACTGAACTCTGAAAGAAAATGAATGGTTTATACAATGCTTTCTACTATTGTTTTTATTTTATTCTTAAAATATTTCATTTAGATTACAATTGTATAAACATCATAATGACGATACATGCGTATGTTAGCACAATCTATAGTATTGTTTTCCTTTTATCCTTTCTTCAAATTATTCATATACATAAGTCCAGTGTTAATAGTAAAAAAATTACTGAAAGTTTCAATGGTCGACCTAATCGACTTGTTGTTTTAATAGGTTTAGTTTGGTTTGGTTTGTTTACGGCATATCAACCTCGGTGGGTTTATTTAATGCCGACAAAGTTGTGAAATAAATTCATTCTTAATGGATAACACAATTTTGTTTATAAACTCATATTTTTCTATTTAACCCATAGATGGGACCCTAACAGGTACTACCACTCCGGGCCAGAGTGGACCAGGGGGCAATGGTGATGAAGGGGTGCTCCACATTCCCCAAACCTCCAAAACTGGAACCTCACCATCAGATAGAGTTTAACGTCATTCCCAGGACATATAGACCCTCAGTCACCGCCTTCTAGCACCCATATGATAAAAAGGGGTTGGGGCTTGTCATAAGGGCAATAGTGTTGGGAAAATCATATAGGTGCTAGATCTTGACGTGACCAGCCGATTGATTGGAGGGGGCCTCTCCGACCGCCCGTCTAGCCCTAAATAGGACCAAAGTGGAGTATTACAAGTCATGAACTGCTCATCCACCTGGGTTCTATTTTTAAGCATCACGGGTCACCACCCACGGTCAACAGGTGGCCCCATTGGTGAAGTCTTACCCACTCTGCAGAGGCGCAGTCGGTGCATTCTAACGCCCCAGCCGAAAGGACAGGGGGTTATTTGGCTGGAATTTCGAATAGATTAAGTTAACAATGAACCCTAGCCTTAAACAATGACGAACAACAGATTATCAGCCGTACAAGATGTTAATGTATGACCGACAGTTAAATTACCTTCAGGAGTGCTCTACACAGAGTAACACAGGACATAAAAAAAACATGTTTTCAACTGACTTAAGAATAATAAAGGAATCCTCATTTTGCATCTGAAGATGGGAACTAGATAATTCCTCTAGATTCCCTGAAATAGTCTATAATGCTAAAAATCTAAATCTTCTTTGTTATTTTTTCCTGATATAATTTTGCTCTGTCAATAAAAACACACAATGAGCTCTGCAAATTACGACATTTGAAAAACTACTACGTCGTAAGGAAGATTTCTTCACTTGATCTTTGGATTATATATATATATATATATATATATATATATATTAATTTTAACAATGGAAAGAAGTAACCTACTCGAGTTTCATCGATTGATTCTTCAGGGTTACTTTAGTTAAATTAATCGAGTTTTCGATTAATCTTAGATGGTATAATACATGCCCGTATTATAACCATCTAAGATTAATCGAAAACTCTATTAATTTAACTAAAGTAACCCTGAAGAATCAATCGATGAAACTCGAGTAGGTTACTCCTTTCCATTGTTAAAATAAATTTTTGCTCTACATTGTATTGAGCACTTTGTATTTGTTTTTTCTCATTCTTAACCTCTGGATACTGTGCGCTTCCAACGATCGTACTCATACCCACCGGTAAGTTACTACTTATACATTTACAAATATATATATATATATATATATATATATATATATATATATATATATATATTGAATAAATGAAGGAAAAACTTTATATTTGCTTCTGTGTAATAATTTGTTTCAACTGAATTACTGCTGATCAGACATGAGCAAAAATATTGTTATTACTGAGTAAATGCCGAGAAGTATCTGGGTTTGCAGAAAAAGTCTGTAGTAATTATATAATAAAAAAATAAGACAAATTTTGTAAGGTGGAAATCTAATTGAAATATTTCTACTTTTCAGGTTTACTTTTTTGTTACATATTTTTGTCATTGTGATTATTAACAAACATTAGACGTTATTTTTATTAAGACGTCGAATGAGATTTTTGCAAGACATTTACTTGCAAGCAGAAAACAGTAACCAAGTGAAACTCTAGATGACTTCTTCATGGACTGTACAAGAAGTAGAAAAAGGGGATTGAGGGCTATGTTTAATTATCGCTAACCAATATACACCAGTACTGATCTATTTTAAAGATCAACAGCTAACGCTGATTGTGTAAACTTGAATAATAATAATAATAATAATAATAATAATAATAATAATAATAATAATAATAATAGTGAAAATTGATAAGATCCAACAAAATAGTAAATGTAGACTTTACGGTAATAGAGATGAGACTGTTAACCATCTCTGCAAATGTAGCAAACTAGCACAACGAGAATACAAAACTAGACACGATTGGGTTGGGAAGGTGATCCACTGGGAATTATGCAAAAAATTAAATTTTGACCACACAACAAAATGGTATATGCATAAACCAAAATCTGTTCTTGAGAACGAAACGCACAAAATTCTCTGGGACTTAAAATAAAAACGGATCACCTTATCCCAGCAAGAAGACTAAACCTAGTGTTGATTATCAAAAAAGAAAGACCTTGTCAACTGGTGGATTTTGCAGTTTCAGCAGATCACAGGGTGAAGCTAAAAGAAAATGAAAAAATGGACAAATATCTGGACCTTGCCAGAGAACTGAAAAAGTTATGGAATATGAAAGTCAAAGTTATACCAATTATAGTTGGTGCACTTGGAACGGTCCCAAAAGGATTGGAAAAGGGTTTGGAAAGTCTGGAAATCAGAGGAAGAATTGATACCATCCAGAACACTGTACTGCTGCAATCTGCCAGAATACTCAGACGAGTCCTGGAGACCTGGGGAGAATTGTTGTCACTCAGACTCCAGTGAAAGACCATCAGCTAACACTGATGTTAAAACTCAAAAGGAGTAAATAATAATAATAATAATCTAAGAGAGTGCTGTGGATTTGTTGTCACTTTATCTACAGCGAAAACCATCGGATACAAAGTTTTATCGTTATTAGATACAAGATGTTTGCATGACACGCCAGTGTAAAGAGTACATGTCTTAATCATATAAATCCTCCGATACCCTGCTCGTTGAGAAATAAAAGCAAATATTGTTGAGTTTTAAAATATATTTAACTGATTTTTATTATATTTTGTTGTTATTAATATATTAGGTTATAACGCGTACAAAAACATTCGCCGCAAAAAGAAAAATCACGTAAAACAATTGCAGTAAGAATATTGTTTTGTAAAGAATTGCCGATTTTAATTGGCACTGAAAAATAATGGAAATGTTACATCTAAATTTGCCATTATTTTTCAAGCAACCGTTACTGATTTGAAATTTTTGGCCCGATCATTGGTTTTTACTTTCACTATTTGAATTCTCAAATACCTGTAAAATCGCCGGGCTGCTAAGAATACTTTGAAAGAATCGTGGAGAGTAGAGGAGACTTGCTGTCACTACAATTTCAAATAAGACCACTTGTTACTCCTAGTGGGAAAAACTCGCAAAGAGTAAAATACTTAATTTTTTAGTTAATGAAATAAAAGAAACATTTAAGAGAAATCTTAAGAGGGTCAACAAACAAATAAATAAATATGAGACTACACAAACTGATAGGAACAGACACGTTGTGTTTGGCCATCCTTTGTTCAGATTGAGGATTAGATCTAAGGATTTTATCTAGAAGTTTCAGAAAATGACATTCACAACCATAAAGAAAATGCAGATGGTCTGGCTGAAAGAAGGTGTAGTCAAGGCGGGACCAAGTAAAGTGAGAGGAATACGAATCAACCGGGCAGTCTTTGGGAGTTTTGGTTCAAAGTTCGTTCGTCGATTAAGACTTTGAGAATCTGTGTTACACCTCAAAGATACGTGGTTCAAATCTAAATGACCTGAAAAAATGTAAAAGTTTTTAAAGAATAACTGGTGCATTATATTTTTTATTCATTAATATATCAACACTCAAAATGTAATTAAATTCGGTTAATTCCCTGATTTTTGGTATTTTTTTCTTTCAGTGGGGTGACATACGATGGTGGAATTTAGGTCCGTTAAGTTCGATTTAACCAAAAGTTTTAACTTAATTAGATACAAGATGGCTGTATGACACATTAGTGCTGAAAGTAAATGTTTAACCATATAAATAAATAAAGACCAAAGAAATAGAAATGAAACAAAAAGAAAACAACCAATTTATCGTTTGTCACCTATTATAAGATATCTGACGTAACTATTAGCTACTATTGGGCTCCGGAAGTACTTTAAAAAGCTACTAAAATATAGCATATATCCAGCATCTAAATTTTTGGGGTGAAGATCAAAATGTAGTATCTGCGTCAAAAGGCCGGGAAGTCCCAAAAGCATTTCGCTTAATTTCAGGGAGTTGGGTTTGTTGCCCGGTATCTGCCCCAAAAAGGGAATACTGACAGAATTTTAACAATTTTTTAAACCCACTGCTGGCATCTCACATTTGATGTGTGTCACATTTGGCTTGGTGGGTAGCCAGTAAATAGCCCGGGTTCGGGAGAAGATCAGTGTAGTATCTGTGCCGAAGAACCGAGATGGCCCAAGGGCTTCTCTTTTGGTACCAGAGGACCCATCCCTTAGGTAGCACCTGTGTCCTCGCCTAAAAGGCATGAGGACAGGGTTTCTTGCCCGGTTCTTGAGCCGCCCAACAGTGGGAATATCGGTGGAATTTTTAGCCATTTTTAAAGCCGCTGTGAGAGGTTATTGAACCCAGCCAATAGCAAAATGAAGTATCCGTTCCAGCGTATCATGCGATTAAGCTGACAGCGAATAGCTGGAACACAGCTCACCAGCGACGAGGACAGTTAGCCAGCAGCCCAGCCAGGCTAAACAGTGACCAGTCTTGGGTCGACAGTGACCAGCTAGCCAGCAGCAGCCCAGCCAGCAAAATGATTGGGTCGACAGTGACAGTTAGCCAGCAGCAGCCCAGCCAGGCTAACGCTTGGTCTGACCAGCAGCAGTACAGTGACCAGCTAGCTGTTTTGACAGGCCAGCAAGCCACTTTATTTTTCTTTTTGTTTTCAGGACAAACTTTATTTATTTCCTTTGTTATTGGAAATATATTTCTCAATAAATCACCATTTTTGTCATTATCTGTTCCCATTTAATTCAAACCTTTGTTATCATCGACCGCGCAACAGATGTACAAAAATGCGCACTTATTATTTGGACTAGATGCATCCCTATATCTTTTCAAAACTGCGCACTTCATTCATTATTCCAAACAAATGACGTATGCTTGCATTGTAAAGTATGGATGACCACAAGCGTAAAAAGCCGTTTTGTTATTTTAATAATTTCTCTTTTATATAGGCTCTCGTTTTATATTTGTTCTCCCTAGAAAAAATCACACTCCAAAAAACAAAAGACTAAAAATTATTATTCAAATGAAATCCTTTTTTTTTTTATTTAATCAGTTTGAAGTTTAAAAATTTAATCAGACAAATTCATTTATTCAGTATTCAATCATGGCAGGTGAGTTGGTGGGTGCATATGAGAATGATGTGAAGAGATGAGATAGATAGATAGATAGATAGATAGATGAATAGACTAAACTAGACGTGACTATATAGACAAATAGATATGAACAGACTGAGATAGATAGATAGATAGATAGATAGATAGATAGATAGATAGATAGATAGTAAAAAATTGACCAATCTCTCATTCACATTCTGCATATTACTTCCCCCTCTGTGTATATCTTGATTACCTTCTCCGTATATAAATATTAATCTCTCCGTGTGAGTAAGAGGGAGTGGGAGAGTCATTGTGATAGAGACATATAACTACAGACTTTATTTGCATACCAAGATTTAGGGACAATCCGTAGGTTAATAAAATCCCATGATCCATTTCAAATGTCCCAACCTCTTTAATTGTTATCATTCCAAACCCAAAACTGATAATGGCTATCACCATTTCTTACTAGAACTAAAAATAAACGGTCTTAAATTTTTTAAAAAGGGTGCAAGTTCCAAATCAACTTATTTTGTTATCAAAGCCTGATTTGTGACAAAAATAAACGCAATACTCTTTTCACGATAACGTTTTGTTGTTTTTTTTAGAATTTTTTTTTTGTAGAGTTTGTAATACAAAACAATAAAAATCCAATTCTCAGCTTCCAAATTATCCAGTCGTATTGTCTCATTACTTATTTCATTTACTTATACTTTTAAGTACATTTATAAGTATTTACATGCTTTTAAAATTATCCGGCCATATTTCTTTTTTATTAAATTAGCTTACTCTCAATCCTACTTACAATGTCATCAGAACATATTCATTTTCTTTTTGGTGTTTCTGCAGGACAGAACGAACCTAATCCTTCGCAGCGACTATTTTATTCGTATTAATTCCTAATTTAAGCACGCTGTTTTTGTAATTAAAAAAATTATATATTTTAATTTTTTTTAGAAAAATCAGAGTCATCATTTTTTTTTAGAAAAATCAGTCATATTTTTAAGTTTTTGTCGGTAATGTTAATATATGCTTCTTATTTTACATTTATTTTTGTTTCCTACAGATTTTAATAGAAAACAATAAATCAAGAGTTTATTAGAAAATAAATTGATTAAAATTGAATTCTCAGCTACCAAATTATCCAATTGTATTGTCTCAATAATAATTTCATTTATTTATTCTTTTAGTAAATAAATTGTCTTTCGTTTACTTTAATTACCATTTACATTTAATTCCACTTAAATTTATTTACATTTAAAAAAATTATCTGGCTATATTTCTTCTTTATTAAATTGTACTGTCAATTTTTTTTCTTTTTGGCTTTTACGGCATGTCAACCCAAGACGTTTTTGTTTTATTCATTTCTGGGTGGTTACTCATTTTTTTTTTAAGGCATTTTTCTCTCTGCCCGCACCTCTATCCTAAGTAAGGGCGGAAGTGGAGTGTTCATGAGTATTAATAGATTGGTAGAAATAATTTTCATCAATTTCATGTGTATTAATAGATACTGGTAGTTGACCTTCACACACCGCCTTCTAGTGCCTGTGTGATAAAAAGAGATGGGTGTTTACTATGAGAGTAATTTGAAGAATATGGCCGCGACAATCATATAGTTGCTAGAACTTGATGTGATTGATCGAGTCGGGCTTCTCCGACCATCCATCTCGCTCAAGTAAAAACCGAAGAGAATATGCATGTCAAGGGACCACTTAGTACCCGGGTCACAGACCGCCTAGCTACCTCAATCCTGTCCTCATGAATTACAAGTCGCCAACCATGGCCAACAGGTGGTCCTATTGAGGAGGTCATACAACTGCAGAGGGTTGAAAAATAAGGCATCCATACGAACAAAATAAACAAACCGTTTTAAAAATTTAAACAAAATCTTATGTTACCTAATTGATAGGTTGGCTATGAATTATGTATGGTAGTGCAGAAATTTAAAATAACGGTAATTCTGAATCATCGAAAAAAAACTTAGAAGTGATACGTGCAAGTGATCGACAAACTTAACCTTTTGCTGACCTATTCTCCCAATTGACCAGAGTTAACAGTGAGAACAGAAAGATAGAAAAAGTTATTTTTGGCTGAGAGATCGAACGGAATAGATGCAAAATGACACATGTCGATCGTAGGCCATTTCTCCACGTGCGTTTGTTTTTACTTGGGATTGAATAAAGACATCTAAGGAAACTAATATCAAATCTTGTGTTGGGTCTTTGTTCATTGTTGCTTTTAGTAAAGTTGCTTAAGTAAACTTGTCTTCAGAATTTCTAGGGAAAACGCCCCATAAAAAAATCTTTATTTTACATTGCTTTCATCATCATCATCACCACCAGGTCGCGCTGTCATCACGGATTCCCATGACTCTTTCTCGCCAACCGTCCCTATCGGTTATCTTCCCTGACTGGTCTTCCGCATGGTAGTCTCAAGAAAAGAAAAATCAGAAGAACAGAGGAAAGCTAGACCAGATCCATACATAGAAGAGACGACCCGAACCAGTTTAGTAACTGTACACCAATAGAAGAAGAAAAGTATATGATAGAAATAAGAAGAGATTGATTGATTGGGTGATTGATTTTAACGGCATGTCAATCCAGCCAGGGTTATTCTCTGCTGCGTGGTAGTTTGTGAGGGTAAAATTTATTGTTATGTCTATTTCAAGGAATTTTCTTGATTTTGATAGTTGGTTGTTTGCTAAGTGGAATGGAAATCACTTTAAGTGATAAGTTTATAGGATAAAGTTCAAGTTTGTTATAAGCGATCATTTGGTAGAAAGTTTTTTTTAACAATTTTATAAACATTTTTTTCTATTCAGTCCATAGATGGGACACTAACAGGTACTACCATGCCCGGTCAGAGTGGACCTGGGGGCAATGAGGATAAAGAGAGACTCTACATTCCCCAAACTTCCAGAACTGGAACCTCACTGTCAGATAGAGTTTAACGTCATACCCAGGACATGTAGCATCCTTAAGCATCACAGGTCATCACACATGACCAACAAGTGGCCCCATTGGCGGAGTCTTACCTCTCTGCAGAGATGTAGTCGGTGTATTCTAATGCCCCAGTCGATAGGGCGAGAAATTTTAATGAAAATCCGATTATTATCCGATTTGGAACGGGTTTTTTTTTGTGAACAGTGCTTTGGCAATGTTAAAATTCTGGTCACTATTTTATGCTTTTAGTTATTCTGTTATTAAATTCAAATTGGTATTGGGTTTGGGTTTAGTTGGTTGATCCTAGTCTTGTAGATTTTCTTGAAATTCTTGGTAGAAAAGCTTGCAGTCTCAGTAGATACTGAAGAATAAGTTCCAATTACCGTCGAACTGGGAAGACAAGGCAGCAAGCGATTGTAACTTAAATACAAACTCGAAATGCTACAAAGTCCACTGCAAAATGACAAAGTATATATAAGACTCCACAATGTCATTCAAATCAAGCAGTCAAGCAACCAATCAGAACTCAAGGAATGGAATGACCCAAATCACCATGATTCATGAAAGGATCATTCTTGATTCTTATTTATACCAGCTGTCTTGGACACGGCTTGAGTTCTACTTAGTCTACTGTTGGTTTTAATAACAGCAGCTAAGTAGAACTCAAGCAGTGTTCAAGACAGCTGGTATAAATAGGAATCAAGAATGATCCATTCATGAATCATGGTGATTTGGGTCATTCCATTCCTTGAGTTCTGATTGGTTGCTTGACTGCTTGATTTGAATGACATTGTGGAGTCTTATATATACTTTGTCATTTTGCAGTGGACTTTGTAGCATTTCGAGTTTGTATTTAAGTTACAATCGCTTGCTGCCTTGTCTTCCCAGTTCGACGGTAATTGGAACTTATTCTTCAGATACACTTTGTGACAGAAAGTCTGTAGTATAAGTACTTCTCGTATGTAGGTCTTAATCGCAGAAAATTCAATTTGCAATTGATTTAAGGGCAATTACTAACGATCTTAAATGCGTTCGTATACATTTCTCATGAGTTTCGCATTGGCCAATTTTTACCAGATGTGCTTACTGCTGCTGATGTTGGAAAAGTTTATAAATATGAGTGGGAATTTGGCGTACATCTTATACGAATGATACTCTAACAGGCAATGTAATTTAATGGGTGGAATAGAGTAAATTTAAACTGAATAGAAATAAAAACAAGGGAATTTAATTTCGGGGGAAAGAGAAAGAGAGAGAAAAAGAAAATGAATTGAATGTTTTTAGGAGACAGAGAGACGAAGATAGTCTTTTAAAAATTCACCCCTAAGTGAGTCTGGTCAGTGTAAATTGCCTCTAAGGAAGAGTGGACCTCAGCTAGTCCCGAGTGAATGATATCGACAACTACTAGTAATTAGGCCAAAATGAATAGATAAAACTGGAAGCTTCGAATTTTCTGGGTAAATCTAGAACTTTCGAAAGAGTTTGAGAAATACTAGAACTGAAAACCGATATGCCCCCCACCCCTTCCCAACACCGGAGGCAGAAGTAAAAGGTAGGGTCAGAGACCCGGGGTTTTGAATTCGACAGAAGAGGCAGAGACTAGGGGAAGACAGGTCCAGTCGACAGCGAGTCTAGAACGGGATTCGGACACAGAGTTAGAATGGAGGAGCCCTATCATTAAGAGATTTGTCAGTCTTTCTCTCTCTGACCTGACAGTCCATGCACACGCGGCCAAGTAATAAAACTGATGCCTGAATTGACAAAGCCAAAAAAGCCAACTGTATTCTCGTGTGGTTTTTTTTTCTATGTCTGGTTGTGTCCGACTTTGTGCCATCTTACTTATACCTGAGTGACCACATGACATAAATGGTTCTGTTTGCTGCCTATGGTACAGCAAGTGGGCATTTTTGAACATCCCTACATTTTATTTGCCTGATCTATTTTAGGAATCACCAAAAATAAAAGACAAAGTGAAAATATATAGAACAACTCATTTCAAGCGGCCTCTTATTCTACTCCGATAAGATACACGATGAACAAGAAGGATGAACATAAATGTGTCTCCATACAGTCTTAGGACAAAATATGATTTATGCTTAGATTGAATTTGTCCACAGTGAAAAGGTTGGTTATTTCGCGTTTAGGTTTCCATAGAATAATTATGTAAGTGAATCTTATACTTTGATGATGGCCATATGAGTCACTGTACAGAGCCACGCACACACGTACACACATATGTATACGAATATATATATATATATATATATGTGTGTGTGTGTGTGTGTGTGTGTGTGTGTGTGTGTGTGTGTGTGTGTGTGTGTGTGTGTGCTGACATAATGCGGAAAAGGTAATCGAGAACAACGAATGAAATTAAGCATTACGATCAAGTGACTGAATTGAGTAATTAGATGGATGACCAACTTAGCAAAGCTTAGTAAATAACAAGTTAAGGAACGATGTGCCTGGTCAGTACTTAGATGAGTGACCATTTAGAAACAGTAGGCGACGTAAGAAAGTAAAGGAATTTGTACCAAACTAAGCAGACCTAAGTAAATAACAAATTAAGCAACGATGTGCTTGATCAGTACTTAGATGGATGACCACTTATATTAAGCTATATCAAAGTTTAATTTATACATGACACAATAAAAGATTGATTAATTGATAATAATAATAATAATAATAATATAATAATAATAATAATAATAATAATAATATAATAATAAAATTTTGACCACACAACAAAATGGTATATGCTTAAACCAGAATTTGTTCTTGAGAACGAAACGCACACAATTCTCTGGGACTTTGAGATAAAAACGGATCACCTTATCCCAGCAAGAAGGCCAGACCTAGTGTTGATAAACAAAAAAGAAAGAACTTGTCAACTGGTGGATTTTGCAGAGCCAGCAGATCACAGGGTGAAGTTAAAGGAAAATGAAAAAGTAGACAAATATCTGGACCTTGCCAGAGAACTGAAAAAGTTATGGAATATGAAAGTGAAAGTGATACCGATTGTAGTTGGTGCACTTGGAACAGTCCCAAAAGGATTAGAAAAGGGCTTGGATAGTTTGGATATCAGAGGAAGGATTGAAACCATTCAGAACACTGCACTGCTACAATCTGCCAGAATACTCAGAAGAGTCTTGGAGACCTGAGGAGACTTGCTGTCACTCAGACTCCAGTGAAAGACCATCAGCTAACACTGATGTGAAAACTCAAAAGGAGTAAACAATAATAATGAATTAGAACATTTTACAAGAATTACTACGCCAAGTCAAAAGTTTTGCTATATTTTTGTGCGTACTAATTTGAGGTGCGTCTATCATGTGACCGAAGAAGTTCAAGCCTTTTTTGGAAGAATCTGACAAGTGACACTCGGAGAGTATCAGGCGAGATCGGCATCTCACAGTCACATGTAGTTCCTCATATCCTCGGCAAAATCATCCTGAGCTACCAAATTGTGCTAAAATATAGTGGGGCTAAATTGACTAATGAGTGTCTCAACTTACGAGTTTTTTTTTCGAGTTACAAGCTGTCACTTGGTCGATTTTTTGCTTTTTGTTGAAGATCTAAAATTTGAGATAGCTTCAAATTTGAGCGAGCTTCAAATACGCTCATAATAATAAGTTCCCTAAAAACGTTTAAGTTTCCAGAGTTTATTACTTTTGAAATGACCCTCGAATATATGCACTCACACATACACACCCACACCCACCATTGTTCCAATAAAAAATTTGACATGCAACTGAAGAATTCAAAACTCAATAAGAACTCCAAGCAAAAAAGGAGAAAACACACACACACACACACACACACACACATATATATATATATATATATATATATATATATATATATATACGGTCACATATATATATATAGCCGGTGGCTACAAATTCTTTAGGAACCCTGCACATAAAATGTAGGCACTTGTCTGTTTTTACTACCTAATTATTCACTGACCTTGCTGTCCACATTCAGATTCGGTTTTGAGACATCTCCCACAGCTGAAACATTTTTGGAGACCATTCCCAAACATCATAATCCCCCCAAAATTAATCATCAGAAAACACCGGGGCAGGCCATCTGCCATTTCTCTTATTCTGCTTTTCCAGAACCCCAAAACATATTATAATCCAAAATTATTCCTTAGAAATCGTAATTTGAGAAATGGCGAGTTTTCGTTAAGACAATACTTTTATTTTACCATTTCTCCACCGATTCCTAATACCAATTGGAAAAAGAAATCTCCAAACAGTCACGCTTGAGTTCAGATCTCGATCCAAAAAAATACAGCAAGGCCAAAAGATTCACGAATAAAATTTATAAGACCAACTCCTTGATTAACTTAAATTCAAAATTGTTTTTCCCTCAACTGATTCGAGCCACCATCTGAAATCATTTGCATCCCACAGACTGAGCAAGCGTCACACCGTTAATTCTAACTCCCATCCCTTTTTGGTTTCATTTCTCGCCTCTTTCCATCCGAGGAAATATATCAATTTCCGTTAAATACTTCGGCCTTCCGCCGACACCCATAATTCCGGGTTTTTGAATACATTTTAATCTTTGGTTAATTTCAACTTTTCCAATTCAATTTCATTCCCTCATTTCTTCCTACCTAATACGGTTTTGTTTTCGCTTAACCTTAATGTGGGGGTAGCATTAATTTGCAGACAACAAACCCGAATATCATTTTTTTTTAAATACAAACACTCCACTAAGTCTGATTTTACGTTGGTATTCCATTCATATTTTCTTATTTACTATTTAGAATTCATTATGTGACTGCCCGCAACATTTGTATCAATTTTGATTGACATATTTTATAAACAATGTCTTCTGCTATCAAAATTATTACAGTTTGCGTGGCTAGCCAAAAGAATACATTTTCCTTTCTCCCTCTACACCTTTAATGCTTAGTTCAAAATCTTCTAGTTGTTTTCATACATTAGTAGATTATACATACATTAGTATCATTATTCATACATTAGTATTATTAATAATATCCATTACTATGTATTAGTTTGTATTAGTATGTATTAGTATACATTAGTATATCTACTGAAATCATTTGGATTAGCAGATTGTTCCATGTTCGGTAGGAGTCCAGCTATTTTTCTTTCTTTCTTTCAAGATGTAGTGATGATGTGTGTATAAAACTTTTCAATTATTTTTTTTTTCACAAAAGATTGTATTGAATATGTTCTTTTCCTCTTTTTTTTTTTGTGTGTAAGTAGTGTTTTTTTTTTTTTTTTTTTGTTTTTTTTTTAAGATTTTTTTTTTTTTTTGATGACGTGGTTATAAATCTTTTCAATTATTTTTTAGTCGATCTACAAAAAAGATTGTAATAAATATATTCATTTTTTTTTCATGTGTGTAATTTTAAAAAATTTCGGTCAGTGGCATTCATATTTCAGTAAGTGTCTATATTGACTTTTTTTTTGTCAAAACGTAGTGATGACGGGTGTATAAAACTTTTCAGTTATTTTTTTTCAAGAGTGTTCCTTTCAGTTTTCAGCTAAAAACGAAAACAAAATCTGTTTTCTTTGATAAGTTCATTTGGCATAATTCTTTCTTCTTTCCTTCGTGTTTTTTTTATTTTTTAATTTTTTAAGGTATTCACCTTACGTTGATCCCTGCACTGAACATGAAGGATCCATTTGGTCCATAATTGTGACAAATGTGGTGTCTCTCTTTTTTCTTTTTTTTTTTTTTTCACTTTGGTCCCTACCATATTTGCTGTCGTGTCTTGCTATCGTGTCTTTTTTTTTATTTTTTTAAATTCTAATTTATACCTACTAATCTT
Source organism: Doryteuthis pealeii (assembly GCA_023376005.1). Taxonomy (NCBI): domain Eukaryota; kingdom Metazoa; phylum Mollusca; class Cephalopoda; order Myopsida; family Loliginidae; genus Doryteuthis; species Doryteuthis pealeii. The sequence continues at coordinate 109,054,386 of CM042141.1, read as the reverse complement.
TTTGCATTTTATTTGCGTTTTCTTTTCCTTGATCACTGGAAGACTCTCAGTCTCTGATTTGGAGTCCTTATTTTTCCAGATCATCCTTTTGGAAATTGAAATTCGAGGTGGTTTCATAGTTTTTATCTCTTTATTTTCATCTGCTTTTGTACAGTTCACATATTTTAAGCTTATGTTCTTTTGTTGAGAATAGTCCTTCATTACCAATTTGATAACTAACCATCTTTGTTCTGTCGCACTCACTACATGAGGGGTATAGTCAACGGTTTGGTTACAAAATAACTGCATACGGATTGAACAATTCTTGCTGCCAGAATCACTACTGGTTATTCTTTTTATATTCGTTGGCGGTGCTTTTGCACCATTGTTTTATTTATCTAAGATTTTGAAATTGTTGACGAACTTTTCAAAAACTGGAATCTTATTTATTAAATTTATCATTTTATTTTGTGAAATTTAAAATTCCGATTATATATATTAAATTCGATAATTTAAGAAATCTCTTTGTCTAGGTGAACATTCTTTGCTTAGATGAATTTATATTTTTAATATAAACAATTATTATTATTATTATTGTTTTTCTTATTTTTACTTTTAATTTTAACAAACCACCATAATTAATAATTAGGGTAGTTTTAATTAATTAGTACTTAATTAATAGGTCGCCAATCAACCCATAACACAATAGTGTTACAATATATATATATATATATATATATATATGTGTGTGTGTGTGTGTGTGTGTGTGTGTGTGTGTGAATTTGATATATTGAAAAAACAAAAGATGTTTACAAATGCATGGGATCATCAGGAGAGAGTGTGCAAACCGTTTCGGGGCCTTCCTCTCAACGGTTTTAAAAAAGCAACATCCGTCCCCCTCACTGATGTGAGGTCCCTAGGAATATCTGTATCGACCGCAGGTGGATCGGTCTTCAACAAAAATAAAAATAAGACGGGATGAAATGACCGTTAGAAGAAAAAATGCGCAAACAGAACGCTGCTAGTCAAAAGTTGGAATATTTCAAAAAATGCCCTTTCTGTATAAAAAATAAAACGAATTTTATTTAAAATAAAATGAATTTTATTTTTAATTTTTTTTAAATATCAGAAGCATTATAGTTTATAAAAAGACTCAAAAGAGCCTGATGTAAAATATTTAAAAAAGTGTATAATTATATAAAAAGTGTATATTAAAATATCAAAATTGTTCGTAACACACTCCAACTATTAAATAAGTAACCACTAAGTGTAGGTAAATCCCTGGTGTTTATGGATAAATATCTTCAGAGGGGTAAACATCCATATGTATAGTTTTTTTCATAGGCAAGTAAGCGAAATAAAATGGAACTTAATCCGACAGTGTGAATTTGATATATTGAAAAAACAAAAGATGTTTACAAATGCATGGGATTATCAGGAGAGAGGAAGGCACCGAAACGGTTTGCACATTCTCTCCTGATGATCCCATGCATTTGTAAACATCTTTTGTTTTTTCAATATATCAAATTCACACTGTCGGATTAAGTTCCATTTTATTTCATATATATATATATATATATATATATATATATATATATATATACCAATCCCTCCACACGAACAGGATGTGACACATATTAATTTTTTATCCGAGTGCATATTTATTTGTTGAGTGAACACAATTTTCTGGTAAGATTATCTTCAATAGCTTTCTTATCTATATATGTCTCGGTATTGAAGGCACCTGGCTAATGAACTTTTCTTATTAGGTTTGTGAGTGATTCATTTCATATGAGATACGAGTGAACAATGGCTGATACATTTGTTTATGTAGTTGTTTTGGACACCCACATTTTATTACCAGGATGTATGTATGTCCAGAGGAAACTACGAAAATAAAAATTTAACGACAAAGTAAATATATATACACATTAAATATGACCGGTTCTTGTTTTTCGTACAAAAATTATAAATAATCGAGAATATTTAAAAATTGATATATATATATATATATATATATATATATATATATATATATATATATATATATATATAGAGAGAGAGAGAGAGAGAGAGAGAGAGAGAGAGAGAGAGAGAGCATTGAAATTCTACTTAAAAATACCCAGCATCTGTAAATTTCAAAAGTAAACAAATCAATACATCTGGGTTCCTCCTCCCCATCTAACCCCAGATGACGCTGGGTAGCCGCATCTAGTACTTATATAAAGGGCAGTTGGTTTGTATGTATGTATGTATGGATGGATGGATGGATGGATGGGTGGATATGTCAATCATAGGAAATCTCATCAGGGACAATTCGCGCACACCCCAGAAACAAACAATGTGTCTTGTGCAACAAAGTCTGTAAGTCAGCTTCTGGACTTAAGAGACATATGGTGGTGCATAAGCATCAAATTTTATCATCTGACCCATCCGATACAATGAGAAGGACGTCCTTTTTATGCCATATCTGCATCAAACTTTGTGGGTCTGCAGCGGGATTGATGAGTCATTTGAGGGATCATGAGAGGAAAGGTTCTGGTGGTGGGGTTATAGGATTGTGAGGGACGGCAGTGACCTTAAAGATTATGTTACTGCTATATATGTCCAGATGAGACTATGAAAAAAAAAAATTAACGACAAAGTAAATATGTATAAGTAAAGTAAAGTAAAGTCGTCGGGACGGCCTAATGTCGGTATCGGCCAGACAGCGAGTGAGTCTATCCCCTTTTCACTAGCGCTAGACCAAGGAGATTATTTGAGCATCTGAGGTGGAGCGCCACACCTACCATCAGCTCCTTACTTTACCCCACAGATCCCTGTGCTACTCATACGCTGAGTTGGCGGGGGCCAGTATCGAACCAAGAACCTTGAGATTCCTAGCCGAACACTCTACCGACTGAGCTAAACATTCACTATCACGAGATCTTGCAATAAGTTGTTAACATTTAGCGATGGGGATCAGGTGGATACTTTAAAATCAAGGAAATCACATAAAAATGTTAACATTTAGCGATGGTGAACAGATGGTGTCTTTAAAATCACAATAACATAAACAAATCTCCAATTGAAATGTTAACTTTGGCATTAAATAAGCCGAAAAGGTTCATATGCCATTAAACAAAGAAACGGTGCTTGATAACTGACATTTTCTCGCCTATACGATTTTTTTGTGTTCATTTTTGTTCTCCCTTATAAATATTGCTTTGGAGGAAGGAGAAATTTCGTTTTATGTTTCGGAGTTTTATTTTATGGTTCTGTTGGGTGAGGAGTCCTGTTTTGTGATTCTGTGGTATACTAAGCTTGCTTGCTTTCATTGGGGGGAGGGAGATTATTGAGTTATTATATCTGCTGTTTACTGTTTCACTTGTCATTTTTTAATTTGCTTTTTATTTTTATTATTCATTTTTAGTGGTTTGTTGTTTACTATTTACGTTATTGTTCTTTATCAGTTTCTTTACTTTTAGTTCTTGTTTTTTTTGTAAAAATAGCACACACACACACTATATAATATATATTATATATATATATATATATATATATATACGCTCTTCTATATAAGGAATGGAGCACTTTGTGACGGCCTTTACACACAAAACGATGTGTGTATTAAAACAGTTAAAAATAAATTTTTTTTTTTTTGAAATTTTTTTTCAAAAAAAAATAAAATCATTTAAAAAGAAAAATCATTTAAAAAGAAATGCCATAACTAGACTGCTTCAGTTCCAGTGATCTTTTGAAAAAGAGATTTTATCTCGAAAATTCAAGAATAAATACAGGTTAACACACAACACCATTGTTACCGTATTATTATTTTTTTCTTTACACCTGCATTGTGATAGCTTTCTAAATCAACCTCCTAACCAATATATATATATATATAAATATATAAAGTAGTCGACAAGTGGCCTAATGTCGGTATCAGCCTGACAGAGAGGGAGTATATCCCCTTTTTACTAGCGACCAAGGAGATTGTATTTTCGTCTGAAATGGAGCGCCACAGCTACCATTAAATCACCAAATTTACCGCACGATACTCATACGCTGAGTTGGCGAAGGCGGGTATCGAACCAGGAAAAGGGTAGCGTTGACACTAAATCAACGGCGCTTGGTTACTGCCAGTTTCTCGCCTATGCGATTATTAAAGGCACTCTACCCTTGACTTAGATATAAATGGTATCGAACTAAGAACCTTGCGATTGCGAGTGTTCTACCGACTGAGCTAAAGCAACGACATTATAGCAAATCAGATTGACATGTTTCGCTGTAAGGATAGACTCATCAGAATTAATTGATTATTACACAAAAACATATCTGTGTGTGTGTGTGTGTGTGTGTGTGTGTGTGTGTGTGTGTGTGTGTGTGTGTGTTTAAAAAGAGTTCTATTCATTACTGTTCGTATGATCTTGTTACAAAGTAAATAAAGTTTTGGGAATTGAAAGGAACGTAAAGACAAAAACTGGATAGAACTACAATCGGGAGTGTAAAAGTTCAGATCTAAATGTAAATCTTTTAGTTGTTTAAGTTCAAGTTCATCTGAAAGTACCGGTGCTGTCCCGAGAAGGTTCGCGAAAAAAAGACATTTAAGTTAAAGTGTCACCATTTCATGAGGTTTGTCACCAAATATTTGGGAATGTACAGTGCCTGTCGCAAAGAGACGCTCCCTAAATGCTGACTTCACTTCAAAAGGAATCTTGGGTAGTGATTTGTCTGTTTGACCTAAGAGGAACATTTTTTTTCTAGTTGTGTGTGTGTGTGTGTGTGTCTCTCTCTCTCTCTCTCTTTTCTCTCTCTCTCTCTCTCTCTCTCTCTCTCTCTCTCTCTCTCTCTCTCTCTCTCTCTCTCTCTGTGTATCTCTGTCTATCACAAATATATATATATATATATATATATATATATATATATATGTGTGTGTGTGTGTGATTTTATATGAAAAAGGTGACTTACCGGTGAAATTGGTCACAATGGTTAGTTGATGCAAGTTTCACAATAATAAGACAGCGATAAAACAAATATAAAGTGCACAATACGTGAGTAGAGCAAATTTATTATAATGGTATACACAGGAATAACCTACTCGAGTTTCACCATAAGGATCTGAAGGGTTAAATTAATCAACATATTGATTAATTACAGCCGATTGCACGCGTGTATAATACACGCGGGCAATCCGCTGTAATTAATCAATATGTTGATTAATTCGGTGGATTTAACCCTGAAGATCCTTATGACGAAACTCGAGTAGGTTATTCCTATGTATATTATTATAATATATATATATATATATATATATATATATTAATATATAATTTTGGTGTGCTACAAGAAATCTAACTCATTTTCATATAAACAAAACACATAGCGAACAATAAAAAAATATGTTCAACAATAAAAGAAAAAGGAATATTACATCCAAGGGAGGAATTTACGAAATAATTTACGAAAAAAAATGAATAATACCTAATAACAATCGTTTTGATTTTATCATGTTCCGAACGAAATAATAAAATCTTAGTATGACTGATTTAAATGAAATGTAACATTTTATTATTGTTAAGGGTTTACTTATTTATGGCCAACATTATATATGTATCCGTATGTAGAAAATTAAAAACACAAAGTATTCCAAAAAGATTTATTCTTGATGGTTAAGTCGACGTTTAAAAGTTTCGGTTTTTTTAATAAAACTTCATCAGGACATTAAGATGGAAAGGTTGTTTTCTGAACAGTGATGGGTGTTTTTTTAGCAACGGGGTTGAGAAGTTATATCTTTAGAAAGGCCCATAACCGAATTCTGGACAGCGTTCACTTTCGAAAGTCGAGAATGTGACCGTTACAAGCGAAGATGCCCAAAACGTTCTAAAGTAAGACGTGTTTCTTACAGACACCATAGATTAAAAGACGAGATAAGTATAAACTGTTTGAATTTAGTATCATCAAACTTAAGAGTAGTTTCGGATGTGCGTATTGAACAGTCTTAAACTACATCTATACATATATAAAGGGCAGTTGGTGTGTATGTATGTATATCCAAATGAAACTACGAAAATAAAATAATTGACGACAAAGTAAATAGATATACACATTAAATATCATCGGTTATTGCTTTTTGTGCAAAAATTATGAAGATTTGATTTATGTTCGAAGATATTTAAGAATTAAAATATACATAGAAATAGCATTGAAATTCTACTTAAAAATGTTTAGCATTTGTAAATTATGAAGATTTGATTTATTTCGAAGATATTTAAGAATTAAAATATACATAGAAATAGTATTGAAATTCTACTTAAAATGTTTAGCATTTGTAAATTATGAAGATTTGATTTATATTCGAAGATATTTAAGAATTAAAATATACATAGAAATAGCATTGAAATTCTACTTTAAAATGTCCAGCATTTGTAAATTATAAAGATTTGATTTATATTCGAAGATATTTAAGAATTAAAATATACATAGAAATAGCATTGAAATTCTACTTTAAAATGTCCAGCATTTGTAAATTATAAAGATTTGATTTATATTCGAAGATATTTAAGAATTAAAATACATAGAAATAGCATTGAAATTCTACTTGAAAATGTCCAGCATTGTAAATTATAAAGATTGATTTATATTCGAAAATATTTAAGAATTAAAATATACATAGAAATAGCATTGAAATTCTACTTTAAAATGTCCAGCATTTGTAAATTATAAAGATTTGATTTATATTCGAAGATATTTAAGAATTAAAATATACATAGAAATAGTATTGAAATTCTACTTTAAAATGTCCAGCATTTGTAAATTATAAAGATTTGATTTATATTCGAAGATATTTAAGAATTAAAATATACATAGAAATAGCATTGAAATTCTACTTGAAAATGTCCAGCATTTGTAAATTATAAAGATTTGATTTATATTCGAAGATATTTAAAAATTAAAATATACATAGAAATAGCATTGAAATTCTACCTAAAAATGTCCAGCATTTGTAAATTATAAAGATTTGATTTATATTCGAAGATATTTAAGAATTAAAATATACATAGAAATAGTATTGAAATTCTACTTAAAAATGTCCAGCATTTGTAAATTATAAAGATTTGATTTATATTCGAAGATATTTAAGAATTAAAATATACATAGAAATAGTATTGAAATTCTACTTAAAAATGTCCAGCATTTGTAAATTATGAAGATTTGATGTATATTTGAATATATTTAAAAATTAAAATATACATAGAAATAGTATTGAAATTCTACTTAAAAATGTCCAGCATTTGTAAATTATGAAGATTTTATGTATATTTGAATATATTTAAAAAATAAAATATACATAGATATAGCATTGAAATTCTACTTAAAAATGTCCAGCATTTGTAAATCTCAAAAGTAAACAAATCAATACACAAGGTATTTTGCCCCACTCTCTACCCAGGCGACGCTGGGTAGCCGCTTCTAGTACATATGTAATGTTAGCCATGACAATGAGATGTATATATGTATGTATTTATGTATGTATGTCTGTATGTATGTGTGTATATATATATATATATATTATATGTGTGTGTGTGTGTGTGTGTGAACATGAAGGGACTAAGAAACATAAAGAAGGCTTTACTCTTTGCCCTAACTCCAACTCCCCAGATTTTAAATCCTATTGAGCACTTATGGGATGTGTTGAAGCAATAAGTTTGTTCTGAGGACCCCCTACTACATAAAAGTTAATGGACCAGCTGCTAATATTCTGGAAGCCAGATCCCATAGGAAACATTTGAAATGTCTTGTAAAATCCATGCCTGATCGAATAATAGCTGATTTGCGGCCACATAATGGGACCAACAACTTATTAGGAAAGTGACTATTACGTTTAGGCTCATTTATATATATATATATATATATATATATATATATATATATATATATATATAATGGAGATTGTGTGTTTTTCTGTCTGTAACCAAAACTATATTCCTACTCAAGTCACAATTCTCTTAGTTATTGACATCACATTCTCCATGATTTTATTTTTATCTAAACCTCAATTATTAATAAAATTGTTTTACATTACTTACACTGTTGACCATATCTACATACTGTATTTACCGCGTACCCCACTTGTACGGGTCAGGCACAAAGTCCCTATTAACGTGGGACCACCCACAAGCCGAAGCTCATGGAGTGGCAGGTGAAAAATTGCGTCGATCCCGTCGGTATTCCCCCTCAAGGGGGCGCCTCAGGCACTGGCAATAAACCAGCCCTGCCCCTTTAAATCAAGGGGCAGGTGTGTTGCCTGGGGGGATGGCCCCCTGGGATCGACGCTATTAATTATATCAATGGTCCAGAGGCCGAAGCCACTGTAGACCATATCAACATACTGTCAACATGCAATTATATTTATATATACAACAAAATAGCGGTTTACAATGTGAATGGGAAGTCTAATTTGCATATTAATATTAAAAAATCGAATTTAATAAATATGTGCTTAGTATTATTGATTTCTAACTGTTTGGTTTTATTTTAATAAATATAAGCAAAAATCTCTTCAATAAATCTTAAATGAAATCCATTAACAAGATAAAATAACAGTCATTTTATTCTTTACTTCCTCTTTTAACTAAATACTTAAATTAGAAAAAATAACAATGAAAGACGAGAGTGATGGAAGAGTAAATTTCAATTGTTCTATTTTATCGATTATATACTCCCTCTGTTTCAAATCTTTTTATCTGTATTCTTATTTAGTTTCATTAGCCTAATTTAATACAATATTTTATTACATTAAAACTTAAAATACTTGCACCGGAGGGTGCATATATTTGCTAGTATATATAATAGAAAGGTATATATATATATATATTTATTGATAACCTACTTAAGTTTCACCAAAAATGAATCATCAGGGTCAATTGTAATGAATTAATCAAGAAATTGATTAATCAAAGACGATTGTGGAATTAGATAATACAATTATAGTCGTTCGCACAAAGATGACAAATTTTGACAACTTTAATATTTTTACAGGGTTTTATCTATTTATAATGAATCTCTATTTTCCTTGTAAACATTTTAAAAAGATGAAAAGTTGTTTCATTTGTAACACAGACGCCTTCTCTATTATTTCAAAGCATTACTGGGTTTTCTTCAAATCTAATCGTACTGGCAATTTTAAATGTACAAATTTTAAATGTTGGCGGCCTTTGATAACTTAAAGATGAATTCTAAATTTGGTTCTCCCTGCCCTTGTTTGTCTCCTTTTCTTCAAAAGCGGCACCCTTCTCCTCACTGCGTTCTAAGTACGATTTATTCTCCCCACGTGTAGCCTAGTAAGGACCAAAGTGTTGCATGTCATAGACTGTTCAGCCACCAGGATCCCGTCCTTAAGCATCACTGGTCGCCATCCACGACCAACAGGTGGCTCTATTGTGAAGGTCTTACCCCTCTGCAGAGGTGCAGTGTATTCTAAAGCCCCAACCGACAGGACTGCTTTCGAAAAGCACGAATACACTCAGTATTGAAATACAGACGGGATAATAGTTTAACATTTTTTTCAGGCCCAAATAAAAAAATATCTAGTATTATTAGCGTTGTTCGGACTATTGTCCCCATCTTCATTGTTATTTGTTACAACGTTTTCGAATATACCTCCGGTTCTTCGGGTATTTCTTGGTCGGACACATGGCCGAGTGGATTAGCAGTTTGGTAAAAAGACAGTTCTAAGTGACAGTTATCTGGTTCCGAGTTCAATCCTGGTGAAGCAGTTGAAAAAATAATTAATTAGCACAACTCCTACCCTGGATGGTTAGCGGAATGAAAACAGATAAATAAATAAAGGTTAGGTTCAAAGTTCCGTGATGGCTCCCGAATACGATAAGAAAATTCCCGAGTTCAAAAAGAAGGTTCCCGAGTCCGAGAATGTTCCCGAGTCCGACAAGAAATACCTGAAGAAGGCCGGAGGGTATATCGGCCGAAACGTTGTACAAATAACAATGAAGATGGGTACAATAGTTCGAACAACGCTAATAATACTAATCTTCAAGCCTCATCTCAAACATTCAGAGAAAAAATATCTAAATAAAAAAAATCCTTCGTTAATGAATCTATATTTTTCCTGTAGACATTTTTTAAAAAAAGATGAAAAGTGTTTTATTTGTAACACAGACGCCTTCTCTATTATTTCAAAGCATTACTGGGTTTTCTTCTAATCTAGAGATACTGGCAATGTAATTGCCGCTAACCATGTTGGCGGCCTTTCATAACTTAAAGTTAAATTCTAAATTTTGTTCTCCCTTCCCCCTCCCCCCCCAAAAAAAAAAATTATTTATCTTTCCTACGGCCTTGTTAGTGATGTACTGGCTTCCTCGCGTGGGTACTCTTCGCGGAGTTCCGTCCCTTCCTGCCTGCCTAAAAAACCGCTAGCCGGTGGCACTGAAAAAAAACACTAGCTACGATTGAAGTCAGTAGCCGAAGCGGTGTCACTTGAAAAAAAAAAAAAAAACAAACCAACTTAGGGCGTTTTTCCCGAAAACCCAGCCCCAACCCTAACCCTAACCCTAAACCCTAAAGCCCCCTAGTTAAAATTAACAGTTTTATTACAAAATGTGTGGGTTCTGTTTTTCTGGTTCACCTTGTAATACAGGGTGACCCAGAAAAAAACGAGCCCAAATTATTTATTTATTTTTCCATTAAACTAACCCTAACCCTAATCCCAACCCTAACCCTAGTTTTTTTCAAGTGACACCGCTTCGGCTACGGACTTCAATCGTAGCTGGTGTTGTTTTTCGGCAGCCACCGGCTACGTTTTTTTAGGCAGGAGGCGGGACGGAACTCCGTGAATATACCCCTAGCGTGTTTCGAGTCTTCCATCATCAGACAAGTGTTTCCAGTGACCCCCGACTTTTATCCAAAGCTTCCAGGTCTCTTCTTGCTAGGTAATGTGGTATCTTGACTTACGAATGTCCCAACTTACGAGTTTTCCGAGTTACGCTTCGCGGATACTGGATGCTGCACTGAGGACCTCCCATGGGGCAAAGGGACGGTGGGCGAGAGATTGTCATAGATATCCGTGCTACTAGCGCGACATGATGATGATAAAAATTTTATTCTAGTCTTTCTGTTTATTACATATTATGATAGTAATCTATATATTAATGCTCATGTTCCTTAATTGTACGACCGTTATCATCTTGCAACACCGCTATGGTTAAAAATGGCACCATACAAATCGTCCAAGATGAAATTCTAAAATGCAAATCCTGATTATCTGGTGTTGCTTATCCGCCAAATTCTTATTTCTTATGAGTGTCGTCACCTTAGCTAGATAATGGACCATACCGTTTTTATTATAAAGAAAGGAAAGAAAAAGGGCATGCTACACAGAAAATATACAATAAGAAAGAAATAAAGAAAGAGTAGGGGAAATATAGATGGAGATGGTGATGGTGAGCACGTGGAAGTGATAACGCTAAGTGATTTAATCGAACATAATGAAAATATGTCAATCATGATGATGAAAAAGTAAGAAAAAAAGATTTAGATAGCGTTAAATCAAAGTTATCACACTTTTCACATATTGAACTATTTTGCAATAGTTCTTAAGTAAACATATCAAACGTTGTAATAATTAAATTATCGCACTGTGGTATATACACAGGTTTGCTGGTTTGTTTTTATTTTACGGCATATCAACCTCGGTGGATCATTTAATACCGACAAAGTTTTTAAAATAAATTCATTCTTAACGGATACTCAATTTTTTTAATAAACACATCTTTCTATTTAACCCATAGAGGTGACCCTAATAGATACTACCACTCCGTGTCAGAGTGGACCTGGGAGCAATGGTGATGAAAGGGTGCTCTACATTTCCCAGACCTCCAAAACTGGAATTTCACCATCAGATAGAGTTTAATGTCATATCCAGGATATGAAGACCCTTAGCCATCGCCTTCTAGCACATATATGATAAAAAAGAGTCGGGGTTGCCATAAGGGCAATAGGATCGGGAAAATCATATAGGTGCTATGGCTTGACGTGACCAACCGATTCATCGGAGGGGGCTTCTCCGACCGCCCGTCTAGCCTAGGTTTTGCTAGTAAAGAAATAATGTTAGAACTTTAACTGCTTGTAAACGTCCAGAGCGCATCCCGTTAGCCGCAGCGGGGGACTAGCTCGACCTGTTTGACCCACATAAGCGACGTCCGCTCCACTCTCTCGACCCAGTCCACCACAGACGTGGAGCCGTCGAATTCAGTGATGGGTTTGAGGTCGAACTTGGCGTATGTGTTGATAATGTCAATATTATACAACCTCCAGCAACTCTTGTACTTTTCCCCAAAAACTGAGGTTGAGGTAAGTAGGAATTTACCTTGGCTGCACGTTAAAAAAACTCAAAAAAAACCCACGCCGAAATAGCTTCTAGGAAAAAGAATAGAGATGGAAAATTTTTGTTGAGGGGGGTGGAGCTCGACACCTATACTTAGCGTTTAAATTATCTGGATAGTATCTGTATAGTTCTAATGTTATCTCTGTAGCTTGATCAGAACTTGGTAGCTGGCTTTTTAGCTGATTTTAAGCTAGACCTATCAGCCGTCTAACTTTTGGTGACTAGTCTTTTCCTTAGCATTCTTCTCGACTTGATCTTGACTTGTCGATCTTGCTCCGTTGTCCGTTTTTAATTACCGAACAGAAGATTTTATTTCTTTACTTAGAACTCATATATTATGTTATAAATCCCAAGTAAAGACACGCGTATGAAATAATACTGCATGAAGAGAAAAACCAAAACGAAATTATGACGACGTAGAAGTCATTTTAAAGAGAACAATCTAAGGTTCTCTACGTCTTACTCGATTGACTTTAATATCGGATATATCTACGTGCATTGTACTTACAAAGATTATTTACGATAAAAAGCCACAAGTTTTGGGGGCTTTTATCGACACGTGTTGCCCCAGTTGTGAGACGATTACCGATACTGTTTATGCTTTAAAAGCTACGTAAAAGCTTGCTCTACTATTATTAACTGGATATCGCCATTAAGCGACAGTTGCGCGAAATAAGCAGAGATAAGACCGGGAATCGCTGGAATAGGCGCGAAGCGATCACTTATCCATTAGAAATCCTAGTACATATGTACTTAGTTCATGGTCGTAAATTGGGCATTCTCTCTCTCTCTCTCTCTCTCTCTCTCTCTCTCTCTCTCTCTCTCTCTCTCTCTCTCTCTCTCTCTCTCTCACCCCTCGCTATATATATATTATTCATAATAAACGCACACAGCAACTCAAAAGTTAAAAGAATATTCTCTTGCCACTTTTATCAATGAAAATCATGCTCACACACACACACAATCTTAAAGTTTTGTTTCGATTCCGTTTATCGCAAAAGATTTATACACACACGCGCAACCACACATTCATAAACACATAAAAAATGCACAATGCTTTTTTCGATACACACACTTACACACTCTAATACTCACACCGCAAAAAATATTTGACGTCATATTTCAAATTTCCATTTTTTCAACATATATATATATATATATATATATATTATATATATATATAGTACTTGTTAAGGTCCCATCCATGGATGAAATAGATCTGTTCGAAAATTATTAGTTTTAGATCGGAATACTTTTGCATATAACTGTAAATTATTTGTATCTAGAATAGTTACTCGAAACTATAATTGTTTACTAAGTTTTATTGTCATTAGTTCCTTGAAATCATATAACTGTGTGTAAATGATTATTATTTGGTAGAAATAATTACTCGAAGCTATAATTGGTGGCTTAATAGGAAGTAAATAATAAAATTACTGTTATTTCTTCTTGTTAATGGATTTCTTTTAAGATTTATTCCAGAAATTTTTGCTCATATTCATTAAGATAAAACCAAACAGTTAGAAATCAATGATACTAAGCATATATTATTAAAATCAAATTGTTGATATCAATATTCAAATAAGCCTTCCCGTTCACACTATAAACCACTATTTTGTTGTATATATAAATACAATTGCATTTTATTAGTATGTAGATATGTCCAACATATTGAACTTCTAGTTTTTACTGGGGGTCCAGTGAGCTTCGCCACTGGAACTTACAAGTTAACTTCGTTGATCCCAGGGAGCCATCCCCCAGGCAATACCTGCCCCTTTGATTTAAAGGTACAGGGCTGGATTTATTGCCCAGTGCCTGAGGCGCCCTCCTTGAGAGAGAATGCCGACGGGATCAACGCATTTTTTGTGCCTACCACCCATGAGCTTCGGCTTGTGGGTGGTCCCACATTAATAGGGCCTTGTGCCTAACCCATACACATGGGGTACATGGTACATATCTAGTTTTAGATATGGCCAACAGTATTAATGATGTAAAACAATTTCATTAATAGTTGAGGTTTGAATAAAAATAAAATCATGGAGAATGAGACGTAAATAAAGTAAGGGAATTGTGACTTGAGTAGTGATATAGTTTTGTTACAGACAGAAAAACACACAATCTCCATTATAAGATATCATTTATGCTGTATTACATATTTAGGTGTTGTATTAACCCTTTATCTAACAGATTGCCCCATACCGACCAACGATCAAAATGCCAGATTGCCCAAAAATGGTTTAGAGTAAAAAATTAAAAAAAAATTTAAAAAAAAAAGAAATGAATTAAATGAATACATTTCTGTTAGAATTTTTGTTGCCATTTTTCGGCTGCAGGTGAGAGCACTTTACAGTGTTTTGTGTTTTGTGTTCCTTAGTGTTATGTAGAATTCTTTTGGTTGTCCCTTACCGAAGAATCCTTGGTTGTTCCTCGGTGTTAGGCAGAATCCTTGTGTTAAGCAGAGTCTTAGGTTGTTGATCCATTCGTCTGTGTTGATTGAATGGCTTTCAAGATCGGCAATTAAGTAGTTAACTAACCACATATTTGCATAAGACCAACAGTATTAGTAATGGTAATCAATTTTATTGATAATTGAGGTTTAAATAAAAATAAAATCATGGAGAATATGGCGTAAATAACTAAAGGGAACTGTGACTTGAGGAGTGGAATAGTTTCGGTTACACATATACAAACACACAATCTACATTATGATAAGACTAGAAGCGGCTACCCGGCATCGCCTGGGTAGAGGGGGCGATAAATAAATTAGTCTCGCAGATCCATTATTACTAATAATCGAGTTGGATCATCGCTGGATGCCCCATAAAGATCCCCACGTAAAAAAGACCCGGTGGGACGTCAGAAAATTTTTTCCAAAATATAAATAAAATTTTCATTATTTTTGCACAGAAAAGCAAGCTCTAGTGATAGTGAATGTGTATATTTATTTACTTTATCGTTAATTGTTTTATTTTCGTAGCTTCATCCGGACATACATATATACATACACACAATTGTCCGTTATATATGTATAGAATATAGACAGATAGATGTTTCTACAATGTTTATCTGTTTGTTTGGGTTTTTTTAGTTGCTAGAATTTCTGCTCATGCAGGGTTCAGTTAGCTTTACTGTTACCCATAGCTTATGGTGGAAAGATATGGCTTCAGGCCTTTTCCGATGGCATTAGCCTGAAGTAAGATACAAACAATCTCATTCAAGATTTGATCTTGGCTTGCTGTTCCCATTTCCTACGTCGATAACCTTACCCCACGAAGCAAGTTTAGGCCAATACTTTATCTACCGAAGATTCAGTTTTAAACCTTAAGACTTCAGACTTTTATGCAATACACCATCACAGAACTTACACAACCGAACAGGCTGTCCTTTGTTAACGTATCTGCAGGTAAATAGACAAGAAACATTGTTTAATATATTTCCGTATACCGACTGGAAAGACTATTAACCTCGATAAAGACTCCACTCGTTCTTTACCCATTTAATCTTAGCATTAAATGATAAAAATAAGAACAAAGAACAGACCGGCCTCAGTATTTTGTCCTGAACATATTTCAACAGAATGCACATCCGAGTGTGGGTTTATGCATTCCCCCAACCCCTCCGCACGAGCAGAATGAGACACAAAGGTCAATTTTTAAGCGGAGTTTACCAGGTTTGAGTTCAGATTTTTCTTTCTCAAAAACCGGTGGCCATACTACCGTTAAAGAGTCCAGCATGCCCTACTATTTACCCATAGCTTGAGGGAGAATAGTTAAATGTATTCTTGGACTATCCCTTGGTATAAGATATACACAAAATCGTCACTTCTATTTATGAATTTTCCCAACATCAGCAGGCACTTCCGGTAAAAATTGGCCAATGTGAGACGAGAACAGAAAACGCATTTAAGATCGTTTGCAACTGTCCTTAAATCAATTACTGATTGAACTTTCGATCGGCAAGACCTATCCTTTGGATTTCCAATGGTACATTCTTATGTGTTGGTCTTAGTTATTATTATTATTAGTAGTATTAGTAGTAGTAGTAGTAGTAGTAGTAGCTGCAGAAGCAGCAGCAGCAGCCTCACTCCCTTTTGTGTGTGGTTTTGATTGCAACACTGAAAATATAACATGCTAACCAGGATTACTGTTTAAGATATGATATTGAGGATCCACTATAATTTCAGGGTTCAGACCACCCTTACTTGACGAACTCCCTGGACCATCTGTTTTTTTGGTTTTTTTAATTCTTTGTGTCCCTTTCCACTAACCAAGTTGAGGTATACACTCGAGTAAGCTTGTCTTCTCGGTCACCATTATCGCCTTATACTCGGCTCTCTTCACGATATCTCTCTTGATAGTCCCGCAGCTCCAATACAACTGAATAGCAAGTTTGATACTCACTGGAGACCTCGTACACACGAAACTGTGTCACATTCTACCCGGTGAACGGATTAGGTAAATGCCTACCTATTTTTTCCCATCTTTTTCACGATATACTTCTTGATAATACATATCTTTCTATCTTTCTTTACGATATCTTTCTTGATGATATATATCTTTCCCATCTTTTTCACGATATCTTTCTCGATAATACATATCTTTCTATCTTCCCACACGATATCTTTCTTGATGATAAATATGTTCCTAACCTTTTTCATGATATCTTTATTGATAATACATATCTTTCCTATATTTCTTAACGATATCCTTTTTAATAATACATATCCTTTTTAATAATGCATATCTTTCCCATTTTTCTTCACGATATCTTTTCTTCATGATACATGTCTTTCCGATCTTTCTTCACGATATCTATCTCGATACAACATATCTTTCCTATCTTTCTTGGTGATATCTTTCTTGATCTTACTTATCTTATTTCCGATATCTTTCTTGATAATACATATATTTCCTTATCTTTCTTCACGATATCTTTCATGATAATGCCTATCTCTACTATCTTTCTTCACGATATCTTTCCTGTCCATATTATTACTATCTGTCATATACTGAAAAGGCAACCCATTACTGCTTCCTAGGTGCGGATCTATAGATCTGTATTCACTAGCAACACGATCCTCAGTATTCAACAACCCTCGCCCTTCAACGATCCACGATGTGTACAATAGCATTACACTTGCTCGCGGATACAACGGATTGTATTCTTTCATCAATTTCCGGCTGTTCCTAGCAGAACGTTCAATTTCATCATTCGTCCATTTGATGCTAGCTCACTGTCATCTACAATGCGCGATGCACGATGTGTCATTACCGCTCCAACTATGTTATGATAGTGATACATACAGCATTATCGTGGCTTGCCCAGGATCGAAACTTACTAATCCTTTCTTATTAGCTATAATGTGTAATAATGAAGTTTGAGAGCTTACGCTCCCCTACATATGTCTGCAGTACCTTCCCATTGAGAAATCTATCTTTAGTACTTCTATGACGTTGCTTAACTAATTAGATCACGTGCAGATACACAATGTCTCTAAGAGCTATATCTATACACGAATAGTCTCGAGCTTCCATCCGGAAGTCCATTCATGTTCGGTGCTATATCGCTGTACGGTTACTGCATTTCAACCGAGACTTCTCAATACAGTCATTCTCGTCGCATCCTATATTATCTTGAAAAACTCACTTCTTATTCAGCTTCACTACAACATCGTTTTTATAGATCTGTACTGATCAGCCATTTCTATGTGGATAGTCATATGGACCCATGATCAAGCACTTTCCAAATCACATAGCACACAGAAGGTTTCTACAGCAAAGTGACAATCTCAGCCAATTTGATTTGTTCTTGACTATAAGTATCAAACAGCTATGAAGCGATGCAAGTTCTACATTAGTATACTAATCTCAGATTACTACTAGACTCTCTACACCTCAATGAAATATATTATATTATATCGTTATAATAAATTATTTTACTTGATATAAATCGACTAGATGATACAAGTCAAGCGCATATATTCTATATCTGAAGAGAATCGAGACGGATTTGACTATATCAGCTTTCCATCTGATATATAACTATGGATAAGAGAAACTCCATATTATGCAATATAACATCCTATAGTGACAAATTGCAAAAGTACAATCCCCCGCACCAGATACAATTTTCTATTAGGTAGAGTAATAGTATAAGTATGAACACGTAGATTATGCCAGAAGCTCGATTCCAACGGACCAAGAAACAATGATGATAAAGAAGTCCTACGAAGAAGCATATGTAACAAAGATTATATCGTTTGGACTAAAATTGAAATTTCAACCACATTAATAAGAGTAGTAAAGAATACATTATTATACAGTAAGTAATATAGGAAATCCAAAGGAAGAAAATTCATTCAAGTAGTCACTCAGAAACCTAAATAGATATAAAAAACAAATCCTCTCTACAATACATTAACAACGCTAATCGCCTAATACTCGACGCTCCTTATCAGAAAGACATAACCCCTGCTCTCATATACAAAGAAATTATTCAATCCATAAATAAATCTCTTAACGAAAAGCAGAAACTATCAAAAAATAGCCAATTAAAACACCAGCAGAACATGCCAACAGAAAAGTTAAAAAAAATAATATCTCACGGACAGCTACAACATCTTAGAAGCCAGCTCCAGCCAGTCAGGAAAGATATTTCATCGATCAAAGGAAATTGAAATAAATATCACTAGGGCCAGTCCCATTATAGATTACTCTGAGGCCATTTCACATTAAAAATAAACAGAAAGAGATGAACATACAGCCAGGTGAATTGTGTGTAGACCAGATTCGAACAGCAAGCAAAAGCAAAAAACCTAAGAGGAAAAAAAATTAGAAATTAGAAAAAAAATGCAATCAGCATAGCTATTATAAACAACCTAAAAGGGGATCTAGAATAAAAGAGAAGATTGCTAATGTATCAAAGAAAAAAAAGGATGAGATAGAACATAGAGGTCTTACGATCATCACAATAACAAAATAGGGACACATAGATCCAGGAACGCTCGAATAGATGGGCACCAGTCCAAAGGACTCGAAAGGCCACACTACATAAAAAGAGCTAAACAAAGACTATACTTGACAACCCCAATCAACACCCGAATGACGAGGCCAATAAAAGTCAGCTAACGCACTAAACATATGGCACAAACAGAAAAACCAACGCAATGCCAGAAAAAACAGAAAATGTCAGACTGAAAAAGTCAACCAACAAAATTAATCATGCTGCGTTCAAACGTAAAAATTATGCGATAGGTCTAAGCAACATTAGAAAGATTGGCCGTGGTATTGACAAGCTAGGGAGGAGAGCTCAAAGAAGAGAAAACAATAGTTAGAAAGATCTAGAACATATAACATGATATAGTCAGAAACAAAAAGCCACAATGCCGGCGCTAAAGAAGAACTCATACTATACTCTCAAAACAGTCTCAGCAAACCTCTGATGAAATACAACCCACCAGCCACCCGCAACCCGCGAATCCCCAGCCCCACAAAACCCAAGCCCACCCCCCCCACCACCCGCACCCGCCGAACACTAATTAGGACTGATGTCGAGTGAAACAGAGATGAAGACACCACTTAACTGACCTGTACTAAGACGCAACATGTAGAAACTTGTAGAAACACGGAATACGTACATAGCTAGAGCTCATAATCGCGGTTGTAACAAGGTGAGATCATGAGAAATTATGCAAACAAAATAAATATTGTTGGCATAAAAACAGAAACAAATGTATATGCTCAAACATGAATCTTTCTTGAGACGACAACGATAAACTTAATACTGCGGACTTTGAGATAAAGATAGATCACCTAGTCCAGCCAAGTAACCAGACCTTAGTTTTATCATTAACAAAAAAAGACGAAACTTGATAACTGGTGGACTTTGCTTCCGCGAGACACAAGGGTCATGAAGCCATGAAAGGAACTACCGAAAACGGTAGACAAATACCCCTGAACCTGGCAGAGAATTGAAAAGTTGTAGAATATGAAGGTAAAGAGTGATACCAATGTAGTTGGTCGCTCTAGACAACGTCCTAAAGGCCTTGGAAAAGATCCTGAGACAACTCAGAGGGACACCACAATTCGAGACCATCTAATAACAAACAGGCATTGTTCAAAATCAACTAGATACTCGGAGAGTCTGGAGACCCTTCAAACTCCAGTGAACGATCATGCAGCTCAGATGCAGGTATGAAACAGCGTGTGTGTGGGTAAAGATTAATGTAACTATATAATTATAGGACACGACTGACCCGAGAAAGGCTGAGAGTAGCAAAGGTCGGGGAGCATCACCCTTTCCAAACGCCAGTCGTACCAGTGTGGCTAGCTGTGATAAAAGTCGATCGTTGTACAGGTTGACTTATCATTCGCTTATCACATGGAGGATGATCGGTACTCATCCCTTCTCCACCACACCCTATATACGCTTCTGTTGTAGTCTCGTTAGTCAAGTATATTTAAATTATAGATGATCAAATATGTTGCTTGAGAGTGACAAATTGGATTCTTGTGCAGATGCAGCAATATATGAGGAAGAGACTACGGTTTCTCTTCTTAGAATAGTGTCTTATAGCACTATTTCTTAAACATGCGGACGTCACGATCTGTGTTCATATGCAATCTCCCATGTATGACGTTTGATAAGTGAAAGAGTAATGAAGCCAGGGGGAATATAATTATTTCTCTTCCCATTCTTTGCTTTTCTTGTTTTGTTGTGTTTTCTGCGTGCCATACTGCTCCAATGCTGTATGGTGCGTTGCGTGCAGCATGAACCTTTCTTTGCTCTTTATAGTGTATGTCTATCAGGAAGTTCGATGATGGGTGTTATTAAACGATTATAAGAGCTTAAGCGGAACAAGAGACATAAAGACGAGCAGAGTCAGGAATCATATTGGTTGGAAGGAGACGCAGGAAAACCTGCATTCGAGCGACACTTACCTAGATAAGACTTAGAACGGATAAGCAGACATGCATAAGCCAAGTTCAGAATTATCTAAATTCAATATCGTTGAGTGTAAATAGCCGCATTATCGGTGCAGTTGATGTTCGAATACTTCTTGAGCATTGTCGTCTGTCAGAGAGGATCTAAGGATACCGTGAAGAGTTCCTTGACCGTGTGACGATGAGCATTTTTAGAAATGGTCCGTAGTGTATCTTATCGATAGGAGAGGCAGTTCCCGGTGTACGACGAATTCTCCCTGGTAGGAGAATTCCGCTGACTGAGGCAGCTATGTAATCTGAGGTGGAGGTTGTTTACGGTAGTTTGCTTCGGAAAAATAAGTATTGATATCTATCCTTTTAGATTTCTTTCTTTTTAACGTAGCAACTGATTCTCGACTTTTGATGTTGATAGAGCTATACTCCTCCGCTTCTAAAGTTTACCCTCACCAATTTTTAACCGTTGGTTCTGTAAATTTTTACAATATAATATACTCTGCTCATATCTCTCCCTTAATTGGTAACCGTAACCAGAAAGTTACATCCACTCTATGCAACACCACTCCATGGTATATTATCACATGAAAGATACGTTTCTGACCAGATATCTCGTGCCAAGAAATATATTGAGAAAATTTGGTTTTTTTTCTGCCAAGAATGGCTTTATATTTGGTTCTTAATTTCAAATTATACATCGAAGCTGATATGTACGTTCTTCATAATTTCTCGCATGGCCAGAGCATTGTAATATTTTAATTATTCAGATTAAATTTTGTTTCATTCTACCATCAAGCTAGTAATTTTGGAACATAGGTGTCCGCATTTTTTCACTATTAGTTCGAGAAGGAATGATGGGAAAAAGGAGTATTCATGCTACTACTTTTAAGGGAAAAAGACTATATATATCAGGTAAGACGAAATGAAAAGTTGCAAGGAATAACAGTATCAATAAAAGAAATACGACCCGAAAAGATACTTTATAGGGACATCAGAATGATGCGACAGACAGAAACATAGTGGGGTAACATTACTAAATTCAATTATCATTAGAAGAGAATGTAAGTAGTAAAAGTGTGTGCGCTCATCTGACCTACTGTTTCCTTCCAATAAACTGCTAAAATTTCTTTCGTTCATCAGAAACGGATATTAAAATTGCTTCGTTATGATAGGAATTTAGTAAATGCAGAAAGCGACATAAAAAAGCAAAAGGAACCGAGACGAGTGAATAGCGAGAAGTTGCAAACTCAGTCTTGTTAATCTATACTTATATTTAATATCCGAGGGGTAGATATGACTATTTGTGCATGCAATCATCGCATCGAATCATAAGTCAATCATACAATGTCATATCAACGTTTTAAATTTTAAAAGAAACCAATCTTGATCTTCTTGAGCCACGTACTATTTAGAATAATTACCCAAGCACGAGCGCTTTCATGACTAATAATTCAATAATTTAAATATGTCAGCCTTCCCCTCCATAGTTGCTACTTCTTAGGATTTTTCCTGTCCTTTAATTGGTAGCATATGACGTACTTACCGATCCTCATTGTTAAGTCCTACCTCCTGTCCGTTTATTTCTCCCTACATTATTTTGGTCCATTACAATGATGGTTAATGTTGCATCACAATTATTTCCTTTACCAAGTTTGCGCGCCCGTCCTGAACCCTCCATATTTTCTAGATATTAATACCGGGCGTGGATACTCTATTACTTATGGTCATTAGGTACAAGAGATTAGTTTACCTAGTCTATTATTATGTATATACTCCAGTTTTGAAATTGAGTTATCTATTGAAAAAACAGGCTAGATAAGTAAATAATAGAATCAATTTATTTCCAGACAAGCTTGCTATGCCTGATAAGGGGACGCTTTACAAAAAATTTGTTTAATGAGTTTCAGCAGGAGTCCTCAAAGTGATAACCTAAGCTAGCAGATAAACACATATGGAATCTCCACTAAAATTAATCAAATTTATTAAAAGGGTACTGAAAAAACAATAATTTCTGAATAAAATGGGAAAACTATATGTTCGTTGCGCGCCGTATCTATGGAATTATCAGACGAGTAAAGCGTAAGAAGATTTATCTTGAATAATTTTTTATACAGTACAAATTATCTAACGCGGGTAAATCTAGTAAGCTATATATTCATTTATAAATATTGTAATATATATTTTAGTGTCAAACACATCGTTACTTGTTACTTGAAAAATAGGCGCACAGATGTACAAATTAAAAATAAATCTTTATAATATTGATTTGGGCAAATTCGTCGTACCAAATATTTTTTTCCATTATAAATGTGATAATTGTTACATAAATGTTTTTTTAAATTAATTTTCTAATCAGTTTATCGTAAGCTATGTTGTATATTATTGAAAAATATAGTATGCGAGATATCCATATACTTGAAACAGATTGTCATTAATTAACAATAGAAACCGATTCAAACGTTGGGAATTATAAAGATATAACAGCTTTTATAATTAAAATCATTTATCAATATTAATTTGTTCTTTACTCTCGAGAAGTCTTGATTGAACGAGCTTTTAGGATCTAATTGTTCAGAATCAGCTACTAAAGGGCCTAAGTGACGCTCGCTTTTTCTTGGCTTTGCACGGAAGCAAAATAGCGGCGAGCTCGAATAGATGCTCCATATCAAACTACGATTAAAATGTGCACAAAAATTGTTCTTTAACTCACGAATTGTTTCTTACAACCATTTTCTCTATTTCAATGAAGGAAGAGCATCACAAAAAACATTTATTGCTGCGTGCATAGGGTCAATGTGCAGTGCGTGATAATCAATCGTTGCATGGAGATGTGCTGCGAGGTTTGTCTTTATGTGTAGGAGGTGTAGTGTACATTAGGATAAGGTTAACCGGAGTCTGTTAAGTTCTTATTAAAATAACTCACGAGACAGATGCAGCAACAGATTTGCCAAGATTAATTGGACGATTCTGAGGAACCACACATTTAATTTTATTCGAAATGATTGGGCACAATGGTAATTTTAGGAAAACTTAACATTTTCTGTTGCTATGTTGTTCTGTAATTGCTCATAAATTCAGACCGGAATTTTGACAAGGTATGAGGAATCACATAGTATGGCGGCCATGTTTTTCCAATTATCAATTATATTGGCTTTTCTTGCAAGAAACCTGCACAATAGGTTCGAACGAATAGCAAACACGCAACCATTAGTTGGTAAATCTGGATACTGCTAACAGGTCCCGCGGTCCAAAACCTCCTTGACTTCTCAGCTTAATAATTATTATGCGCAATAGTTATACATGCTAAATTCGTGATTCGTCAAATTATATATATATATAACAGATATTACACATTATATATTAGTTCGTAAAGTGTGTGTAAACTTCACTGTGCTGTTTGTGCTGATGATATTTAGTAGACGATCACATTTATTGCTACAAATCAGCCTATTAAAACACCGCTACACTTAATGGCAGACTGTTGATGGAGCGAAGAAGTTAAACTCGATCGCGCTTGGATGAAAGTCAGTGTGATTCGCTCCTAGGTCGTAAGGTAGTTGCTGTAGGCTAGCCTTATCCCCTGATGTGACGTGAAACTCAAAACACGGTTGTTTGTGGATGACTTGTGCCATATTAGAGATGACATATAATATGATACACTATATATATATATAGTACTAATCAATATCTAGACTATATAAATACATAATCTATAATAGGACTATGAAGTGGTTACCTTGACTTACGAGTGACCCAATACCTTACGATTTTTGTAGTAACGAGTGCTAGTACTAGCCCTCTGTCTGAGTTTTTTTCTGCGGCTTTTTGTAGAAGTGGCTTGGTTATGACGGTTAGACTTTTCGCCGGTCGAGTTCTGAATCGCTATCTAACACGCTATTTTATGTTAATACAGTCGTATTCTAATAGACTATATTTATAAACTTTCGATACATTTATCCTTACACCAAAGAAAAATAATTACTTCATAAAAAATCTCCGAACAGTCAATAAAAGATATGATTGCAGCTCATAAATCATTCATATATTCGTATCTTACCTGATACACTTAGTCCAAAAATTAAATCTTACGGACTCCCTCCTCTTGCGCGCACGCTCCTCCATATATCCAGTCTTTCCGACATGTAATACAATTTACGATCATTTACATAGGAATGAATACTGTCGATAATCACTAAAGTGTGGGACTCCAAATATATAATTAATCACAGTCTATACGTTTTAATATGCATATAATTTAAAGAGCGGTATATCACGAGAGAATATATATCGCGTATTATGAATGTATGACAAAAAGATGACTATATAATTCATCGAATTTTATCTCCTCTACTCGCTCCGTCTACTTTCTCATACGTCTCTTCTCTCTCTTCATCCAGTTTCTCTCGTCCTCTCCATCGTACCTCATCTCTAAACAAATTGCCTACATTAACCACAACAGCACTAACAAACTACCATTTTCTAATTATCGTCTCATTTTCTTCTGTGCTTCTTATTATCGAAGAGTGTCTCCTATCATTGTCATTTGTTATCGGTCGTTATATTTAGCAGTAAACTGTTTGCTTCGCATGTTTAAATAAGCGTTATTGCTTCACCGCTTGCACTCTTTCAGGCTCCTCTCTCTCTTATTTTATTCTCCCTACATCTTCATTGCTCCCTTCAAATATTTAATTTATTTCTTCCCAGTCCTTTTTATTCTTATGTTGTAAATTCTGCTCTGCGAAGCCATGTCCAATTTTTTCCTTCTTTCTTATATAAATTAAAAACAGAATGGTCCAATTATTTAGCTAAACTGACCACTAAGAAGAAATCTTAAAACATGTCAGAAAATTTACAACAATCCTGCGACGAGGCATTTTATATTAGTATAGTTATTATGTATACAAACTTCATACAAAACACTACAAGCGATATTAGCAATAATCAATAGCACTTAACGGTTTTGAAAATATTCGCATAGTAAACGAGATAAAACTGCTATCATATAACTTAATATAACCTGATATCTAATAATTATATAATAATCATAAATAGGTAAAGTTATTATATTTAGTACTATTATAGCTTTAATACGTACTAGTTTTGTCTTTCGATGATAGTGTCTTATAACTTGGTCAGTGTGGTGTTATCTCAATAACAATTACTGCACTATAACTAATAATGACATTTTAAGATATATTCACGATTCATACTTAAATGTAAACTCATATGAACTAAATAGTACAAGACTCATAAATTATTGGATATTATTAAAATTGCATTATCATTAATACTTATACTATTAGACATTTAACGGACGTATTATATATACTAGCAAATATTACCCCAAGCTACCCTTAATGGACACTCAGATAATATATATATCATCCTATGAAAGACCATAAAACTCTAGGCGAAGAGATTACCGAGCTGACCAAGACTTTTTAGTGACGCTCTGTGTTCAATACTAAATAGAATAACTAACCTGCTTGTATAGCATTAATACGAAAGCAGGCAGCGAAATCAAAATATTACTTTCACTCTATTCGCAGTTCGAGCCTTGCAACGCCTGACGATCTTCACAATACGGGACAGTTTCCCTCCCGCAAAAAAATTAGGGCGTTGAATTTTGGATAAAATTAATTAATTTGAGAATCTTTCATATCCGTAATCACGCAAAAGCATCTTCGACATCTACACCAATGCACATTTGGCACCGACTACCGATAGTTTGCTTTTACTTTATTAAGCGAAGGAGCTAAATTAAACCTCAGATATAGCAAGATTGTCGAAGATCTGAATAATAACGTCGACAACGATACATACCCAACACCTTACCCTGCTTTACTATAATACATATATACTATATACTAATATATATATATATATATTATATATATATATATATATATATATATTTAAATGTGAAGTATTCCAGAGAGATGATATGTTAAAAAAACAAAGAAGTTTAGCGAACAAACAGTTACAAAAGTTAAAAAAGACTTCATACAGAATGTCTTGAATTATTGGTTAGTTTATTTCATTTTTTTAATACTTTTAACTGATAACGTCTGAGGACATCTAAGCTGTAAATCTAAAGGAATAATCTCCCAAATCCTTTTAATGTTTTGGCCATTTATATCAGATCTAACGGTGTCGGAGGTGGAGGAGGGGAAATATATTTGGCTGTGTAAATACGAATAAATTCTAAGACTGATTATTATGGGATGGATTAAAAAGAAAAGACGCAAAATAAATAAATAGAATCGAGGGAGAAAAGAAAAGCAAAATAATAAATCGAAAATGAAATGGATAATGATCCGATTTCTCATTGTTGGTCTGTTGCCGTTACACAGCAAAAAAAAAAAGACACATTGTAGCGAGATTTCTTATAGCGTTAGAATGGTCTAAATCGAAGGAGTTTAAAATTTAATAATAATAGTATACGTATTTACCGATTCCCGCCCGCATAAACAGGGTGCGACACAAGGTCAATTTTTAAGCAAAGTTTAACAGTTTTGAATTCAGAGTCCTCTTTCTCCTAGACCGGTTACCTTATACCTATGTTAAAGAACGCAGTCCGTCCAACTATTTTACCCATAGCTGAAGATAGAATTGTTGGATCCATACCTCTCCCAAGGGTATTAGTGCTATGTGAAATACAAACAGCCTCGTCCCAGATTTGAACTCGGTTCTCCGTGTCCATTTCCTACTACGATAATCATTACATTACGAGCAATAATAATAGTATAGAGTGTTGAGAATTTTAGATATAAGGTGTGTGATAGATCTCCGCTCCTACTTATAGACTAGGCGAGATCATGTGATCTATTCCTTGGCCAATCACTAGCAGTACTCTGAGGCTGATACAATACTTAACCTTCCTACTGGTCATAATTACTGCAACGTTCATAGACGGCGGACATAGGATTAAATCACTGGACCTTTACCAATACGCAGGATAGGACTTATACGCTTACCAAAGGATTCCATAACACAGGACTTTATTTAAGCCCTATTTCAACGGGCCAAGAATGGCACTTAAAAACTTTACATAGAGTTTCTGTATATACTCACTCCGATAGTAATGTCCGTTTGCGTTGTTATTGCAATACCCACAAAGAAAATTAATTCAACATTGAAAAAAAGAGGAAAGAAATTACTACATAGTTATTTAGTAAGCTTAGTTGTGCCACAAGGCCACAAGTATCGGGCGATATGAAAATCGAACTCACTAACTTAGCTTGCTAACCATTACACCACATGAGATGTCCATACTAATTGCTATATAAAATATTACATGAAATGATATTTTATTTGAATAACAAAAACAAAACCTAAAAAAACAATTTCATATTAATATAATGACAAGATTTATATATATTTGTCCATTTCTTACCGTAATATAGTAAAAATCAAAAAACGTACATCGTAACGAGATTTCTATTCGTCCTAAACCGTTAAATATCTCTCTCTCTCTCTCTCTCTCTCTCTCTCTCTCTCTCTCTCTCTCTCTCTCTCCTCTCTCTCATCTATCTATCTATCTATCTATCTATCTTTTCTCGTTCTCTTCTTTCTTTCTCTCTTTCCTCTCTTTTCCCAGTTTCCTCTCTCTTTCTCTATCCGTATCTCTCTCTCTCTCTCTCTCTCTCTCTCTTCTCTCTCTTCTCTCTCTCTCTCCCTTTCTCTTTCTCTTTCTCTCTCTCCTCTCTTTCTCTTTCTCTCTTCTCTCTCTCTTTCTCTTTCTCTCTCTTTATCTCTCCTTCCCAGTTTCCTCTCTCTCTTCTCTCTCTCTCTCTCTCTCTCTCTCTCTCTCTCTCACACACACACACACACACACACACCACACCAGAATAAAACAATTGTCAGCTTATTTTGCTGCTTTCTACTATTAAAGTGTGTGTTCTGCATTTATGTTTAACCCCGAATAATGCAATTTCCTAAGGGAGATAACCCCCGTATAAAAGTTTTGCCATATTTAGGTTTGCAACGCGTGCATGACGTTTTATAAATACAATAGAGTGAACAGGGTGATCTGCCCTTGACCAGGACATATAATAAATCGAACGATGACAGCAGCCATTTGCAATTCGACTCTTGACGTCTGATCACGTCTTTCGTACTTTATAGCCGTGGAAAGTACCCGCTCTGGTTGGTATTATCGTGGTAGTTGGTGCGCTGACACGTCGTATATTGCTTCACCCACTGTGTTATTTGAAAGTCGCACAGATGAACATGCAATGAGTTCTTGCTAGGTCATGACGACATGGAACCAATAAAAACATTTGTGCGCAGTTGATCACAGTACAGTAATCAGATGGTTCCAGAAATTTCGCTCGGGCTGCAAAGACCTCAACGATCAGGCAATGTCAACCAGACTTAAAAACAGTGGATTCCAAGGCCGGGCTCCATGGAGACAAATCAGGTGAGTAGCACTCAGGGGTTATCAGGCGAGCTCTGCATTTCACAGTCCAGTGTGGTTCGTCACCTTAATGGCCTCGGCAAAAGAGTCCTGCCGAATTGCAAAAATATTCCAAAACTTTTGACATGCCCTCTTAAATGTTATTTATTACGTACTTTCTTATATATATTATATATATATCAACCCCCTCCGCATAAATGGGATGTGACACAAGGTCAATTTCTTAAGCGGAGTTTAACAGGTTTGAATTCAAAGTGTTCCTTCTCCTAGACTGGTTGTCTAACCAAGGTTAAAGAACCTAGTCTGTCCTACTATTTATCCATACCTGGAGGGAAATGGTTGAATCCATACCTCTCCTATGGGCATTAGTGCTATGTGAAATGCAAACCGTCTCAACCAGGATTTGAACTCGGGGCGCTAAGTCCATTTCTTACGATGATAATCCGTTCCCCATGCGCCTCAAATATTCATTTGAAAAAAATATTTATTTGAAAATATCAATTATGTAAATAACATAATTGATATTTTCAAATAATTTTTTTTTCAAATGAATATATATATATATATATATATAATATATATATATATATATATATTACCACCACATACATACGCACATCATTTTATCCAATCATACACATCCCATGTCTATTGAATTTTTTGAAATTTTTTGATTTTCCTTGCATTTGAAACATCTTCACCTGATGATTGCATCGCATAAAACCAATATGGTTGTGAATGTTCCTTTGTCACCTAATAAATAGATATGTAAATCTATTTATTTTATTATATATATATATATATATATATGTATGTGTGTGTGTGTGTGTGTATTCACTTATATACATATATATATATATTATGTAAATACGAAGGAACTTTGCTTTGAACTTAATTGCTGCCAACGGCGGACTTTAAACGTGAAAACCTCGAAGGGCGTTCCGTTTTGAGCCGATTTTTGGACGTACTATAAGATAATATCAATAATGGAGCGAGTTTTTTTTTTCTCGTTATTATTGTGTCTTGTGAATACGAAGTTTTACATTACTTATTCTCAATTCTGTTATTATCATTATCATTATTATTATTATTATTGTTATTATTATTTATTATTATTATTACTGTGATTATAAGATTAATATAAAAGAAAAACAAAATTTCTAAACCTCGTTTTCAATTTATGCTTCAAGAATCTTCGTAAATGGTTAAATTCTTCTGATTTTTTTTTCTGGCATTGGTCCTATCGTTTCTGGCAAATTATTGCGTCCAAATAATTTTCATTATTTCGATTTCGTATGTTTTGTTTTGATTTTCGCGATGCGTGGAACGATTTTTGGTTCAATTCTAATTTTACGAAATTGCAATCCGCCGCATTCCTTTCGATATCAATATAAATGCTGCTTTTCTCAGCAGTTAAAAGAAAATGAATAAATAAACGATATTAAATATACTTTGGTGAAGTCTAAATCGATGAACAGTAAATTTTGGCTTCTGTTGATTTGCAAGGAACAAATATGGCTGTGGATTGCAGTTGAAATTTCAGACTCACATAGAAAAAGGAAATTCTAAAAAATTAAAGCTGATAAAATTATTCAAATCGATACTTATTTTAATGATAAACGATAACACCGATAGACTTTGGAAAGCTCTATTCTACCTAGAAGAATTGGTACCCTTATTAAGAGTTTATATAGTCTAGAATTCCCTAAAGAGTTCTCCAATTGGGAGGTAATCATAAAGTAGGGGAGGTAACTCTCAATTACTTATTACACATAATCTTAGAATGATTGTAAGTTCTGATCCTGCAAGCCCGTTCATGCTTTGTTCGCTCTTCACAAGGGAGGTAATAAATACGGCTTTGTACAAAAGTGCCCTTGGTGACTTATCCAGTAACCTATTATTGTCGTGGGGTTGCTACTCATGTAGCGTGATTACGGTCAAGTCGAGATGAATGCTAGACCACCAAAGTTAAACAGCATTGAGTCTGTTCAATGCTTAATTGGATGATAACTTAAGCAACAGCTGGTACTGTAAGCTACCTGAGTCCTTAACTTATCAAAATGACTTAATTCGGCATTAAATGACCCGAGAAGAGTTGATATCCTGTAAAAACAAATCAACCAAAATCACATAGCGTGTCTTGAGCAAAAATAGCCTGGGGGAGCCCATCCCTCGCCAGGTCTGGTTTGAATACGGAGTTGTCCTTCTCCTAGACTGATAGCAACACCAAGGTTAAAGATCCCAGTCTGAACTACTATTCACCTATAACTGGAGAGAGAATTGTTGGATTCATACCTTTCCTAGTGGTATTATCATGGTGTTAAATGCACACGGCCTCGTTCAGGATTTGAACTCGGTTAGCCTAGTCCATTACCGTTACGACAAAAGTGTCTCTATAGAAAAAGTATTCTTACTTCAACTAACATCAGGTAAATTATTGTATAATGGAGTTTATTAGGGACGGATACGATGTCATTAGACGCATGCGTACATGACTTATTGTATGTCAATCACAAAAAAAGAAAAGTCTAATATTTAAATGACATCCCCGTGACATCAATATAAGTTACTGTATATGTTACATAATCATTAAATACCTAATGATTATGACAATAGTGTAGAAATCATATTAGTGCAGCTGATGGCCTTGAGGGTGAGTGACAGCGCTTGACCTCGATCTCACCTTGCGTTCTGCGGATGGAACGTGAGAACTGGAAGGCAATAGAAGGCCCCCTTCCGGTTTAAGAATACTAAGTAAGTAACTTAGTCAGTTAGAACTTAGAAGCCGAGCTAGCAAGATGTAAGGATCCGCGTGCATTGTCTGGTCTGGGGTTTATGAATAAAGTAACATCAAAAGTAAATCGAAGTCTTGTGTTTATTACCAAAAACTAACAATAGCACGGGGCTTCTGATAACGAGAAACCCCAACAGAAACCAGACCCGAAATCCCCATACAAGAAAGATCAGACCATTAGAAGATATACCAGACCAAGATAGATGATAGACGATCAGAAGCAAGCCGGCCAGAAGAATAGACGACCAGAGTAAGACGTAAGAAAGATATATAACATATACCTATTTAGTGCTGGTAAAAAAGGGCTATGCAACATATAATAAATTTCAGGACGAACGTAAATGACGTTCTTAGACGCATGCGTACATGACTTATTATGCCACAAATGGTTAAAAAGAAAAATATGAATATTTAAATGACACCATAATAATACATTATTGTATAATACATTTTATTAGGAACGGAAATAATGTCATAAGACGCATGCGTACATGACTTTTTAAGTGTCAATCAAAGACACACAAATCTGTATATTCAGATGACACCACTGTGAGATCTTGTAAATTATTGTATAATAAATTTTATTAGGAACGGAAATGATGTCATTAGACGCATGCGTACATGACTTTTTAAGTGTCAATCAAAGACACAAAAATCTGTATATTTAGATGACACCACTGTGAGATCTTGTAAATTATTGTATAATAAATTTTATTAGGAACGGAAATGATGTCATTAGACGCATGCGTACATGACTTTTTAAGTGTCAATCAAAGACACAAAAATCTGTATATTTAGATGACACCACTGTGAGATCTTGTAAATTATTGTATAAGAAATTTTATTAGGAACGGAAATGATGTCATTAGACGCATGCGTACATGACTTTTGTTGTGTACACTTGTGTCAATCAAATACACAACAGTCTAAATATTCAAATGTCACCTCCGTAACATCTTGTACATGACTTTTTATAACACATAAAAAATCCGAATATTTAAATGACACCACCTATTGACATTTCGAACAGCTGATTACACTGGTTTACAAAAAAATATTTTTTGTCTGAGGCAAGAATGTGAATTGTTTTTTTTTTTTTTTTTACTAATTTGGGTGTGCTGAATTTAAATTTATAAACAGTTTTGCTCTATCACCTCTAGTTTTCTGTCTTTTAAATAGTCTCATTTTAGTATATACAGAGTATATACGTGCTTATTTCAACAGTTGCAGCAGCTTATTACAGATAAAACAAGATAGATAAAGAACATTGACGGAATAAATATACTTGGACGACACAATGTACACAATTCAGAAAGAATTGGCCTTGTTGAGGCATCCCCGATGTTTTGACGAGCCATTGGAGAATATGAAATACAAAACAAAAAAAAACAAAGTAAAATTAAATCATATGTAAGGCAATAAAATGTGCGTCGCTGGAAATTGTAATACAAATATATACCCAAAAGATTGTGTAACACAATTGTCGAGGGACACCTTCCTCTTGCGCTGCGAGGGACGACAACTTCCTGTGTTGACTTCCAGTGCACTACTGGCTGTTGATTGAGACATGTTGGCTACGCTTAACTGCCAAAATCCGTCTTGATATATAGCTATTTATATAATGTAATGCTATCACTTACATTTATTGCATAATAGCTAAAAAAAAAAAAAAGACATAAGTCTCACAATATTAGAAATTAACCCAGAATGCATATAAGCCTTTATGTACAGTATGTGTACAAAATGCATATCTTAAAAACTAGAGGTGATGAGTAAAAACGGATTTCAAATCTGAATTCAGCACCCCCAAATTATGTTAAAACAGTTTTTTTGTACTTGCCTCAATTTCTTTTTAAACCAGTATTATTGGTATCAGACGAAATGATTGATTTTCAAAAGAGAAAAATAAAATCTTTTTCACATCCTTGTGTTTTCACAATTACCAAGAGAGAGTTGAATGAATATCAATAATTTTATGCATTTGACATTTTAAAAAGCCATTCACAGACACCGTGATTCGATGTTTCATGTCTCTTCAGTGTGGCTAGACACAGTAACTACCTCTGACCAGGAGCAAAAAACGACTGTGTGTGTGTGTGTGTGTGGAGAGAGAGAGAGAGAGAGAGAGAGAGAGAGAGAGAGAGAGAGAGAGAGAGAGAGAGTAAAACTTTAAAATGCAAAGATGTCAGTTTCGTATTTTCAGGATCTTCAGTCAATAAGGAAAGTTTTTAACCTGCAAATTAATCGTCTGATAATCGTGTAAACGTGAAACTGACAGTCGCGGTTGAGATATTTATATTCTTTTTAAATTACTATGCAAGTAGCACAGTCTTGAATATTGAGCAATGTTCCAAGAAACTTCCCGGCAGCCGTATGTTGTCTTTCCTATTTTCTAATTATACGAAGTTAGATAATCCAGGTTTAGATCAAATCCAGACTTCTTTTTAATCATCTATGATGAGCAAACCAACGATGGATAGTTTGCCAGACCCCAACCAGAGGCTACAGGCAATTTTAGAAAGGATAGCTCCCGGAAATTACTTAATCTATAGCTGATGAGTTGAGAATTACACATACGTCCATTAACATCAACTGTTATGAGTACAGTAGCAATAGACTTATATTTGGGAATAGTAATAATTTCATTATCGTAAGACTAATGTAGTTCTCCTGGAGTTGGGTTTAATATATTCATGAATCTTCTCTACTTTTCATCGATTTTAATGTGTTTACCATTAGGTCCTTGTCGTGGGCAATTTTGCTCTCGGTTGGTTGGTTGGTTGGTTGGCTGGTTGGATTTACGGTATGTCAACTCTTGTTGGGTTATTTTATGCCAAAAACGTTTTTTTTATTCATTCTTGTTGGAATTGAATTTTTTTAATCATTTTTTTCTATTTAAACCATAGATGGGACCCTAGCTGGTACTACCACTCCGGGTCAGAGTTGACCTGGGAGTAATTGCCATAAAGAGCTACTCCACAATCTCCAGAGCCCCAGAATGAAATTCACTATTAGATGCAGTTTAACGTCATACCTAGGACACAAAGACCCTCATCCACCATCTTCTACCATATATATGATAAAGATGGTTGGTTTTTGGTTTTTTGTTTTGTTTTGTTTTACGGCATATCAACCTCAGTGGGTTATTTAATGCCGATAAAGTTTTGAAATAAATAAATTCTTAATGGATAATACAATTTTTTATGAATACATTTTTCTATTTAACCCATATATGGGACCCTAACAGGTACTACCACTCCGGGCCAGAGTGGACCAGGAAGAAATGGTGATGAAGGGGTGCTCCACATTCCCCAAACCTCCAAAACTGGAACCTCGCCATCAGATAGAGTTTAACGTCATTCCCAGGACATGTAGACCCGCAGCCACCACCTTCTAGTACCCATATGATAAAGAGGGGTTGGGGCTTGCCATAAGGGCAATAGGGTCGGGGCAATCATATAGGTGCTAGGGCTTGACATGACCAGCCGATTGATCGGAGGGGGCCTCTCCGACCGCCCGTCTAGCCAAGATGGTTGGGGGCTTGTCATAAGGACAATAGCACCGGGACAATCATATAGGTGCTAGGGCTTGATGTGACTATCCAACTAATCTAAGGGCGCCTCTCCCACTGCTCGTCTAGCCCAAGTAAGGACTAAAGTTGAGTGTTGCATGTCATGAACTGCTCAGCTACCAGGATTCTTTTTAACATATTTCTAAAACTCATTTAACTTGATTGCAGTTTAACGTCATACCCAGGACAATAAGACCCTCAACCACCGCCTTCTAGCACATCTATGATAAAATGGGTTCGGGCTGTGCCATAGAGTAGTAGGGTCGGGAAAATCATACGGGTGCTAGGGCTTGACGTGACCAGCTGATTGTCCAGCCTAAGCAAGGACCAAAGGGGAATGTTGCATGTCATGGGCTGCTTAGCCGCAAGATTCCGTCCTTAAGCATCTCGGGTCGCCATCCACGGCCAACAGGTGGTCTTATTGAAGAGGGGGTCTTACCCCTCAGCAGAGATACAGTTGGTATATTCTAAAGCCCCATCCGACAGGGCGGTTAGGAATAGGAATAATTTTATTACTAGCAAGACCTGTGGACATAACCTATGTATGATAATTCAATCATTACAACTTTCATATTTTTACTTAAGAGTTATTGCAAAATAGTTCAGTATGTAAAAAGTATGATAATCTTTAATTAAATCTTTCGCTCTTTTTTCTTTCTTTCCTTTTTTTCATCTTTTCATTATGCTCGATTGAAACAGATTAGCGTTATCACTTCCGCGCGCTCACTCCACCCCCTCTCTCTCTCTCTCTCTCTCTCTCTCTCTCTCTCGTTATATTCTTTCTATATAGCATGTCCTTTTCCTTCCATTTCTTTCTTTATAATAAAAACGGAATGGTCCATGACAACACACATAAGAAGTAAGAATTCAGTGGATCAGCGACATCTGATAATCAGGATTTACATTTTTGCATTTCATCTCGAGCGATTTGGACGGTCTAATTTTTAAACAGAGGGTGTTTCAAGGTGATAACGGAAGATTAAGGAACAAGAGTATTAATATATAGATGGTAAGACTAATACAGTTCTCTTGGGGGAGGATTTAACATATTCATGAATATTCTCCACCTTACATCGATTTTAATATGCTTATAATTAGGTCCTTCTCGTGGGCAATTCTGTTCTCATTACGTAACAGTCGCCAGATGTCGCAACGAGCTATCTTCTTGGTAAAATGACATTTTCGTATTTACAAATCACAAATCAAAATATTTAAGCGTCGTGTTATGCGATCTGTGCAGTAAAGTAGGGAGCTAACATTCGGTGTAGTGTTCCACCTTAAACGCAAAAACAATCTCCCTTGACTATCGATAGCAAAAAGGGGATAGACTCCCTCGCTGACAGGCTGATGCCGACAATAGACTACTCTGTTGACTTTACTACGTACTTTACTATTGTTATGGCTGACTTCTGATTTAGGTCGGAAAATTAAAATGGAAAGTTTTTTGGTGGTACCCAATGAGTTTAACTGCAGTCTATGAATTAACATTTTGCGAATTGGGTTACGGTTTTAGGGGATTAAGGTTGTTTTTAATTACGTATTGCTTAAAAAAATAAACAACAAAAAAACCAAATTACTATACATTTAATGCTGAAAAATATTTTTTTTAAACTAAGTTTAATTGAAATTATACATTGCAATACTAACACAAACAATTGTCTGAATAATAGATTCAATAATTAATTTCAATGATTAGTTAAATGTATAGTAATTTGGATTTTTTGTTGTTTATTTTTTTTAAGCAATACGTATTTAAAAACAACCTTAATCCCCTAAAACCGTAACCTAATTCGCAAAATGTTAATTCATAGACTGTAGTTAAAGTGTCATTTGGTACCACCAAAAAACTTTCCGTTTTAATTTTCCGACGTAAATCAGAAGTCAGTCATTGTTATCATTTTTGTCCCTTGTTTGTCCATTTTTTCTTAATATACAAGAGAAGTGTGTGTATCATATTTTTCCAGGGAAGATTCAGGTTTGTGCAATGCACCCTTCGTCACTAATATCATTATTATTACTCGTACAAAATTAAAAAACACCCTCCGGGCGATGTAAAAATAGATTTTTGGAAACATATCGCCTGAGGGGTGGAAGTAAAAAATTCAATGTCAGTGAGTTTGTATCCTAAGTAAATAAAATCATCAAATTCATTAAAGGATTAAAAAAATAAAACAATTTGAAATGCAAACTTTGAATATGTATTAAAATAAAACAAACTATATATAGATATATAATACCAGTCATGTATCTATTAAAACTTGTTTTAAAAAAACAATGAGGACTGTCTAATGTTGCATGTTCAAATTTTGAGTTAATTTATTCTATGTTATGACGATTTTGGGTGATGTGACGTAAGCAGTGACGTAGT
This sequence comes from Doryteuthis pealeii, assembly GCA_023376005.1. Lineage (NCBI taxonomy): Eukaryota > Metazoa > Mollusca > Cephalopoda > Myopsida > Loliginidae > Doryteuthis > Doryteuthis pealeii. Next base: position 109,015,940 of record CM042141.1, on the reverse strand, counting down.
TTTTGTTACAGACAAAAACCGGAAGCGAATCTCCATTATTAATAGATTTTATTCCTTTCGTGTTTTTCAAAGTTCTAACTGGGTTTTTTTCCCACTGGAGTTACAGCAAGTTTTTTTTTTCAAATCTCGATCACTCTTCTAAGTATCTTAGCTGAGTTTGGCTCTGCTGTGGTCTGTATTGGCTCAATTCTTCCTCTGATACCCCCAGTCTCTTTTCCAAGCATTTTTCCGACTCTTCTCGGTTTATTATTATTATTATTATTATTATTATTATTATTATTATTATTTCACCCCTTGTTAGTTTTCACACCAGCGTTAGCTGATGGTCTATCGCTGTAGTCTGAGTGAAAAAAAGTCTCCTCAGGTCTCCAGGATTCTTCTGAGTATTCTAACCGATTGTAACAATGCAGTTGTCTGGATGGCCTCAATTCCTACTTTGATTTCCAGTTCCTCCAGTCTTTTTTCCAAGCTTTTTGGGACTAGTTCCTACAATTAGTATAATTTCATCATATTACATAGCTTTTTCAATTCTCTAGCAAGGTCCTGGTATTTGTTTATCTTTTCGTTTTCATTCATCTTCACCCTGTGATCTGCTAGAACTGCAAAATCTACCAGATGCCAAATTCTCTTTTTTTTCTTTTTTCTTCTTTTTTTTTTTTTTTTTTTTCTTGTTAACCAATACTAGGTCTGGTTTCTAGCTGGGATAAGGGGATCCGTCTTTATTTCGAAGTCCCAGAGAATTTTATGCGTTTCATTCTCAAGAACAGATGCTGGTTTATGCATATACCATTTTGTTGTATGGTCAAATTTTTTTTTTTTTTTTTCATAATTCCCAGTGGATTACTTTTCCAACCCATTATTATTATTATTATTATTATTATTATTATTATTATTTCACTCCTTGTGATTTTTTACGCCAGCGTAAGTGACAACAAGTCTAATCATGTCTCCTGGACTCTATGGAGTATTGTCAGCAATGTTGTTGTCTGGATGGTCTCAATTCTTCCTATTATTTCCAGTTCCTATAGTCTGTTTTCTAAACTTTTAGGGACCGTTCCAAGTACGTCAACTACTATTGGCATCCCTTTAACCCTTTTTTTTGGTTTGTTTTTTTCAATTCTCTGGCAATGTCCGGGTATTATTATTATTATTATTATTATTATTATTATTATTATTATTATTGTTTGAATCCATATAACTGTGCGAACAAATCATCATTATTAGATATAAATATTTACTTGAAACCATGTTGAACGCTTCTTATTACAAAGCGCTGGGATGCATGTTCATGTGGCTATTAGGCAACACTGTTGTGTTAGTTGTGCATGCGCCTACATGTGCCTCGCCGCCAGGATCAGTCTTGGATTGACAGTCGTTTCTCATGGAGGTAACCATTGACACTACCGCGTGTTCCGTTCTTACGCATCACAGGTCGCCACCCACGGCCAACAGTTGGTCTCATTTGGGGAGAGGTCTTACCCTTCTGGAGTGGGTTTATACTTTTGCCCCAGCTGCGGATGTATTTTGTGGTCTAAGTTGTGCTGAAGATCACGACTTGAATTTATAAACGTTTCCAAAACAGTGTTGGTTGAATCGGCCAATCAAAAACGCCCAAACGTATTTAATTTACCATTCAAAGGCGTTGATAAATTGTCCTCGCTGGAGGCACGGACAAGCAGACGAGGATTATACAACTCTTTAACACGGATCAGCTGACAAGGATTAAAACTGATACTACATCTTTCTACTTCAAAAAGGATCAAACTTTATGCTACAAGGGATCTCCACTGTAAAACTGCTTTTACCTACAGCCTAAGGATTAAAACTGATACTACATCTTTCTACTTCAAAAAAGGATCAAATTTATGCTACAAGGGATCTCCACTGTAAAACTGCTTTTACCTACAGCCCTAAGGATTAAAACTGATACTACATCTTTCTACTTCAAGAAAGGATCAAACTTTATGCTACAAGGGATCTCCACTGTAAAACTGCTTTTACCTACAGCCCTAAGGATTAAAACTGATACTACATCTTTCTACTTCAAAAAGGATCAAACTTTATGCTACAAGGGATCTCCACTGTAAAACCGCTTTCACCTACAGCCCTAAGGATTAAAACTGATACTACATCTTTCTACTTCAAGAAAGGATCAAACTTTATGCTACAAGGATCTCCACTGTAAAACTGCTTTTACCTACAGCACTAAAATGGCCGCACGAATCGCATCACCAGCTGACATCGTGTGTAGAGCAAATGTCTTGAATTATTCACACCTTTTCTTAAACAAACATATTATTCACTGACGCCATTGACATTTTCTTATCTCTTTTTATTATCTACAAATTATTGACTCATTATTTTTTATTATTTCTCAATTACATCTCTCTTTTTTTTTTTTTTTGTCCTTTTTATCATTTGACAAAATCAGAGGGAAAAATAGAGGTGATATCTCTGTTGTACGATTTTAAAATCTGAAGAGAATTTGTCATTCGTTTGCATATATTCTTTTTGTTCTTTTGTTTCCATTGTCATTGACATTTTTTGACAAAATTCTGGCGGCTTCGAATCTTCTTTGTTGTCAACCAGAAATATCGATTTCTTTATTCCACACTGTTACCTCCCCATCACCACCTTCACACCCGGGGTCAAAAGTTTTATAATCCTGCCCACCATTATAACAACAACCCCGACCCTGTTCGTCATACTTTTATAGATCGTTATATTAGCAACCTCTAGCATCATAATCATTTTAGAAATTGGGTTGGGTTCTTTGTTTAATGGCATATAAACCTTCGTGGGTTATTCAATGCCTAAGTCTTCCTCGTTGAAGGACTGTAGTGATACTATCTAACCTATCCGGAGGATCAAATGTTTGGTCCTTGTAATCACTATTTATCATATAGTACCTAAATAATGAAAATGCAATCGTTTATTTTTACGACGAAACCTCGGAAGAGAGAAACAACCAGATCTCACTGAACGTTTTAATTAAACCGAGCAATTGTTAATTACATTGTTTATCTTGTATCTTTGCTTAGTAAACCTTTTCCCCTATCCTTGATATTCGTTGTATTTCTTCCTATTATTTCTCTGTTAATTCTGATACTCGAGTTACAACACTATTAAAGCGACACCCTCTACCCTGTTCGACATACTTTTATAGATCGTGATGTTAACATAGCAACTTTTAATATCATGATCACGATCATTTTAAACATTGGTTTGGGTTCTTTCTTTAATGGCCTATCAACCTTCGTGTGTTATTTAATGCTATTGTATTGTTACTGGGTGGTTATTGAAATAATAACTCGCATTGTAACTTACAAGCGAAAAAGTTTATTTCAACATGACGTACAAGAATGTGTTAACAGTAGTATATTACTAGCTTGTCTAGCTGGAAAAGACGTGTCCCCGAGACAAACACTATTCAATTAAAATAATTCATATATATATATATATATATATATATATATATATATATATATATATATATATGTGATTATTTTGGTATATGTATCCGTTTGTGGGAGGTACATATATCAGGTTTGGGCATTTGTATGAAGCATTAAAGAATAATATCAGAAACTCGGTTGTTTTTTTAGTAGAGTTTCGTTTATTTAGTAGTAGTAATTTTTCCGGATTTTATAGCTCCCTTCTTCAGATTGTGTAAGGACAGTAGTGTTGCTGGCTTCTGGTTGTTCCTTCTAGTGGGGGTAGCTGCTGCTTGTGGTAGTGTAGTTGTCATCTTTGTGTGTGGGTGTACATGGCACTGATTGGTCAGTTGGTAATATGTACTTATTAGAAGCATACGGAGACTCTTAGACAACACTATATATATATATATATATATATATATATATATATATGGTATGAACAAAAATTAATAAGACAAACAGGAATATTTCTTATATGTTATTTATTCTCAACTAGTTTCGACCTTAGGTCATCGTCAGGAGAAGATTTCTTGAGGGTTTGACATGCTATTATAATCGTGTAAAGGAGTGTGTTAGTAGTAGCAAGTCCATCTGTTCCGTGAAAAAAACCTCTTTGAGGTGGGTTCTCTTTGATTGCTCTTATATATGTGAGGGAGGGTTCTTGGGAGTTGTGTATATGACCATATATGTATACATATAAATGTATGTGTGTGCATATATATATGTGTGTGAATGTGAATATGTGTGTATCTCGGTACTGTGTGCGTGACTTTTAGATTTTCAAATGGGTCAAGAGTGGATTGTTTGATGTGGGACGGTCGGTGTTTGTTTGTGTAGGTGTCACTGGCCCCCCACATATTTGTCACCTCGACTTTTTATTATTCCCAGGGTAATGAGTCTAATTTCTGGTTAAATCCAAACGGATGAAAACTTTTTATCTTTTTATCCATCTGTACTCGTGGTTTTCGATGACAGATTTAATGTCAGTATCTTTTTTTGGATTCTTTCGATAAGAGTAAATTTGGCGTCTCTGTCAAAGTCTAGTCGGAAGTGTTGCTCGACTGGGATGAGCTTGCTATGATCTGTATTTTTATGCGATATCTGTAATTATTAAGCCTAAAGGGAAATGCCCACTCAGACTTCCCAAAGTACTGCTTCTTGCACTTGGTGCAATCGAGTAGGTAGATTACGTTTTTGCTTTTCAGTTCGATTCGTGGTAGATTTTGAAGGTCTGTTTGGTTGTTGAGCTTGTAAATGTGTCTGTTGTTTTTATTTGTTTGCAACATAGGTTGTTTTTTATACTACAGGTCGCAGAATTTAGTGGAGTTAATTGTGGGTCTCATGTTGACTACTCTATTGTTTAATATGTTGTTACTTCCTATCATTTCTCTGAGGTCTTCTTTATAACAAATGCCAAAGCCATCTTGGTAGAAGGACAGTAGTGCTACTATCTAATCCATAGCTTTGAGGATTCGGGTGTTCATATCTTTACCAAGAGTATTAGTCTGAAAGTAAACGTAATAGTACGACGGGAGTTCGAACTCACTTACTACAATGTCGCTGTCCAGTATGTTAGCCACGACGCAACAAAGAACATTTATTTGACCTAGAGATAGAACCCTAACAGTTACTACTAGTAGTATTAACGGAGTTTAACAGGTTTAGATTCAATCTGTTGCTCCTCCTAGACCGATTAAAGAGTCAAATATGCCTTACTATTCACTCATAGTTGGGGGGGAATAATTGAAATCATACCTTTCCCATGGGTATTAGTGGTATGGAAAATGCAAACAGTCGTTTGGCCGTAGGGGTGGTGGTATATATATATATATATATATATATATATAGATGAGAGGTATCCAAAACTTGTTAGTAAGGGATGATTCTATATGTGATTTCTAAGACACACTGTATTATTATTGTATGATCCAGTATGTATAAATACAGTGAATCTTTAAATCACTACAGAGAGCTCAATGTATAATAAACTTTTAGATTATATACAGAGCAATATTTTTTTAAATCATTTTTTATATAATGTTTTTGTTTTATTCTTCTCTATACTTGTTCACATTCATTCAATAGTTTAACTCATAGTTTAATTTTGTCTGACTACCATCCCCCCAAGAAACCAGAACTTGAAAAGTATCCTTTTTTCTCATTTGACTTCCTGTCACCATGGTGACAGTCTTACAATGTAAATTTTTTTTTTTTTTGAGAAGTAAAATCTTTCAGTTATGCAATTCAAATAACCTGATCTTCCATCTGATGAGACTGGATTTTGGGGAGCTATATTAAATCAACTTAGATTTATATAGGCCCCAATTTTGGTCGAAATAAATTTATTATGGAATTACGGTGTTGAGTTTTTCCTTCCTTTCTAAGATATATATATATATATATATACCAACCCCTCCGCACGAGCAGTAGGTGGCACAAGGTCAAGTTCTTAAGCGAATGTTAACAGGTTTGAATTCAGAGTTTCTCTTCTCCTACAGTGGTTAGCTAGTCAAGATTAAAGATTCTAGTCTGCCCTACTATTTATCCATAGCTGGATGGAGAGTAGCTGGATGCATAGCTTGCCCAAGGCTATTTGTGCTATGTGAAATGCAAACAGCCTTGTCCAGGATTTGAACCACGCACCTCCAGACAAAGGGTTTGTGGTATATGTACCACCTCTTCGCTGTGGATAAATAGTAGGACAGACTATGGATAAATAGGAGGACAGCTCTTTAACCTTGGTTAGGCAACTGGTCTAGGAGAAGGAAATCTCTGAATTCAAACCTGTTAAACTTTGTAAAATTGGCTTTGTGCCATATCCATCCGTGTGTAGGTATTGGTATATATATATATATATATATATATATATATATATATATATATTCAATAAGATAAAATGTGCCTTGTCTTTATTTGAACTAAAGTCTTGATTTGCAGTGATGATTCCAAAATTTAAAGAAAATAATGTGATTGACCTTAAGGCCTCCCGGCTTTCATTCCCATTCTCTATCCTTTCATATTGTCTGGAGGTCATGCGCATACGCTGTGAAATTATATACCTTCATTTTGTTCTGGAAGGTTTTTTTTATTCTTTCTTTCTTTCTTTCTTTCTTTCTTTCTTTCTTTTTTTTCTGCGAGAAGTAAATTGAAAAGATAGACTAATCACTTTCTGTCTATATGGAATTACTTCTCAAAAAAATGTAAAGGTTAGTATATCTGATATTGCTGGGCGCGTAGAAAAAAAATGGTTAGATGCGACCTTGTCTTATCGAAGAATGGTGCCAATGATTGATATCAATATTCTAATATTTGTTGTGTTGTGTAGAATTTGTGGCCAAGACAAATGACAAAGTGGGCGACACTTGTATCACAAATATCAATTTTATTTCATTTCCAACCGGATGGTTGATGGGAACTTGATAACAATCAGATAATGACGATAGAGCAGGAATTATGGCTGCACACGAGATCAGAAGAGGGTGGGGCTGGTTATTAGGAAACTTCCTGGCTGGAATCTACAGGTCGATTAAATGTACAGTGAATTCTGATCAATGAAGTCGCTTAAATCCTCGTTTTTTTGGGGGTAGGGGGTAGGGGCGGTTATGCAATAGATTTGTATAAAATATATTCATGCAGAATAGATTTGTATTAAATATACTACAAAAAAACACTCTCCGGGCGGTGTAAAATTAATTTTTGGGTAATTTCATGTCAAATCATCCAGGGCATATCACCCAACCCCTTCAATTTTTCTGAAATTTTGTACAGGTGTGGATTATGTTAAAGTTAGACAATCCCCATAATTTGAGCTTCTAATTCCAAAAATGGTGGAGTCATGTCAATTTTTAGCTCTAAAAATTTGGTATGGGGTCGCAAAAATGGCGACTTTTTGTAATCTATTTTTGTCTGTAAAATGAGTTCTATAGCTTCCCTACTACTAAACATTGGGTTATTGTTATATCATAATGACCAGTTATATCGAGTGGTCGATCACGGGAGTATTATGAGTCTTTCACATAAGTCCCACACAGAGTGTATCTAAATAGTGGCTATCACCACCACCACTGCTGATGTACGGGGAAGACAGGTCATTCCATTATATCAGTTATAAAAGCATTTTCGCCAAGGAATCAAAAAATGCTATCAAAAAAGGCTTAAAGTTAACTAATTTTAAATTATTGATGATTTCTGATTGTTTCATAGCAAGATTGAATATCCCGATGTGGCACTGCATCTATGACAAAAAGATGTTTCTATTATCATTTCACATATATTGAACATTATTTGTACCTATTTGGGTTCCTGGGGCGAAAATGCTTTTATAAACCAATTCTTAGTAGTATGGAAGCTCTAGAACTCATTTTAGATAATAAAAAAAAATAGATTACAGACAAAAATAGATTACAAAAGTCGCCATTTTTTGCGAACACACAACAAATTTTGAGTGTCAAAAAACGACATCACTCCGCCAATTTTTGGAATTGGAAGCTCAAATTTTGGGGATTGTCTAACATTAATATAGTCGATCCCTGTACAAAATTTCAGAAAATGTTAAGTGGGTGAGTGACAATTTTACTTTTTTTCTGGATGATTTGACATGGAATTACCCCATTGAAAGATATTGCCTGAGGGGGGGGGGAGTTAAAAGTTCAATGTCATAGAGTTTGTACCATAAGTAAGTAAAATCATCAAACTTATTAACGAAGTAAAAAAATAAAACAGTTTGAAACGGAAACTATTTCTGATAACTTTAAATATATAATAAAATAAAACAAACTAATATAAATATTTAATACCGGGCATTTATTTATTAAAACTTGTTTTAAAAAACAATGAGGACCGTCTAAGATTGCATACTCAAATTTTTAGTGTATTTATTCTATGTTATGATGATTTTGGGTAATGTGACGTAAGCAGTGACGTAGTTTCGGTTACAGACAAATAGAGACCTAATCTCCATTATTAATAGATTTATATAATTATAGATTTATACAAAATAGATTTATGTAAAATAGACATGTACAAAAAAGATTTATATGAAATAGATTTGTATGAAATAGATTTGTATGAAATAGATTTATGCAACATAGATTTGTATGAAATAGTTTTATTTCAAATAGATTTGTATAAAATAGAAAATAGATTTGTATATGAAATAGATTTTTATAAAATAGATTTGTATGAAATAGATTTGTATGAAATAAATTTGTGCTAGATAAATTTGTTGAGAATACATTTGTATAAAATAGATTTGTATGAAATAGACCTGAACGAATAGACCAAAATACTTTATATGGATTTGTAAAAATATATTTGTATAAAATAGTTTTGTACAAAATAAGTTTGTATGAAATAGCGTTGTACTAATAGACCAAATAATTTTATATAGATCTGTATAAAATAGATTTGTATAAAATAGATTTGTACAAAATGGTTTTCTACAAAATTGATTTGTATAAAATACAATTGTACAAAATACTTTTGTACAAAAAATATCTTAATGAAATAGCTTTGTACTAATAGACCAAAGAACTTTATCTAGATTTATACAAGATAAATTTGAATCAAATACATTTGTACAAAATAGTTTTGTACAAAATATATTTGAATGAAATAGCTATGTACTAATAGACCAAAGAACATCATATAGATTTGTACTAGAACCATATTTCTAAAATCTTGTTAACTACTTCCCGGTTTCAAATTATGACAAATCCAAAGCAAAATTATCATCATCGTCGTCGTCGTCGTCGTTGTTTGTTGTTGTCGACTTGATATTGCCTATAAATATAGCAACTAATAAAAGAACTATTTTATTCGTAGATACGGGAATGAAAAGAATATGGTAGTGACGAATTCTATATATTTGCATAAACATAAACTTTCTCTCTGGAGAGAGAAAGAAAAAGTGAAAGAGAAAGTCCAATCAAAAAACTGGAATGTCAAACCGAAGAATAGACGTAACCAAATATGGAATTGAATAAGCCGCTTCGAGATTAAATAGCTACAAATGGCAACAAAGATTGCAAATTCTAAAGAATGAAGAGAATTTGAATGCATTCATGTTAAGGTTTGAATGGAATGGTTGATTTGACTGATATACACATGAGATGCAGCTTAAGTGTAACCCTTATGGGTTAGTAAAAATGTATGAACCCCTGTCTGCTGTGGCTGTAGAATATGCCGACTGCACCTCTCTAGAGGGGTAAGACACCACAATGTGGCCGTGGGTGGCGACCTGTGATGCTTAAGGCCGGAACCCTAGTGGCTGAGCAGTTCATAATATGCAACACTCCACTTTGGCTCTTAGGCTAGACGGCCGTCCGGAAAGCCCCCTCCGATTAACCGGCTGGTCACGTCAAGCCATAGTACCTATATGATTATCCTGACCATATTGCCCTGATGGCAACCTCCCAATCCTTTTTATGATACATGTGGGAGGAGGAGGTAACTGAGTATCTTAGTGTCCTGTCTATGATGTTAGACTGCATCTAGTGGTGAAGTTTCAGTTTTGGAGATCTAGGAGTGTGGAGTACCTCTCCATTGCCATTAATCCCAGGTCCACTCTGACCCTGGGTGATAGTACCTGTTAGGGTCACATCTATGGGTTAAAGAGAAGAAAATAAGATAACAAAAATGTGTTTTAAAAAATTGAGTTCAAAAAAAGAATTTTCAATACCCATTAAGAATGAATAAAACAAAACGTCTTTGGCATAAAATAACCCAATAAGAGTTAAAAATCTATCAAAAAAAAGAAAGAGAAAAAATGTACAATCCTCCCTTTGCCCAAATAGATTCTATATACAGTTGATTTTCTTTCTTGTTCGTGGATTCTTCTTACAGGTTGGACTGGTCATTGTCTTAACATTCAATTAATAACAAGACTTGGTGTTTCTTAATCAAGTTTTATTTCTTAGCCGATGATTCCACCACGGAGAGAGAGATGGACCCTGGGAGCTGATAATCGCGTCTGCTCCCCTTCGAAATCGGGTCGCATCTGCTCACTAAAACTTCAAATTCTAACAACGAGTACGTTCATAAATTATGACTACTCATAAATCATGTAACATAAGAAGGAGATACCTCAAGACAGAAACTGAATCTCTGTGTTTTTTATTGTACAATGACTAAAGAGCTGAGTCTCCCTATTATTTTACTAACAGCTGGCTTTAAACAGATTATATGGATTCATGCCTTCTCAACGGAATTAGCATCAAGTGAAACGCAAAGAGCCTCGTACAGGATTTGAACTCTAGTCACCGTATTCATTTCCTACGATGATAACCATTTTACAGCTGGGGCTGTAAAATACATCGACTGCATCTACGCAGAGAGGTAAGACCATCCCCAATGGGGCTACCTGTTGATCGTGGAGGAAACCCCTGATGCTTAAGTACGGGATCCTAGAGGCTGCAGCACCTTAGTTTGGTCCTTACTTGGGCTAGATGGGCGGTCGGAGTAGCCCTCGATCAATCGGCTGGTCACATCTAGATTATTATCCCGACCGTATTGCCCTTATGGCAACTCCTTAACTCTTTTTATCATAATGTTCTAGAAGGCTGTGGATGAGTTTTGTGTCCTGGGTATGACGTTAAACTGCATCTAGTGGCGAGGTTCCAATTCTAGAACTCTGGGGAGTGTGGAGTATCTCTTTATTGCCAAGAATTATTAAAACAAAAACGTGTATTGTCTAAATTTTTCGGACTGCTGTCCTCATCTTTATTGTAAAATACACAATGTTTCAGGTGATGTGCCCTCCGGCTTTTTTCAGGTGTTTCTTGTCGAACTCGGGGACCTTCTCGTAAAACGTAGGAGCCTTCATATCATAATCGAGAGCCTTCACGGAACTTCGAACCGAACCTTTATTCAATCCACCGGGTAGATTGTTCTCATTGCGTACCGAGTATAAGTGTTAAGCTATGTTAAGTATTCTATGTTATTATCGCTCGTAGTCAGGATTGAACCTGCAACCTACAGATTAGTGTCACTAAGAACTGTATTAACTCAACCTTTATATCTGTTGCGCCATGTGTCCAATTGAAGCACTTGAAGAAGGCCACAGGGCGCATCTGCCGAAAAGTTTGTTATATAACAATAAAGACGAGGACAACAGTCCAAAAATCTAAATAAATAATACACATTTTCAAGCGTCCAAAAGAATTAAGACAAATAAAACAAAAAGGTCTTCGGCAGAAAATAATCCAAGGGTTAATATGTCGAAAACCAACCAACCAACCAACCAACCAACCCACGCCAATTTTAAGCAAGTTGAAGCAGTTTTTAATTATAGATTATTTTAATTTTCTTTTATTTTTGGACCAGGAACAATTTAATTGAAAGTGCATTAATTTAAATGAGAAAAACATGTATTGATTTACGTCGGTTTCTTAGGAACATATTAGTGACGTAAGTCAATGTACTACTGAAATGTGTAAACATTAAAAATTACAAAAAGTGTAAAAATATACAATTTACAATCCGCGACATCATTGAAGCCGTTTTGAACACAATGTTTTGACCTTATTGGAAGATAAATATAGTTATGTCCCATTCTTGCTTCAGTGTGAGAGGCCAACAAACGACCACGTAAAGACAAGGAAACAAAAATGATTAATGAATAGAAGATTTCCTCTAAGCCTGGGCAATGGAATAACGAAAATTAACCTTCGTGGGTTGAATAAAGATTTCGTTTAGAAAATCCGAAAACTTTACTAACCAACCACGACACCATTGAGGCCGTTTTTAGATCAATGATTTGATGTATCTATCTATTAATAATGGATATTTGGTTTCTATTTGTCTGTAACCGAAACTATGTCACTGCTCACGTCACATTACCCAAAATCGTCAATACACAGAATAAAGAACAACATTGATTCAATTTGTTTGAATTTAACTGTGAGAAACTTGATCTTATTAGAAAGAAAACATATTTATTTGAATTTTGACAGGTAAACTATTTTTCAAGTCTATTATTAAAAAAAATCAGATTTCAAAGATATATTTACATTTTTTTCACGAAAGAGCATGGCAAAAAATCATTTATACGTACTTTTGACGTCGATAAAATCGAGAAAAAAAATCTAAATGATTTTTTTTTTTCATTAAAATTAAAATATTCGTTCAAGTTTAATAAAAGTTGTAGAATTATGTAAAATTGAGTGTAATCTTTAAAAAAATGTCGTTTGTTGTAAAAATAAAACTAAACTCCAACCCTTTAGCCAATATCTTTCAAAAATGAAGTTTTACACCGCCCAGAGCGCGTTTTCTTTTTTTTTTTCTTTTTTTGCTTGTAACAATAATGTGTTCTGAGAAATAGATATCGTTTTGACAAATGGAGGAAGAAAAAATATATTTTATGAGCAAAAAAAAAAAAAAACGATTTTAACGATCTCTATTCAACAATATAACGGGTTTAAACTAGCAGTAAAAAATTACTGAGTGAAACGCAAAATAGGCCTCAATTGTATCGTGGACTGTTAAAAAATAATACATTTATAAATGAGAATTAATCTAACATACTTTTACAGTTTCAAATTCATAATAATAATAATAATAATAATAATAATAATAATAATAATAATAATAAGTGTGGGATATGTTAATACAGTGACGAAACTGCTAACCACATAATTAGCGAACGTAGCAAACGAGTACATAATTGAATTATCATACTGTGGTATATCCACTGGTCCTGCTAGTAAGGTAAGAATACTTGATACCGTCTAACTGAATGAAAACTAATGATTATCATAGAAAATTGCAATTTTAAGAAAATTATTTTTATCATTTGAAGACTAAGACATTTTGGAAGCACTGATTTAAACTGAAAATGCAAAATAAGAGTATCGTGTCATTACAGTTGAAACTTGTGTCCTTTCATCAAATAATCTATTGTTTTTGTTTTGTTTTGTTTCTTTTTTTTTTTTTTTTTTTTTTTTTTCATGAGAATTATTTCATGATGGATAAATGGCAGCATTTTTTTTTTCTTCGTCGAAAAATGAATTTAAGAAAAACAAGGGAAAAAAAAAAGTAAAGACAGAAACATTCGAACAGTCTTGCCTCAGGCCTAATCGAACAATATTCATTTCTTTTGTGGTTTCATTTCGTGATTTCTTTGATGTTCCGACTGAACATTTCCTTGCAGAAAAAACACCGACATTTCCTTGAATTTATCAGGGTTTTTTTTTTCTTCTTCAGTTTCCAAATTTCAGATTGAACTTTTTTTTGCCAATTCTTTTTATGGTGCACTGAATGTCGTTATTAAAGTCTGTTGCCATCTTATTGTTATTGCAACTATAAGAATTATTTCACTCCTTGTGAGTTTTTCACACCAGCGTTTTCTGATGGTATTTAACTGAAATCTGAGTGACAAAAAGTCTACTCAGGTCTCCAGGACTCTTCTGAGTATTTTAGCCGATTGCAACAATGCAGTAGTCTGGATGGTCTCAATTCTTCCTCTGATTCCCAGTTCCCTCAGACTTTTTTCCAAGCTTTTTAGGACCGTTCCAAGTGCACCAACTACAATTGGTATCACTTTCACCCTCATATTCCACAGCTTTTTCAATTCTCTGGCAAGGTCCAGGTATTTGTCCATCTTTTCATTTTCCTTCATCTTCACCCTGTGATCTTCTGGAACTGCAAAGTCTACCAATTGAAAAGCCCCCTTTTTCTTTTGTTAATCAATACTATGTCTGGTCTCCTGGCTGGGATAAGGTGATCGGTCTTTATCACGAAGTTCCAGAGAATTTTGCGTTTCATTCTCAAGAACAGGTTCTGATTTATGCATATACCATTTTGTAGTATGGTCAAAGTTTAATTTTTTGCATAATTCCCAGTGGATCACCTTCCCAACCCAGTCGTTTCTAGCTTTGTATTCCCGTTGTGCTAGTTTGCTATATTTGCTCAATACATGGTTTATGGTCTCATCTCATGATACTAATCGTTATATGATTTCAAGCAATTATTTCCATTTAACAATGGTAATTCATTTGACCACAATTATATGGTTTCAATTATTTTTATCTAATGCAAATAATCTTTAAACCTGATATATTTGAGCCATTGATGAGACCATAACAGATATTAGTGGAAGCGTGCTGGGACCATAACCTGTTAAGTTTCTGACCGCCATCCTTGGCCAGTTAAAAAGGACTTAAAGTAAGTCCTGAGCTATAGAAACTTTGCTAAGTGAATAAGTCCTGAGTTATGGAATCCTACGTAGTGTCAAAGGTCCAGTGATATAATTCTATGTTCCGTCGTCTACGAAGGTTCAAAGCAGTATGCGTAGGTATGACCAGAACAGCCGGTATAAATAACAATATCAGCAGCAGAGCACTACCAGTGATTGGCCAAGAGCTTGGTCACATGGTTCTCGGTGAGTCTATAAGTAGGAGCGGGCGTCCAGCATACACCTTATAATAGAAAAATCTCAACAGTGGACCAGGGGATAATGCCAATAAAGGAGTACTCCACACTCCCCAGATCTCCAGAACAGGAGCCTCGTCATCAAATGCAGTTTATTGTTATATCCAGGACACTCATTTATTGGGGGGGGGTCTTACCCCTCTACAGGGTATACAGTCTGGGTATTCTAAGCCCTGCTGATAGGACAGAATACTATGCCTAGGTCGAGTTCCAGCTATCTGTCAAGGATTAGGGTGTAGTATCTGTGCGCTCTGTAAAACTGTAATAAAATGTCACGCACACACATACATACATACATACACGCGCGCTTTAGAAATTGGCCTTGTGTCACATCCTACTCGTTTGTAGAAGTTGGTAAATATGTATATGTAATTTACTAAGCTTAACTCTGCTTGGCATACACAAGCACACACTGGATAGAAGCGTGAGAACCCAGTGAGAATCGAATTCTAATAATAGTCCACTGGCCTAACTGGCTAATCGTTAACCTTGATTATTGTTATTGCTTAAGCTTACTTTAGAGATATATTAATCCCTCTTTCTGGTAAACGGATTAATGCTGTGTGGATTAAAGATTTCGTCATTGAATTTTGTTCAATATGATGAAGGATTTCTTTCCTTGATATAAAACAGAAACATTTTTAGCGTTATGTCTAGTATTACGTCTTTTCCACAGTGCTAATACTCTTCAGAAATGCATGCATCCAATTATTCTTCCTCCAGCTATGGGTAAATAGTAGGGCAGACTGGACCCTTTAACATTGGTGTGGCAACCGATATGAGAGAAGGGAAACTCTGAATTGAAACCTGTTAACCGCCGCTTAAGAAATTGGCCTTGTGTCACATCCTACTCGTGCGGAATGGTTGGCAAACATATATAACGTATTTTCTATAGCAAGTGACTAAACATGGAAATTAGAGTGTAATATAACATTGGCGGGCATACAAAGAAGAGTGACAAAACTAATAAAAAGAGTAAAAGATTCCAGTTACATTGAGATATTGGAGAAATTAGGATTAAACTACTAGAAAGAAGAATGAGAGGTGATCTAATTGAAACTTTCAAAATAACTGATGAAAAGAAGAGTGACAAAACTAATAAAAAGAGTAAAAGGTTACAGTTACAGGGAGAGATTAGAGAAATTAGGATTAACTACTTTACTAGAAAGAAGAATGAGAGGTGATCTAATTGAAACTTTCAAAATAATTAATAGAATTTCTAATCATGGTAAACATTTTTAATATTTCTGGAAATTTACTGTCAAAACAGATTTCAAAAACTAAGTCAATTGGATTTTTTGGCTAATAATGGGATCTATTTTTTGAACAAAAGCAGCAACAGTGTAAAAGCAAATTAACTCTTAACGTCCTACACCACCTCATTCCACCCGGCCGGAAGTCACATTTGTTTTCTAAATCCACCCCAAACAATAGCCTTTGTTTAAATATAACATTAAACATATTTAGCAGTCTTTGATATACAGGAAATAACAGGTAACTTTAAATGAAAAGGCCATTTTTAGCCATTTATTGATAGATCCTTATAGGAATGGGTCTCTGGGCTTGGAAAATTATCAACAGGATGTTAAGAGTTAAAATTGAATTAGATGGTTTTAGAAATAATAGAAATAAAGTAATTTAAGAGGGTATATGAGGGAACTATCGGAGGAATTACTTAACAAAATTTGATCTGTATATAGCTATTGTATTAATCAATTCTAAAAAATGCGTTTACTCCTAGAGGCCGTAGCCCAACATGTCATACCATTTTGTAATCAGACCGACTCCGTGAGCAAATTAAAAACGTTATGTGCCGAATGTTAACTCGCAATCCTGAAATTTTGAATTCCCAAGTTTTAATTACTGCTCTCTCTCTCTCTCTCTCTCTCTCTCTCTCTCTCTCTCTCTCTCTCTCTCTCTCTCTCTCTCTCTCTCTCTCTCAGTCGGCAGAACGTTCGGCAAGAAACCACAAGGTCCCTAGTTCGATACCGGTCCTCGCCAACTCAGCGTATGAGTAAGGAGCTGATGGTAGGTGTGGCGCTCAATCTCAGATGCTAAAACAATCTCCTTGGTCTAGCGCTATTGAAAAGGGGTAGGCTCCCTCGCTTCTGACTGATACCGACTTTAGGCCGCCCCAACGACTTTACTTTACTATATATATATTAAGAAAAATGAAAAAAACATAGGTTTAAATGGGTTAAGTGGTGAGTTTATTGGCCGACGCTGCAGTGTTTCGATCTATTAATTAGATCATCTTCAGGGAATTTGTTGATATATGGAAGGTAATAAGAAATGCCCTGAAGATGATCTAATTAATAGATCGAAACACTGCAGCGTCGGCCAATAAACTCACCACTTAACCCATTTAAACCTATGTTTTTTTCATTTTTCTTAATATACTTCATACCGTCGGATTCACTTCCTTTCTTCACATATATATATATATATATATATATATATATGTATTGGGAGAATATGTGCTTAATTGAAGTCGTACATAATTATGAAAGTTAATTGATTAATAATTAATTAATTAGGCGGGCATTAATTAATTAACTTTCAAAATTAGGTACGACTTCAATTAAGCACATATTCTCCCAAAAATTGTCGGCTAAAAAAAAGCCATATCATAAAACACATCGCTGTGTATTTACTTCTCATATATATATATATATATATATATTATATATATATATATATATATATATATATGTAAGTATTGATAATATATATCACTCACTCACTCACTCTTTTTTTCTTTCTTTCCTTCTTTTCATATTTTCATTATGGATTTAAACAGAGTAGCATTATCGTTTCATTGCACCCCCTCTCTCTCTCTCTCTCTCTCTCTCTCTCTCTCTCTCTCTCTCTCTATCTATCTATCTATCTATCTATCTATCACTACTGTCTTATTTTCTTTCGGAGATTTTTTAGACAAATTATATCACTGCTTTGATAAAAAAAAATGTTAACTGTTTTTTTTTAATATATATTGTTTACGTGTGACAAAATTTAATATGTATTCAGTGCATGAGTAATATGCAGAGTGTAATATCTAAGTTTCTCTAACGTAAAAGACGAAAAATGTATAACAGCTAAAATCTGTCCAATGTAAACTAAACCAACAAGACTTGTTAAGTCAAACCTATGGTATCTATCCTTTCTTATAAGTTACGTATAAAGTGCATATTATGTATTAAGGTGCATGGTTCCGTCTTAGGAAATGGTCACGGCTAGACGAGTTCCAATCCTGAACGCGGCAGTTTGAATTCACATAACTTATACGTTTGGAAAAGGTACGAATCCAACTATTCTCCCTTCAGCTTTGGGTAAATAGAAGGTCATACTGTGCTCTTTAAGTATGGCAACTAGTATCGGAGAAGGAAAACTTTAAATCCAAACTAAACGGAATGTCATTGTTGGACCGAAGACCCAATCAAAGTTCCTATACAAGAGCTAGCTTTACTGCCTCCAAATGGAGAGGCTTTAAGCTAGTATTGTATAAGTTCAAAGTTTCTCGTTTTTTTTTTCTATCTTATGGTTGGTGTGAGAAAATAGTAAAAAAGAAAGATGCCCAAGGAAACATAAATAATTAAATAATTTATATCGCGTGTATAGGCGGTGTATGCGTGTGTCAGAACGAGGCTGTAAATTATATCTGCTATTGCCATAGAAACATCTAATTTCACAATTGAATCTGGGGAAACTCGAGAAAGTCAGATATTTGTTTCATTATATATTTATTTAATTCTAACAACAACAAAATTGGCGATTATCTCCATTATGTTATCATAACATAACGCGTAAAATGTACTTCGAACATAGAAATAATATTTGTTCTCAAAATTATATGGACACAAGTATCACAGATCTTTTTTGTATTGAAGGATGGGATTGTTTTGGGTTAATTAGTGAATTTTGGTTTAATTAGTAACCTTGTCAGGTTACCAGGAAAAGGGTTGGTTGGTTGGTTGGTTGGTTGGTAGGATGGTTGGATGGTTAGTTGCGATTTCATCTTGATTAATAGGGGACACGAGAGGTAATTACCTCCCGTATCTGGCAGTAGGCGCTCGTGGCGTAATGGTTCGTGGTGTAATCGTCGTAGGATATGGACTCGGTGATTCAAGTTAAAATCCTGGACGAGACTGTTTGCATTTCACATAGCGCTAATACCCTTGGGAAAGGTGGGTATTTACTCAACCCATTCCCAACGTTTATGATGTGATACAAGGTAACAATTATCGGACATCTTGATATTCAGTAGTAATATATCTACGAAACTAACTTACTATTACACCACGATGGAATGCCCTACCCTAAAAGTATGCATCCAACTATTCTCCCTCCTATTCTAAAATTCTGTTCATACCGCAAACTTTTCGTATATTTGAAACGTCGATACAACAATTGCCAGATCAACACCTTGAATAACGTCATCAAAATCAAAGGAAAAATCCGAACTCTCCAACATGAAAATAATTTTCTTGAGGAATGCTTAACACAACGAGTAGTCCCTATATCCATCGCTTGCCGTATTACCCGGACACAAGCCAATAACAACCTACACATTGAAAATACCTTCCATTTAGATGAACGCCTTAGCACAACCACCAAACTTTCCTCTCTCAGACATTATTACCAACTACTTTGGCGAAACGAATTGAACTTTTATCTTTCTTCGACACTATACGCCTATGTCGATACATGGCTTCCTTAGATGAGAAAACGGACAAAATTATCAAGGTAAACATAATGCTTTGTTAACTTTACTTATTAACAAACGTTATGGTTCGTCTTCTAATATTTTCAATTTGAAAATTAATAACTTGTCCAATTATTCCCTCAACGATACTGAAGAGTTTGTACTCAAACACGGTCTTGAGTTTTGTATTCCTCCTTCCAAAATAAACAGAGAATCCATTTTTTCTGAATTTGAAATATCATACGCCCAATTGATGAAACATCAAGCTACATCTACCGATGCACTCACAGCTCTCAAAGCCCAATTAGTTGATCTCGCCCACTCTTACTGCGGCTCCAGCATCGACAAATCCAACTTTTTCCTACACCGTGAACATTTTAATGCCGTTAAATCCTTGCGGGAAATGACAATATAATCATCTCCAAACCTGACAAAGGTGCTGGAGTTGTAATACTCAACAAATATGACTACATCAACAAAATGGCAGTTATCCTCAATGACACTCCAAATTTACTTTCCAAGGAAACGTTGAGACATTTGACAAAACTGCCATTCAGGAACAACGTATACAAAGCGAACTACTAAGATTTTATAAAGAACATTTAATACCTAAAAATATATATGAGAAAATACGCCCAGTTGGATCCCAGAGACCACGGCTATACGGACTCCGAAAATTCATAAACAACATATCCCTCTAAGATCTATTCTATCGATGGTCGGATCTGCCCAACACCGCATTGCAAAATAGCTAGCAGTCATACTTGAACCTGTTCTACAACTTTACTCCAAACATTGTATTAGCGATTCCGTTACCTTGCTAAAATAATCCAAAACACTTCAGTTAATCCCAACAATTCATTTTTCTGTTCTTTTGACATCGCGAGCATCTATACTAATGTTCCACTTGACGAAACTATCTTCATCTGCGCTGACGCACAGAGCTGATCAACGTACGTTTTTGCTGGTCGGCCCACACTGACTTGTCCATGTGCTGGCTTCCACAGGAGGACGTCGCTTATGAGTTCGTCCTTGCTTCTCCAGCAGTGTCCCGCGTGTCTTGTCCGTCTTACTCGGATGGTTTGGATTATATGTGGTAGGTGGCCGTACAGATGTTTTCTCGTAGGATGCTGTTTCCACGTCTTGTTCATGATCACCTGCAACATTCTTGTGCAGCTCCCATCTAGTTTATTCTCTAGTCGCTTAGTTAGGACCCAGGTGGTGCAGCCATACAGCAGTACTGACACGACAACGACAAAATATATAAAGAGATTTATGATTGGTTTGGTTTGGTTTGGTTTTACGGCATATCAACATCAGTGGGTCATTTAATGCCGATAAAGTTTTGAAATAAATCAATTCTTAATGCATAATACAATTTTTTTTATAAATACATTTTTCTATTTAACCCATAGATGGGACCCTAACAGGTACTACCACTCTGGGTCAGAGTGGACCAGGGAGCAATGGTGATGAAGGGGTGCTCCACATTCCCCAAACATCCAGAACTGGAACCTCACCATCAGATAGAGTTTAACGTCATTCCCAGGACATGTAGACCCTCAGCCACAGCCTTCTAGAACCCATATGATAAAAAGGGGTTGGGGCTTGCCATAAGGGCAATAGGCTTGGGAAAATCATATAGGTGCTAGGGCTTGACGTGACCAGCCGATTGATCGGAGGGGGTCTCTCCGACTGCCCGTCTAGCCCAAGATAGGGCCAAAGTGGAATATTGCAAGTCATGAATTGCTCATCCACCTGGGCTCTATCCTTAAGCATCACGGGTCGCCACCCACGGCCAACAGGTAGTCATTCCCAGGACATGTAGACCCTCAGCCACAGCCTTCTATCACCCATATGATAAAAAGGGTTGGAGCTTGCCATATATAAAGAGAAATGTATCAACAATTATGGAACAAAAATAATTTGATTCGTTGTTTATTATTGCCTTGGAAAATACCGATCAGTCTGAATAATACACCTTGAATTGTATTTCTTTTTCCCATTTTTCCCAATCTGTTTTATTCTCATCTTAAAAGTCTGTAACTTGTATATGGCCTATATTCATCCTCTTTCTTTTTCTTTTTTCTTTTTCT
>CM042141.1:108974278-108989278 GCA_023376005.1 Doryteuthis pealeii | reverse complement strand
GACTGCACCTCTGCAGAGGGATGACTTCCCCTAATGGAGCTACCTGTTGGCTATGGGTGGCGACCCGTGATGCTTAAGGACGGAATCCAGGTATATAAACATCCATGACATGCAATACCCCACTTTGGCCCTTACTTAGGCTAGACGGGCGGTTGGAGAGGACCCCTCCGATCAATCGGCTGGTGACGTCAAGTCCTAGAACCTATATGATTGTCCCGACACTGTTGCTCTTATGGCAAGCCCCATTTATCACATAAGAGCTAGAAGGCGGTGGCTGATGGTCTCCATGTCCTGGGTATGACGTTAATTGATGGTGAGGTTCCAGTTCTGGAGGTCTGGGAAATGTGGAGCACCTCTTGACACCATTGCTCTCAGGACCACTATGTCTCTGAGTAGTAGTACCTGTTATGGTCCTATCTATGGGTTAAATATAAAAGTTGTTTAGGAAAATTCTTCTAAACTATCGCTACGAATCTTTCAAAACTTTGCCGGCATTAAATGACCCACCTTAGTTGATATGCCGTCAAACAAAACGTAAATAATAAGGCAGACTGGACCCTTTAGCCTTGGCTAGGTAAATGTTGTAACCTAACAAAGGTTACTAAATGAGAAATAACTAAACGGATGTTGGAAATCAAAGGGAATATTTATAACATTAACAAAATACAATACTCGCCAGTGGTGTGAAGGCAAACTACTGCTAGTGGTATAAGACTACCCAGTCAGCATAATACTCTCGTATTTATGAGGATTGGGACATACCCATGTACAGTACCCAGTCTAGGAGAAGGAAAACTCTGAATTATATATGGATGTTAATAGTTTTGCTGACAGAAATTTGTTTCGACCATATAAAGCGGTCTTTATCAAAACAACCATGTATGATATGCAAGACGAAATAAATAGATAATAAAATTCCGGCCCTAATCGAGAGCGTTTTGTGCCTCGTGATTAACGATCTATTTATTTCGTATTTCCTATTATACATAGTTGCTTTGATAAAGACCGCTTTATATGGTCGAAACAGATTCTGTCAGCAAAACTATTAACATCTTGTTTTTTCTATAAACTTTCTACACATACTGTCGGATTCATATCCATTTTACTTTTCATATATATATATATATATATATATATATATATATATATATATATATATATATATATAATTATAAAGTCTGTCCTACCATTGGTTTCTGAATAACACCTTTTCGGTGTTATTCGTCTTCAGAGGCGTTTGACTTTTGAAAAAAAAATTGGACAGTTTTAAATAAAGCTCTTACAGAAGTAATTGAGCCCTCTATCATCAATTCTCCAACAATAATAATAATTTAACCTATATATATATATATATATATATATATATATATATATATATATATATATATATATGATATATTTGCGAGGAAGTAAACGCTTATAATATGAGCATAATTGTATGGAAGTACTTCACACGTTTTTTTAACGTGGTATAGTCATTTTTACTTCAGGTATAATAAATACAATAATTCATGGGACGTTTATCTCAAATGTGTTTACTTGGCAAACATTATTCATGCTGGTTATACTGTTTATGTATTTGATCGGATATTTGCACAAGAATACGACTTTAATGCCTTGTTTAAACTTACGTACTTTGACATAAGGTAACATGTGCAATAGAAATAAAAATGGATTATTTTTCAAACTTTCACTTATAACTATTATACATTATTCTGTTACCTGACATTTGTGCCCTGTGTTCAATAGCATCAGCTTCTGGAACGATAAGATATAATTAAATCGCGTGATCCCAGGGGCGATGTCCCTCATCTAAAAAAGTAATGGCCGGGTTTATTGGCCGGTGCTTGGGGCGCCCCAAAAGGAGAATGCCGAAGGAATTCATGCACTTTTAGCATTGGTCACTGCATGAGCTTCGGTTTGTGCGTACCCCTCCATGTTAAAACGTCCTTGTCTCAATCCGTCCTGGTGGGAGGTCAGAAAAATACTTACATTAATCTATTCGGACTAGTGTTCTTATAACCCGATGTGCTAAAGGACTCACTGAATATCCGAAAATGGCTGTCAATATCGGATTCCTTCCATCAACCATGGATTGGACTGTTTTCTACATTTGATAAAAGTCTGGTCGAATGCCCACGTTGTGCTCTGATTTCAAACGACCAGAAATCTGCTGCAGAAGCTGATACACCACGGCTAACGGTGGTTTAATGGTTATATAACAAGACAACGACAACTTTTTATTTTTTCAAATTCAACAAAAATCATTTATATACAAGAAAGAAAATACAGAGGTCAATCTTACTGAAAGCCGTGGAAGTGATGGACCTCTAATCAATAGGTTTTGGTCAGAATACAACCATACGTTCTGAAAAATATGGCTCTAGTAGTTCTTAGATTAATTTCTTCGTCAAGTTTCCCACTCCGATCAAATTTAAGTGAGGAATCTTTTTCTCTAAGTTTTTTTTTATTGTCTTGGCTGAAGTCAGTTGGTCTGTCGGCTCTCTTCTCTTCGTTCTCACTGACCACTCACTAGCTCTGTCAGCCTCTGTATTGCTGCTCTCCCAGCCTCTGTCTGATTGAAGCCTTAAAACACCCAGCTTAAATAATCTCTAAACCCGGAACTGAGTAGGTTCCGGTTGGCATAGAAATGCCTTTGTTTCAACTGGGATTTCCTAATTCTGGGCAAAAATCCAACCCTCTTAGTGGTAGTAAGAGGACTAATCAGCTCATTAACTCCAACTTCGGTTCTTCAGCATCACTGATTTCCACCTCTTAAGTAACATCCCTTTTTTCTCTCCTACCTCCATAAAATCAGTCGGTTACCACTTCCGCCCACCCAAGCAGTTTTCGACAAAGAATTAAAGTCTTTAAAAAAAAGTCTGTTTTGATTTTTATCTAAGTTTCTTTTTTTCTTATTTGAATTCCTTTTATGTAGAAATGTTACGTAGTGCCTTTTCTTTGACGGTACTAAATAGGTATATGTTGCATACCTCTTTACCGGCACTATATATCTATATGTTATATACTTTCTTACGTCTTACTCTGTCGTTTATTCTTCTGGCCGGATCTGGTATATCTTCTATCATCTATCTTCTATCTTGGTCTGGTCTTGTCGTGGTGTTTCTTGGGGACTCCGGGTCTTTGTCGGGGATCATTTCTTATCAGAAGCCTTGTGTCATTGATAGCTTTTAGTAATAACAACAAGACTTCGATTTACTTTTGATGTTACTTTATTCCAGATCCCCCAGACCAGACAACTGCGCAATCAGCTCACATCTTGCTAGCTTCGCTTCTAAGTCCTAACTGTAACTAACTGCCTACTTACCCCTTAAACCGGAAGGGGCTTTCTATCGGGGTTCCGTTTCTCACGGTTCTATCCCCAGAACGCAAGGTGAGAGTGAGGTCAAGCATTGTCACTCACTCTCAAGGCCATCAGCTGTACTGATCGCCATAAGGATTTCTATACTACCTTAAAAAGATATTAGGGATCCATAATTATGTAACAGAAAAATCATTTCCTTTTTATGCCCAAAATAAATTCTGACCAAAATAATAAAAAAGAATCTCAAGTACTTTCAACCGGCTGTAGGCTGGCTGACCAGGTGAAATCACTAGGGGGAGCCCTATCTACTCGAAACCCAGACATGGTGTCGCTACTGGAGAATTTTGTCCTAATGCTGATTCCTGAAGCCATAACAATGTCACATTCTTATCTTAGTTTACGGTTAAGTCACGTTGAAAGAACAGGTTCCTGTTAGATCACCGAAGTTAAGCAGCAATGAACCTGTTCAATACTTAGATGGGTAACCATTTAAGCAACAGCTGGTACTGTAAGAAACCGAATATCAAAATGACTTGATTCGGCATTGAATGACTCGAAAATCCCCAAACCAACCAGGTTGTAAGAATCTATAACAGATGAGCCGATTGGCTTAGACGAATAGGACAAAAGGAAGAGGAAATGAAAGTTGTCTATTTCCACCGACTCTAACCATTACAGCACACGCCTCCAAATGTACAATAGACGCGATTCCCTAACCTCTAGGCATAACATAACTCCAGACCGATTGACAGTTCATTAAAATCAATCATTCAGAAAGAAAATTGTTTCTTCGTTGTGATAGTTGCATGGTATGCATGTCATGGTGACGATTTTTACTTTTTTAGTTGATACTAATTGTTATATCTAGCCACTACCACTGAAGATATACCCGCCGATGCAAGTTACGATTGGGAAGGTGGGTAGGTAACTAAAATATTAGTAGAGTGGGCATTAGCGGTATTAGGTACCCAAGTGGAAGTATAAAACTGCGGGTAGGTGTGAAAGAAAGAGGGAACCAACCGAGGAACAAAACCGATAACAACAAAAAATAAATAAAAAATGGTGGTTTTTTTTTTTTTCATTTTTTCTTTCTTTTTTTTTTTTTTTTTTTTGTTTGTTTGGAATGGGTAGGAGTGGGGTTTTGTAAATATTTTGTATGTTTTTTAGTCCTTTTTTTTTTTTTTTTTTTAGTTCGTTTTATCATTCTGTTGTGCTGGTTGGCTAAACGTCTACCAACGGTTCAATCAACCGTACAACTAACCTTGTCACTTCAATACCACCATTGCTGCCGTCATAATATTTGATCCCTTGATGAAAGTTGTCTTCATATATTTGTAGTTTTGGAAACAAACAACTTGTCGCTTGCATTTTTAGTTGAGATTGATGCTCACATCATTTTAAAATTTGAACATGTATATTTTCTACATAATCACTATTTCGGTCGATGCACTTTTGCAGGTGCTGTGGTAGTTTTTGTATGCCCATATCATAACAGCATGCCGCCATGTCGCTGAGAAAGCGTTGAACCTTGTCGTCGTTACAAATTCTTTATACCACTTCTGGATATTTTTGACAACCATGCACGACTCACCATACACTTCCGTTAAATGGCGGTGAATTTCAGTCATTTTAATGTCTTTGCGTTCAAAAACCGAATAACTGCATGAACTTCACACTTGGTGGTAGCATCAATTTGAAGTTTCATCAGAAACGACTGCTAAGCTAAGACTGAGCGTGTCAGTGAGGTGCGCACAGGGACAAGCGCAGGTGCATGCACTACAAACACAACAGTGTTGCCAATAGCCACACAAACAGTTTTCCTGTGTCCCCAGTGCTTTAGAAATCTTATTTTAGGGATTATCTTTGTATAAGTAAAAACAATTTACGACAAATTAACAAGAACAATTTTCATTTGCCTGAATAAACTTAAGAGAATACAGACATTACACAAGATGCAAGGATAAGCTTATACATAGCTGAATAAATGAAATGTTCTAATAGGAAAAAATATTTTCGTAAATAAAAATCTTGAGGCTGCTAGTAAAAGAGGAAAGTATAAATAAGTTCAGCATATTGTCAAGTACTGTGTGACACGAGGTTGCTGGGCATAAGAAGCACTCATGTCTTATAGACAGGAGATACACTGGTACATTTGCCGAGGCTAGAAGGTAAAAGAGGATTTGACTTTGGTGCTTCTGGTTTTATAAGCCTGCTCGTTACGACACCTACTGGCAAATAAGGAATCTAATCTCTACACGTCACAACGTTTCATTCATTGTTCTCTCCGGCCTTTTCCGGTGCATCTTGTAGTCAGTAATATTTTGAAAACATCTAGTAGAATCGTTTACTCAATCTATAAAGATAGAGTGTTCTGTCTATTCAAGTGAATACTTCATATCAGTCAATTCTCCTTTAAATACTTTTTCTCCTTTTTAGTACTAGCAAATATATGCACTCTCCGGGCGTAACTATTTATATTTTAATGTAATAAAATATCATATCTAATTAGAAAAGCTAATGAAACTAAATAAGAATGCAGATAAAAAGATTTGAAACGGGGGGGGGGTATAATCGAAAAATAGAACAATTGAAACTTACTCTTACATCACTCCCGTCTTTCATTGCTAAATTGTCCTAATTTAACTATTTAGTTAAAATAAGAAGTAAAGAATGGAATTACAGTTATTTCTTTTTGTTAATCGATTCCTTTTAAGATTTATCCCCAAGATTTTTGCTCATATTCATTAAAATAAAACAAAACATTTAAAAATCAATAATAATAAGCACATATTTATTAACGTCAATTTTTAAGATCCATGTGCAAATTAGCCTTCCTGTTCACACTGTAAACCGCTATTTTGTTGTATATATAAATACAATTGCATGTTATTACTATGTACGTATGGTCAACAGTATTAATAAAATAAAACAATTTTATCAATAATTGAAATTTAGGCGGACCTGAACTTTCAGACCCCCCCCCCCATCTAAAATTTTTGTTTTTAATTTTTTTTTCTTCTTTCAATGGATTATTATCGATTGCACATCAATCTATCAGACTGTGAAAAAAAAAATTCAAAAAAGTTATTTATTTTTCAGGGGTGCTGTCCCCGTATAAGTTTATAGTAAATCGATCCCCCATATTGGAACCGTTCGAAAGGAAACTGGCGCAAAGGTGTCAAAGTTAGGGTGGCCCAGAAAAAACAGAACCCAAATTATTTATTATCGAGCGGTTCCGATATGGGGGATCGATTTACTAAAACTTATACGGGGAAATGAGCAAAAATACGAAAAATAAAGAACTTTTTAGAAGTTTTTTTTACAATCGGATAGATTGGTGTGTAAACGATGATAATCCATTGAAGAAAAAGAAAAGAAATTACAGAGAAAAAATTTTTTTCAGCGGTTCCGATAAGGGGTTTAAGATAAACTTATACGGGGAACTGAGCACCCCTGAAAACTCGAAAAATAAATAACTTTTTAGTTTGTTTTTTTTTTTTACAATCGGATAGATTGGTGTGCAATCGATAATAATCCGTTGAAAAAAAAAAGATTAAAAACAAAAATTTTAGATGGGGGGGGGGTCTGAAAGTTCAGGTCCGCCGAAATCTAAATAAAAATAAAATCCTGGAGAATGTGAGGTGAATAACCTAGGGAATTGGGACTTAAGTAATAATATAGTTTCGGTTACAGACAGACAAACTGTCTTTGTTTTTCTCTGAACCAGAATATATGAGTTTCTTTGCTTGATCCAAGGGTTAGGCTTTACGCTTCAAAGATCCGCTAAGAGACAATTTTCTCGTGGAAAAAATGTTGGTTAGGTGTATTCTCGTCTACTTTGGTCAGAAAAATTATCAGGTGGGCCCTTTCCGCAGAAGATATCTGACCCATTGCAATGAAGATGATAGATGTCAGCTCACTGTTACGGAAAATCTATTGAAAAATAAGAAAAGTGGCGATTACTCCATTTTTGAATTGTAATTATAATATATATATATATATATATATATATATATATATATATATTTGTAAATGTATAAGAAGTAACTTACCGGTGGGTATGAGTACGATCGTTGGAAGCGCACAATATCCAGAGGCTAAGATTGAGAAAAAACAAATACAAAGTGCTCAATACAATGTAGAGCAAAGATTTATTTTAACAATGGAAAGGAGTAACCTACTCGAGTTTCATCGATTGATTCTTCAGGGTTACTTTAGGTAAATTAATCGAGTTTTCGATTAATCTTAGATGTTATAAACATGCCCGTTGGAATGGGGCTTATCTTTAGTAGAGGCTCTACTAAAGATAAGCCCCATTCCAACGGGCATGTTTATAACATCTAAGATTAATCGAAAACTCGATTAATTTACCTAAAGTAACCCTGAAGAATCAATCGATGAAACTCGAGTAGGTTACTCCTTTCCATTGTTAAAATAAATATATATATATATATATATATATATATATATATATATATATATAGTTGAATGAAGTGACAAATAAGAGTTTTAGCTTTTATTCATTTATTTGGGAACGATATTACTACCAATGGTTTCCTGCTAAAAGCATTCATCAGGTAAACGAAATAGGTTTTTTAAATGACAGAAATGGTGTAAATGGTCGAATGTGTGCGTTTTTTTAGCTGTATTCTCGTGTTGCGTGTTTGCGTGTTTACGTGATGTTGAATATATATATAATATATATATATATATATATATATATATATATATTATATATATCCTTCGAATACACACACATACTTTTTGGCTCTCCTACTCTCTCTCTCTCTCTCTCTCTCTCTCTCTCTCTCTCTCTCTCTCTCTCTCTCACGCACACACACTCTCTCTCTCAATCACCTCTCTCTTGCACACACACGCACACTCACTCTCTCTGTCTCACTCTCTCTTTTACGTAACGAATCATTGTTGTACCATACTTAGTCTTTTATGTCTTCCCGAGTCAGTTGGCTTTATTTTCCTCTATTTTCTCCTTTATTTCGTAGATCTTTTACTATTTATGTCATAGAAGCAACAGTGACTTACCGGTAGCCAAACGCATTCGCTGTCTCGCGTGTCGATCTACTCTCTGGGAGCCGTTCGCAAAACTGCCATTTTTATGCTACAGACTTATTTGCATAAGATAGCAGCGAGACATTTTAAAAACAGGCGAGTGGACGTTGGGTAGCCGTTCGCCTACAGGCTTCGCATGCGCGACGTCGAAAGACTTGAAACCCGGTGGCAGTCGTTACTTCTTGTGTGAACTGAAGGTTTTGTGTATTAGTGGAAATTTACGAGATTGTCATTACAGCGTCACTTTTCTTTCTTTTTTTTTCTTTTTTTTTTTTCTTTTTTTGGTAAACCGTACTGTTAGAATCTATTTCGGCAACAACTAACCATTGTCCATCCATATTTGCAACTCACGCTCGTACTCCTCTCTCAACTCGCTGGATACCGGATATTCAGAGATCCTATTCCGAAGTTTCTCTGGTGCATGACCAGCCGACCACTTCCAAGATTTTTTTTTACTTTTACTATTCAATTCTAAATGTTTATCTTTACATGTTTAGAAACTAAATTTACATTTACATTTATTCAATAAAAATTTCATACAAACTCTCTCTCTCTCTCTCTCTCTCTCTCTCTCTCTCTCTCTCTCTCTCTCTCTCTCTCTCTCTGAGACACGTAGCTCTTCGTATAGATATTTTCCAAACATGCATATGGTGGTGTTGGGTTGTCTACCCTTTTCCTGGAAGAGTTATCTTCCCTCTGGGTTCCCATTTTTGACCACCAGGGTTTTTTGGTATTTAAGCGCCTCTCTCTCTCTCTCTCTCTCTCTCTCTCTCTCTCTCTCTCTCTCTCTCTCTCTCTCTCTCTGCTTTTCGGGAATTGACAACTATGAGTTAGACACTTGTCTACACCCTCCCTGTGTGGGGGTTCTCCACCCCCAACACACAGCCACTAGTAAGTGACTTTAGTCTATGGACTCTCCATAACTACCCATAGCTTTTGTATCTTATCCCTTTTCTATGTACCCCCTTTTCTATATCCACTATCTATCTTGTCTCATGTATATGTATTTCACGTCTTAAATGTTTCTTCATGTGCTTATATTAAAGTCCAGTGTTACATTTCACACCCTTGGTCGGAGTTGTTTTATTCAACCAATTATAACATTATTATAACCTTGAAACTTACAGTGGTAAACCGGTTTTTTACCATAAAAAATAGTAGTTCCTTTGCACGCCTCACCAACCAAGCACGGATAAAGCTCATAACGTATCTTTTTTGGATCAAGCCACCTTAGGTCACATACACACCAAAGAGTAACCCAAAATTGTAAAGCTCATGAATGAGTTGGTTGATTTTATGTGTTTGCTTCGTAGGTTGTTCTTAATATTACATGGCACAAAATTTAATGGATTTAATTGTTGGCTTGTTATTGATTACTTTATAATTTAGAATGTTGTTGCTTCTTATAATTTATCTGACGTCATTTGGTCGACGATAGATCAGTATGTCTGGTCCTTGAAAAATATCCTTTAGGTTGGGGTTTATATCTAAAATGTTTCAAAGGACAACTAACTAACCAAGATGTCATATTGTCTGCTTGATAGCAGGAATGGAAGAAATGACAAAATAACAACAATAGAATTATAAAATGGGGTGGAATTATTTGAGCTTGTGGCGGGGTAATTCCATGTCAACTCATCCAGGCAATGTCACCCACCAATTTCAATTTTTCTGAAATTTTGTACAGGTGTGGAGTATGTTAAAGTTAGACATTCCCCAAAATTTGAGCTTCCAATTCCAAGAATTGGCAGAGTTATGTTGTTTTAGGCGCTCCAAATTTAAGGAGGAGGGTCGCGAAAAAAGGCGACTTTTTGTAATCTATTTTTGTGTGTAAAATGAGTTCTCCTAAAAATTGGTTTATAAAAGTATTTTGGCCCGGGGAATCCAAAAATGCTATTGAAAAAGTCTGAAAGTTAACCAATTTTAAGTTATTGATTTTTTTTTCATAGCAAGATCAATATTCCGATGTGGCTCTGCATCTATGATAAAGATATTTTTCTATTATTATTTCATTTTTGGAATTGGACGCTCAAATTTTGGGGATTGTCTAACTTTAACACAGTTCACACCTGTACAAAATTTCAGAAAAATTGAAGGAGTTAGGGGACAATTTTACTTTTTTCTGGATGATTTGACATGGAATTGCCCGGTAGGAAAATGTTATTATATATGGACTTACTAAGAACTAGAGACTATTTAATGGACATTGAATAACTTGACTTTTTTGCAATCCCTCTGAAACATTTATAACCCTCTGATATAAATTCCACCAAATTTGTTGATTCTATTGTTTTCTTACCATTTCTTCCACCAAGCACCCTTACCTCACATACCTAAAACAAGTCATCCATAAACTAACTGAGAGCTCAACATCATTGAATGAATATTCAATAAATTGGCTTCTTTGTAAACCCTCTGAACTAATATACAAAATGGAATATTGTTGTACATTTCTGTATTAATTTCAACTCCAATTTTTAATTCTATTGTTGTTTTCTTGTCATTTCTTCCATTCCTGCTATCAAGCAGACAATAAGACATATTGGTTAGTTATCCATTTTTCTATTAGACAATTCCTGAGACATGGCGAAATGGGAGAGAGGAAGAGTGACAGGTGAGAATGTTCTGGAGTTTTGGAATTATGCGTTGAGAGCGTGAGACGTGGTTCTCACTCGTCAGTTGGCTTGGGGAGGGGAAATAAAAATCTTATGAGAAAAAGAAGTGCCTTTGTGTTATTACTAAAAACTATAAATGGCACAAGTTATTTTCCAAACTCCAAACTCCAAACATCACAAAATTGTCAGTCAACTTAACATCAGCTTAGCAACCGGATTCAATCCTCTCCACGTAGCATAGAAGATGAGATAAGTATACAACTAATTATTCTACTATCAACACATCATCCCTCCATTTCGATATGAGAGCGGTAAAATAACACCGAAACAAGTTGTCATGCCGTTAAAATGAACTTATCAATTTATCCCACTTCCACAAAAGTTTGATTTTCTGATTTTCAATTTAAAAAGAAAGTGTCTGCTAGCCTTCAAGACAAACGAGGATTCCATGTTATATAATCTTTAAAATATTATTTCAAGGGTTAAAGACAGAAAGCGTTCCCAGAGAAGTGCCTGCCAGCCTACAGGACATACTCTAAACGAGGATTTCATGTCATATAATCTTTAAAATATTATATCAAGGGTTAAAGAAAGAAAGAAAGCTTTTCCATAGAAGCCTATAACATTTTCTAAATAAAGAATTCATACAAAAAAACGCCATTTAAACAAAGAGAAAAATGAAGGCGAATATTTTTCACGTGATATTCATTTTCAAAACAAAGCTTGTGTGTCAGCCATTATTTTCTTTGAATTCAAAATAATATTACGAAAAATGAGCGTTTCGTATTGAAGGGATATTAGTGGTATGTATTATTAACAAAGGCGTTTTAGAATTAAAATAAAATGCCACAAACAAGGCCTAAAATACTTTTTGATTAACAATAATAATTTCGTTTTGCTATACAAAGACAACATTCCTAAAAACATACAAAAGCCACAGAAGTTTAACACATTTCTCTATAAATCAAAAGTAAGACTAATGCTTTCTACCAGGCGTTGCAAAGTTAATATGTAACTTAGATTATTCAATAAGAATATCTTGTGTCATATCGTACCTAAATAATGAGAATTAAATTGTCTGTTTCTTTTCTATAAATCATGTCTAACGAAACCACGGAAGAGAAAAACGACATCTCACGGAACTTGTTAATTAAACCAAACAATTGCTAAATACTCTGTTCACCTTGTGTCTTTGCTTAGTAAATCTTTTTCCCAAACATTAATACTCGCTGTGTTTCTTCCTATTATTTCTATGGTTTTATTTTGACATAGGTAAAGTTTACTCAAGGAGGGAAAAAAAAAAGAAACCTATCTTCTGAACACTGGAAATCTACGTATTCAATGAAATACAGACATTGATTTTTCTTCTTTATTTATTTTAAAACAAAAATTGTTCATAATCTGTCAGTAATCAAAAAAAGTTTTGATTAAATGTGACATTGTTTATTCAAAACATATATTCTAGCAGAAGTGTCTGGTTCATGATCGGACTAAAAGGGTTTTAGGAATAACAGGGAATGAGAGAGAAAGGGGGAGTAGACGAATAAGAGAAGTGAATTTTAAAGAAAAAAGAAGCTAAGAATTCGTGTATTATAATATTGATTCATTTTGTACGTATTCAGTTAAGTACAGACATAAAATCTTATATCATTGACTTATTTCAAAACAAAATTGATCGAAATCTGTCAGTAATCAAGAAATGTTTTCATTATGTGTGACAGTTTATTAAAAAAGTAAAAATACATACACGCACACACACACACACACATATATACATATATAAATGTGTGTGGGGTGAATCTGTGGTATATTTCCATATATATATATGAGTATATATAAAAAGATATGAAAACACCACAAAATGCTGTTAAAAGTGAAAACATTTTATAACTTAGCTGATATTGAACAATATTTCGATTTTATGAAAACCGTCATCAGAACTTGTTTATACTCCGTGTTGTTAAGAGCGGAGACAAAAGTCATATGAGTTCAAAACAAAAACCTTGACGTTGCAAAAAAGAAAAAAGTTATACAATAATTTCGAATGTGAGCCCTTCTGCCGGATCATAAACAAGTTCTGATGACGATTTTCATAAAATCGAAATATTGTTCAATATCAGCTAAGTTATAAAATGTTTTCACTTTAACAGCTTTTTGTGGTGTTTTCATATCTTTTTATATATACTCATACCGTCGGATTCATTTCCTTTCTTTTAACTTATATATATATATATATATATATATATATATATATATATATATATATATATATATTTAACAAGTACAAATATATGTATATTTAAAAATTACAAATATATATATATTTATATATACATGTGTATATACATATATGTGGGGGTGAGAGAGAGTGTGTGTGTGCATAGTAATTTAGGGTATCGTGGACATGAAGTCAACGGCGCCTGGTTACTGAAATTTTCTCACTGATGAAATTTTCAAACCGAATGGATGGAATTTTTTGTGCACCCTTATATACTGTAGTGTTGTACTTTTTACGGAGGGGAAGTCTCATTTTATGGTTCTGAGAGTGGCAATATTTTGTGCTCCTTGTATTACTATATATATATATATATATATATATATTGTGTGTGTGTGTGT
The DNA here is from genome assembly GCA_023376005.1 of Doryteuthis pealeii. Taxonomy (NCBI): domain Eukaryota; kingdom Metazoa; phylum Mollusca; class Cephalopoda; order Myopsida; family Loliginidae; genus Doryteuthis; species Doryteuthis pealeii. Next base: position 108,975,652 of record CM042141.1, on the reverse strand, counting down.
GTGTGTGTGTGTGTGTGTGTGTTGAACTCGACGGACAATTTCTGTCTGACGAGTTTTTTTCTATCCTTTCTAATTGTCTAGCCATCTTTTTTTTTATATCAGCGTGGAATTTAACTGATACAAGCTCCATCATGCAACACTTAAAATCACATTCATGTCCCCCTCTAATTACCGGAAAATTCTAACTAAAAACACACATATACTACACAAAGAAAAAACAAACAAACAAACAAAAACTTCAAATACTCGAAGCCCTATGCATTAAACAAAAAAAACACTTTAAACAAGATCATCTTTGAAATCAGCCAACATATTCACAAATGCCTATAATTTCCCGCCAATTCTCCTCCCACCATTCCTCATAACATTATTATAAACTTGTGAGTCCCTCTTCTTACTTATTCCTACTGCTACTGTTTGTTTAAAAAGAAACAATGGAAACATCTTACCAGTTCACACCTGATGATGGCACTAGTAGTGTAGAAAGTACTCGTGTAAGAACCAATTTCACCCTGATATATAAAAGAAAATATGGCCAGACAATTAGAAAGGATAGAAAAGAAACTTGTCAGACAAGAATTGTCCGTCGAGTTCAACAAAACATGCATAAAAGTAAAAAAAATGCTACCAAAATATACTTATTTTAATATATATATATATATATATATATATATATATATATATATATATATATATATATATTCTAGCTAGCAAAAGTACCTGGTCCATGACCGGACTAAAAAAAGATTATTCTAAAATGAAAGTATTAATTTTTTAAAAAGCTGAGTTATCGTTAAATGTTTTCGTTTGATTTATTATTTGATTCAATATAAAGAAAAAAATAATTGATGAAAACACATACAAATTACATATTTAGGAAGATTATTTTATTTTCTTTCTACCCAAATAAATATTTTAAAGATTGGACCAGAAATACGTAAGAAATTCTGAAATGAACCGATTAGGGCGCGAATTTGTCTACTAAAATTAGCTAGTAATGCTACACAATCAGCACACAGACAAAACATTATAAGCAGGCAAAAAATTATCAGGAGTAGCACCATGTGAACAGTTCTGCAAATCGGTTGATTTTTATTTAATTAATTAATTAAATCCTTTAATCAGTAAAAATCAATAAACAAATTTGGTGTGTTTCTTAGTTATAGGGATATTAAGGTATATGCAAAATTTCGAATCTGAGTAACATCTCTTTTCTTAGTTATAAATCGACACGTACACATCAAACTTTCTTTTATATATATATATATATAGATCCTGGACGTGGTAATTGCATTTCATTTAGCGCTAATACCCTTGGGAAAGGTATGAATCCTACTCTCCCTCCAGCTATGGATAAATAGTAGGGCAGACTGG
>CM042141.1:108966778-108971778 GCA_023376005.1 Doryteuthis pealeii | reverse complement strand
ATATATATATAATACACACACACACATATATATGTGTATATATGACATATATATATATATATATATATATATATATATATATATATATGACATACACACAAATACGTTTGCACACACATACTCACACACATAAATACATACATATATATCATATCACATGCCCACAAAATTTCAAACAAATGCACATACATCTCTAACACGTGCACGGAACATCTCTCTCTCTCTCTCTCTAATATATATATATATATATATATATATATATATACATATGTGCGTGTGTATTTGATATATATATATCACAACATACACACACATACACACACACATATATATATATATGTATATATCACATACGCACAAACTCACGCTCACATGCACAGGCACACACATTCCTTTGTTTTAGGCAGTGGAATGTGGATGCATTTCACGTTTAGATGGATAAATGGATTTTTTTGCTGGCGTCCGTTAGTCTGTCGAAGAGACCATAAGTCGTCGTCCAGAAAGTCTTGCTTCCTCATCAGAACACAAGTATAAGCAAGGCTTATTGATGGAGAACAGACAGTTACTCAGGCAGCAGATTTTCCCTCTCAAGCCACAAAGATGTTTTCCAAGTGCCGGATTTGTCCTCATGTTTTATTTACAGAGTCTTTTCCAATATTAGGCATGACTGCAAGCAAGCTGAAGTTTGAATTCAGATGTGTTGTTCTTCTAGACTAGTGGCCAACCAAGGCACTCATGCTTATTAATCCAAAAATTGGTGCTCATTGCTCAGTGCGCAGTGCTACGCTACGCTCTGAGTGTTCTGCTTGTGCACCGGGATGTATACCGTAATTGTATACCTTACTCCTTGCATTATACTAGCTACTGGCAAAAAAAATCGGATACTACGAGTTTTAAAAGCGAATTAAGAATAATTAAATCTATTATTAAGGTTAAACTTTGTCTAAATCGATAAGTAGTAACATAATAACCATCATTAAAAAAAAGAAAAATATAATTACATATGCAGTTTATTTTTAGAAGATTTAAAACTATTTGTTTTTGGTCAATTTCGACGCGATCCGCCATTTTGGCTGTTTTTCGATGGTTTTAGGCGCTTGTTTACAATTTTAACGTAACATTTGGGATGGAAAATTTTTTTACCAAAAATCAGGTAATTATCCGATTTTAATGAAATTTTCAGTATTGATTTAACAATTAATGAATTTTATAATGCATTAGTTATTTTATTTCAAAACTTTAATTTAGTATTTTTGCTGTGAAAAATTAATATATAAAATTTATTTAAAATATGAAAATCCTGATGTTAAGTTTAAAATGTTATATTTTTAGATTTTAAAATAAATATCCACTTAAGGCAAACCTCATTTTAGGCGCCAAAATAATAAGTTTTGAAGAAAAACTCGATTGAAAATGTATCCCCTCCCCCTTTTGAGCAGAAAAAAACATCGATGTATAATTTTTTTCTTTTATAAAATAATAGCCAATTAAATAATTATCGAAATGAGCAAAAAAGAAATCTCCAAAACATTAATTATTTTTTTTTTTTACATTTTATTTTTCGATTTTCGGTACTTATTTTCTTATAGAAGCGCAATCGTAAATTTTTTTTTGTTTCTATTCATAACTTCGGTCTTTTATTTCATTATTTATACTGTAATTAGTATAAAAAATGATCAACTTGCAAAACATTTTACGCCCCCAACATAAGGGGGGTCAAATTAAGTGACCTGAAAAAAATTATAAAGTTTTTAAATAAATTAAATAATGCATTATAAAAATCATTCATTGAGAAATGAACACTGAAAATTTCATTAAAATCCGATAATTTCCTGATTTTTTGGTAAATTATTATCTCTAAAGTCATTTTGTCAAAAACATTTTAAACTCCGTTTGCCAGTCCCTACATTATACATCGTGCCCTATGCTTTCGGACCTTGCTCTATGCTTGTGCACGTTGCTCCGTGTCTCGTGCCCTGGGATTGAGCACCTTACTCCGTACTCCGTGCTCACGGGCCTTGTTCCAAACTCGCGCACTTTGCTCGTGCCCTGTGATTACGCATCTTACTCCTTACTCTTTGGTCCTGCTCGTGTATTTTTCCTCGTGCCCGGGATTGTGTACCTTACTCCTTGTTCTATACTCCTTGTTCTGTGCTGTGTCCGTGATTGCACACTTTGCTCCTTGTTCCGTGTTCCATGCTTGCACTTTGCCCCGTGTCCCGTGCACCGAGATTATGCACCGAGATTGTGCACCTTACTCCTTGCTCCGTACTCCATAATTGCAAATCTTGCGCTATGTCCGCGCGTTTTCTCCCGGGATTGAGTACTTTACTCCGTGTTCCGTGTTCCATGCTTGCAGACCTTGTTCCATGCTCCTGCACTTTGTCCAATGCTCCGTGTCCCAGTGGATGCTTGTATTTCCCAAGGGCATAAGTGTAAATTAAAAGCAAACATATCTCACCGATTCCATTTTCTGTGATGGTAACCGTGTCTGAATGTTGTTGGGTTTGTTTGCTGTTGTTTTTTTTGGGTTTTTTGTTTTTTTGGGGGGGTGGGGGTTTACATTAATTGATCGACTGGTGTCAATAGATTTCTAGCCCAGACTTTTGAGAGATCGACCAGTGGAGGAGATAGATTGACAGACCATGTAAGTGCTAAACTTTCTTGCAAATAAATGAATTTATTGTCAATAAACGGCTTGTAAGATTGTGAAGCATCAATCTCCGGAGAGGCGGATGAGTAAGTATCGACAATCTGCATTCGCTATTCTTTTTCTTATGCTTCAAACATTGATCGGACATATTGGAAATCAAATCGGTAGCGTTTCAATTATTAAGTAGACCCAGATAGACATGAAGTGATGTCAATCGGCTAGTAATTACAACGAGTGAACTAAAAAAGAAATTCGGAAATTATGTATACTAGAAAAAAAAGCACCTTCCGGGCGGTGTAAAAATTAATGTTTGAAAGATTTAGAAGGGGTGGGAGTTTAAAGTCAGAGGGTTTGTATCATAGGTAAGTAAAATCATCAAATTTATTAAAGGAGTAAAAAAAAAATAAAACAATTTGAAATGGAAATTTAGTTCTGCCTCCTCAAATAAAAAGTTGCATGCATCTATTAATTATTAATTAGATAATTATTTTGAATATTTTACACATAAATATTACAGAAAATCGTAGGTGTTTATTTATTTGTAAACGTTTTAGTTAAAATCTTGATACTGAAAAAATGACTATTTCTTGTTTGTAAATCATTTTCTTGTAAAATTCTATACGTTAGATAAATTCAAATACATATTAAAATAAAACAAACTAGATGTAGATATATAATTCCGGGCAGGTATTTATCAAAACTTGTTTAAAAAAATAATAATAAGGACCGTCTAAGGATATAAGGCAATTCTTTGTTTCATGTATTGATGATTTTGAGTAATGTTATTGTAAGTAATGACATAGTTTCGGTTACAGACAAATAGAGACCAAATCTCGATTATATATATATATATATATATATATATATATATATATATATATATATAAAGTAAGGGTGGTTAGGACAGGAAGTCAACAAGGCTTGATAACCAAGCTGGTTTGAAAATCGCATAAGCGAGAAACTGCCAGTTATCAAGCGTCATTGACTTAAGGTCTTTTCTACCCTAATTTTGATATACATGCCCAATCAATGATATTGAGCACTCTTTAAGGATAAATATAGGAAATATATTATCAATATTGATTATCTATTATTATACTAAAGCTGAGTTAATCAACTTTTGCTTCCTAAAGGCTTTTTTTACTGTTTGGTTTAATAACACGAAAATTATACTAAATTATTCCTTACTTTTAGGATTGAATTATGTTTGAAAAAAATATGTTTTAATTTATTCTAATTAGTCTTAATTTGCAATTAAGTCAAAAACCAACTAATCTCTTACTTTACTCTGTGTCTATCTGTTTCTTCCCCTCTATGTATCTCTTGACTACCTCCTCGTTATATAATGTTAGTTTCTCTGGAGTGCAGAGAGAGAGAGAGAGAGACGGGAGAATTTGAAATGTATTTCTATGTTAAATTTCACAACCAGCAACCCGTAGCTTAAATGAGGTCAAACATTTCCTTTCTTAGAAAGCTAAAAAAGGATTTTAAGGTTTCGTCCGGGGTATTTTTTTTAAATTTTATTCGATTTGCTAACTCCCTTTTCCCTAATCTCAATCAGAGCTGAATGGGTGACCCAATGGGTCACGTTTTGTCTAGTATATATATATATATATATATATATATATATATATATATCTATATTTAGAAATAAAGAGTGCTCAGTATCGGTGATAGAATATATATAACTAAGGACGTCAATGGTTAAAGATATTTCTTTTATAAAAACAAATTTTTAAAAACAATTAAATAAATAAATAAAATGGCACACGCATATACTTACATACGTTTTAAGTATACATACATTTGCACATATATACCTACAAGTATACCCTCGTGAGGATAAGCGGCTAATGCGGTGCTTTGAAACCAATGGTTAAAAAAACTTTTAATTGTAGAGTACCCTATAACAAATAAATATATATGTCTGTGTGTGTCTATATATATGCATATGCAATTCATAAAAAAATACAAACCACAACTAAACCGAAATTAACTACATACACACACACACACACACACACACACACAAAATAACTTTACTACACAAACATATGATCTACATAATAAAATACACAAACTATGTAATGTGTGTGCATACGTGAATGCATACACATCAATTATATATATATATATATATATATATATATATATATATATGTATGTATATATATAGTCATCCACAGACACCGTGTTTCGACGTATCATGTCTCTTCAGTGTAGCTAGACATTTGTAAGCTACCTACTACCCGATCGATTCAGCATCAGTCGGACAGCTTAACCGCTCGGCTATCGTCACCTAGAGAATGGGAAGGAGATTTTAACTGTTTTAATACACACATCTGTA
>CM042141.1:108941778-108961778 GCA_023376005.1 Doryteuthis pealeii | reverse complement strand
AACAGCGGGTGGGGGTGTCTATCCCTTTTCGCTAGCGCTAGACCAAGGAGATTATTTTGGCATCTGAGGTGGTGTGCCACACCTACCATCAGCTCCTCACTTTATCGCACAAGTCCCTTGCTACTCATACGCTGAGTTGGCGAGGGCCGGTGTCGAACCCGGAACCTTGTGGTTCCTAGTCGGACGCTCTACCAAAGAGCTAAACTGGCCCTGAGATAGATAAATAGATAGATAGATAGATAGATATACTTAGATATTTCTATGTAATATACGTATGCACTGATTGTATGCTACTAACAATAATAGGCTATTCTACAACATCTATTAGATGGTTTGAATAATGCACTTAAGTGTTAAGAGGTTTTCGCTTTTCTAAGAAAGTGTCCAAATCGAAGAGATTCTTCACTCGACATAAGTCTACTCTCTCTCTCTTCGTCCACTGCTTTCTGGACAACTACTGATGTGATCACTTTGATAGCTTAGTTTCTAGAGAGGCTTGAAAAGGATTGAAATATTTCTTTCTTTCTTTCTTATGCCTCTGAGTTTATTATACACTAGCAGACCTACCCAGCATCGCCCGGGATTTTAAAAGTTAAAAATAAATCTTTTAGCTATATTTAAAAATAGATTAATAAGTTTCCTATACATTTTATTAATCTTTATAAAATTTCTTTTTTATGCCTCTAAGTTTATTATACACTAGCAGAGCTACCAGCATCGCCCGGGATTTTAAAAGTTAAAAATAAATCTTTTAGCTATATTTAAAAATAGATTAATAAGTTTCCTATACATTTTATTAATCTTTATAAAATTTCTTTTTATGCTCTAAGTTTATTATATACTAGAAGAGCTACCCGGCATCGCCCGGGATTTTAAAAGTTAAAAATAAATCTTTTAGCTATATTTAAAAATAGATTAATAAGTTTCCTATACATTTTATTAATCTTTATAAAATTTCTTTTTATGTCTCTAAGTTTATTATATACTGAAGAGCTACCCGGCATTGCCCGGGATTTTAAAAGTTAAAAATAAATCTTTTAGCTATATTTAAAAATAGATTAATAAGTTTCCTATACATTTTATTAATCTTTATAAATTTCTTTTTTATGTCTCTAAGTTTATTATATACTAGAAGAGCTACCCGGCATTCCCGGGATTTTAAAAGTTAAAAATAAATCTTCTATATCTATATATAGATTAATAAATTTCTTATACATTTCATTTAATAATTTTTATTTATTTATTTCTTATGCTGCTAAGTTTATTATACACTAGCAGACCTACCTAGCATCACCGGGATTTTAAAAGTTGAAAATAAATCTCTTATCTATATTTAAATATAGATAAATAAGTTTCCAGTATATTTCATTAATGTTTATGAATTTCTTTTTTATGTCTTAAAGTTTATTGTATTCTAGAAGAGCTACCCGACATTGCCTGGGATTTTAAAAGTTAATAATGAATCTCTTATCTATATTATATATTCATAAATAAAAAAAATCTATTTCTATATTTTTTTAATTATCTTTTAATATTTATATATTCTTGTTTTTAAGTTGTTCACTTTTATTATTATTATTGTTTGTATTCTTTCTTTTATTTGCTTTTTATTTACTTTTTATTGTTTTATCCTTTATGAATTTATCTAATTTTTAGTCATTTTTAATTAATTTTGTATATATATTTATTTATACTCTTACTATATTTTTATTTAGCTTTTCTTGTGGAAAATGAGAGGTAAACGGTTTTAAACCCACAGACAAAAATAGGGTGTGTATTTCATTGAACTTTGGTCTTTGGTAGTCACCACCAATTTTCCTTTATTAAAGGGCGTGCTCTCGGTCGTTTTACAAACACACACACATACATACAGACAGACAGACAAACAAAATGTTCCTTTTATATATATATATATATATATATAATATATATATATATATTTATATTTATTTATAATTACAAAGTCGCTCCTACCATTGGTTTCTGAATAACACTTTTTCGGTGTTATTCGTCTTCAGAGGCGTTTGACTTATTAATATTTATATATATATATATATATATATATAGCTTATGAGATCTGTGCGGTAAAGTAAGGAGCTGATGGTAGGTGTAGCGCTCCACCTCAGATGCAAAAACAATCTCCTTGGTCTAGCGCTAGTGAAAAGGGGATAGACTCCCTCGCTTATTGGCTGATACCGACATTAGGCCACCCCAACGACTTTATATATATATATATATATATATATATATATATAAAAGAAACATTTTTTATATATTTTATATATATATATATATATATATATATATATATATATATATTTCATATTTCATATTTTCATATTTCATTTTCTTAGACATTAAATTAATTGAATTTTCCTTCCTTTCTTTCTTCTTTCTTTCTTTTTTTTCTTTCTTTCTTATACTTCTAAGTTTCTTGTACATTTGATTCACTCAAGCTTTCTTTCTTTCTATCTTTCTTTCTTTTTTTTGCCTCTTAGTTTCTTATGCAGAGTGTCCATAAAATCGGTGTGCACTTTAAAGAATTTTGAATTTGAAAGTGCACACGGACTTTGTGGAGCCCTGTATATTTACTTCATTCAATCTTTCTTTCTTTCTTTCTTTCTTTCTTTCTTATCCCTTTAAGTTTCTTATAGATTTAATTCATTCAATCTTTCTTTCTTCCTTTCTTCCTTCTTTCCTTCTTTCCTTTCTTTTCTTTCTTTCTTTCTTTCCTTCTTCTTCTTCTTTCTTTCTTTCTTTCTTTTCTTCCTTCCTTCTTTCCTTCTTCTTTTTTCTTCTTCTTCCTTCTTCTTCCTTTCTTTCTTTCTTTCTTTCTTTCTTCCTTCCTTATTCCTTTCTTTCTTTCTTTCTTTCTTCTTCTTTCTTCCTTCCTTTCCTTCTTTCCTTCTTTCCATTCTTTCTTTCTTCTTTCTTTCCTTCTTTCCATTCTTTCTTTTTTTTTCCTTCCTTTCTTTCTTTCTTTCTTTCTTCTTCTTCTTTCCATTCTTTCTTTTTTCTTCATTCCTTTCTTTCTTTCTTCCTTCTTCCTTCCTTCCTTCTTTCCTTTCTTTCTTCCTTCCTTTCCTCTCTTTCTTTCTTCATTCCTTTCTTCTTCTTCTTCTTTCTTTCTTCTTTCTTTCTTTCTTCCTTTCTTCCTTCCTTCCTTCATTCTTTCCTTTCTTTCTTTCTTTCTTCTTTCTTCATTCCTTTCTTTCTTTTATTCAATCCCCTCTTATTTCTATCTTTACTTCAGCTTTTTTTCCTTCTCCCTTTTGTCTTTTTCTTTATCAATGATCTCAATCTATTTGCTATTCTGTATTTGGATATTCCCATTCCTACACAGCTGCAAAGTCGCTTCCATTTCTTTCTCTAACGTAAACTTCGTAATATAAAAACGTGTCAGGAAGAGAATCTGGAATATCAATCAGAAAACAAGGGAAAATCCATCTAAAGTCGCAATTCTTTGGCTTGAGTTTATTTGATTAGAAAGAAGACAAATGAGGGAGAAAAATAATACATATCTATCTAACTAACCCTTCCGCCACAAGCACGATGGGATACAAGGTAAGTTTTTTTTAAACGAAGTACAATTGAATTCAGGGTTTTACTTCTCCTAGACTAGTTGCTGTACTAAGGTTAGCTCTTTGCCTAACACCCCCCCCCACAGCTGTACCAAATTTGCTTGGTATTTTATACCTGTGTGATATGTCGAAGTTCATTGTGTATTCTCATCAGAACTCATTCTATTCAAATAAAATCCTATTATTATTGTAATCTGAGTCCTTCTGCTCAATTATAATGAACTAAATATCAGTTTCTGTACTTTGCTTTCGTAGTGGTGAGAGAGCCACTGTGAGCAGCTTAACGTAGGCAAACATTTAAAGAGACCAGACTGTCCTACTATTTCGACTATATACGTAAATATTATAAGTATTATAATACATTTTGTACTGTTCATTCTTGACAGGTATTGAAAATTCTTTTTTTGAACTTAATCATTTAACTCCTTTTATTCTATTTAACCCATAGATAGGACCCTAACAGGTACTACCACTCCGAGTCAGAGTGAACCTGGGAGTAATAGCGATGAAGAGTACGCCACACTTCCCAGAGATCAAGAATTGGAACTTCACCATTAACGTCATAACCAGAATACTAAGACTCTCAGCCACCGCCTTCTAGCACATATAGGATCAAAAGTTGGGGCTTTCCATAAGGACAATAGGGTCGGGATAATCATATAAGGGCTAGGGCTTGACGTGATCAGCCGATTGATCTGAGGGGACCTCTCCATCCGCCCGTTTAGCCTAAGTAAGGACCAAAGTGGAGTGTTGCTTGTCTTGGACTGTTTAGCCACAGGATTTCGTCCTTATGTATCACGGGTCGCCACCCACGGTCAACAGACGGTCCCGTTGAAGGGTTTTACCCCTCTACAAAGTTGCAGGGTTTTAATCCTCTTCAAACTTGCAGGGCGCACGTCCTTTTATAAAGGAAAATCGATGGAGACCAGCAACGATCAAAGATCAATACAAATCCTATTTTTATCCTAGAGAGGGTTAAAAACACTTTTACCCTAATTTTTCATAAGAAAAGCTAAATGAAAATATAAGTGTATATATCAATATGTCAAAAAATTAATTCAAAAAATAATTAAAAGTAAAACAAATTAATAAAGGATAATAATAAAAAGCAAACGAAAGACAAAAAATACAAACAAACAAAAAAATAATAAAAACTTAAAAACAACAATATATAAAGAATAAAAGATATTAAAACAAATAAATATCAAAAAAATATTTTTATCAATCTACGAGGGTAATCCCAAAAGTAAGGTCTCCAAAATATTTAGAAATTACAGAAACGTTTATTGTTTATTGTCAATGATGTGTACATCATATCAAAGTTTGAACATAATCCCATTGTAGGTTTTTGGGGACCGCTTGCGTATTTCCTGTTCCCATGATACTCGATCTTTGAATTTCTATATTTTTACGAGGATCCCCCATTCGCTCGCATCGAATCGCAGGGCATGGTCGGCTTTGGTAGGGGACTTGATGAATTTAATGAATAGAACCGGCTCAACCCACCCCGACTGAATGCTGCTACAAGACAAGACAAAAAGAACACAGGGTAGCTCTACTAGTATATTTATAAGAATATGAATAACTCTCTACATTTTTCTCTGTACTTTCTTCTTTTTTTATATCCGTACTTTTATATTCCTGTATTTTTATTGTTTATGTCTATTATTCTCTTCTTTTCTTTCTTTTTCTTTTCTTTCTTTTTTTGTTTGTCCTTTTATTTCTATGCACTTGGGCAGATATGTCAGATTATATGAAAATACAAATCATATCGTATCAAACATGGCAATTTTCCCGCGGCATTAGAACATTTGCACGCGCGCATGCGTCTTTATTCTACTTCCGTTCCGCATTCCTTATACTGTTTATCTTTTCATTTTCTTCTTTTTTTTTTTTAATTTTTTTTTTTTTTTTTGCCATTGTATCTTTTTTTAACTTGTTCACTAACCTTTACCCTATCTATGCTTTCTTTTATTTTTTTTCTTTCGTTTTTTTAATATTCTATTTACACACACACACACACACACTCTCTCTCTCTCTCTCTCTCTCTCTCTCTCCTCTCTCTTCTCTCTCTCTCTCTCTCTCTCTCTCTCCTCTGTTCTTCCTTCCTTCTCTATCTCTCCCCCTCTCTCTCTCTCTATCTATCTATCTATCTCACATCCTGTGTTCTCTCTCTTCTCTCTCTCTCTCTCTCTCTCTCTCTCTCTCTCTCTCTCTCTCTCTCTCTCTCTGTATGTGTGTGTGTGCTCTCTGTGCGCTCTCTCTCTTTCTATTTATCTATCTTACATCCTGTCTCTCTCTCTCTCTCTCTCTCTCTCTCTCTCTCTCTCTCTCTCTCTCTCTCTCTCTCTCTCTCTCTTTTCTTTTCTCTCTTCTCTCTTCTCTCTTCTTTTCTCTCTCTCTCTCTGTTCTTCCTTCTCTCCCCCCTCTCTCTCTCTCTATCTATCTATCTATCTCACATCCTGTGTTTCTCTCTCTCTCTCTCTCTCTCTCTCTCTCTCTCTCTCTCTCTCTCTCTGTCTCCCTTTCATTCTCTCCCTTCTACTTTACTACACCTGCACTGGACGGCGATTGATTGCAAGTTGCAGTATCTAAGTCAATTTGACTAGATTCCTATTTCATGTGGGACTTTAGTTTGTCACGGTTGGAGATTTTGTCGTCTCCATATTTGTCATAAATATTATCCCACTTGAAGAGAAAAGGAAACAAAATGTCGAAGAGTTGTCTTCATTCTAACGTTCAGCCTAGAAGTGTGCAAGCAAATGACGTATCTGTTACGTCATCGTTTCGCTGCTTAAACACCCTGATAAAATTCAATTGGAAATATTAAGGAAGAGCACACAGATACTACACCGAGGCGCTAGTTGTATAATGGTTATCGTCGAGTTCAAATCCTGGACGAATCAAGTTACATTTCACATATATTGGGAAATATATACATGGAACTATTTTCCCTTCACCTATGGGTGAATAGTAGTATATATATATATATATATATATATATATATATATATATATATATATGTGTGTGTGTGTGTGTGTGTGTGTGTGTGTGTGTGTGTGTGTGTGTGTGTGTGTGTGTGTGTATGTATGTATGTATGTGTGTGTGTGTGTGTGTTAGTCTCTCTGTGTGTGTATGTATTTATGTGTGTGTGTGTGTGTGTGTGTGTGTGTAGTCTCTGTGTGTGTATGTATTTATGTATGTATGTGTGTGTGTATGTATGTACCATGCATAATGTTTAGAGTCGTGAGAAATGAACTCATTAACCCGAGTTCATATCCTAGACAAGACTGTTTGCATTTCACATAGCGCTAATACCCTTGGGAAAGGTATGAATCCATATATTCTCCCTTCACCTATAGGTAGAATAGTAGGACAGACTGGGCTCTTTAACCTTGGTATGGCAACCAGTCGCAGAGAAGGAAAACTCTAATTTCTGATCTGTTAAACTCCGCTTAAAATTAGCCATGTGTACCACCTTGGACGTGCGGAGGGGTTGGGTAAATACATACTACACTGATCCTATCCAAAGAACTGGTGGGTGACGTTTTAATCCTAAGTCAACAACACTTTGATCTAGAAGCTCAGCGTAACAGTTTGTGCCGAAAGAAATGGAATCGCTGACCCGATTTCAAATCCTGAACGAAGCTGTTTGCATTTCACTTCGCGATAATACCCTTGGGAAAGGTATGAATCCATCTGTCTCTCAGCTATATGGAGGCGCGTTGCATAATGGTTAGAGTCGTGGGAAATGAACTCGTCGACCCGAGTTCAAATCCTAGACATGGCTGTTTGCATTTCCCATAGCGCTAATACCCTTGGGAAAGATACGAATCCATATATAATCTAGCTATGGGAAATATAGTAGGACATACTGGATAGATAATCAGTCTAGGAGAAGGAAAACATGGAAGTTGAAAAACCTGAGGTCAGTCGTTGATTGGGTTTGTGGCATTCCTTGTGCACCAATTCTTTCCTATCGACAGCGCCAAAAAGTGCAGATTGTCCAACACAAGCCTTCACCACTATAAAAAAAAAACCACTGCGTAGGCTGTTCCTTGGATGAACCCTCATGCGTCGAAATTGACAAGAGAGTCCATTATTTTCACACCATAGTTATGGGTAAATAGTAGAGCAAATTCATATCTTTAGCCTTGGTTAGTGTTGGATTATTTTTGGTATATAAGCCGTGCTGTAATCTACCACTTAAATTTATAGACTAAGCGAGGTCACGTGGTTTAAACCTCAGCCAATCAACAGCCCGAAAAAATGGTTGGTTAACTACTTAATCGACTGATACTGAGAGACGTTCATTTGCAATCATTGACGAAGAACCTGCAAGACTGAGGAGCACCAAGGAACAACCAAAGGATTCTTCACTAAGGATCGCGCTCTTCTTAACACAAATGATCTCCGCTGGACAAGCGCTCTTGCTTGAAACCTAAAGGATGACCACAAAAATCGTAACAGTTAAGTCTATGAGATTTTTAAAAAACTTTGAATTCAAATCAGCTGTACTCCACTTAGAAATTAACATTGTATTATATCTTGCTCATGACGAGGGGGTGGGTAGATACATGTACTAATCCTAGAGGGCCGGGCTGTTACTTTAATTTTAGACGCATACACTCAGACCTAGGCAAACCATACTGTCGGCTGCACCTATGCAGAGGGGTAACACCCCCCTAATGTGGCTACCTGTTGGCCGTGGGTGGCGACCCGTAATGCTGAAGGACGAAATCCTGGGGACTGAGCAGTCCATGACATGCAGCACTCCACTTTGGTCCTTACTTGAACTAGACGGGCGGTCGGAGAGGGCCCTCCGATCGGTTGGTCTTGTGAAGCCCTAGTATCTATGTGATTGTCCTGGCCATATTGCCGTAAAGAACAAACCACCAACCATTTTTATTATATATGTGCTAGAAGATGGTGGCCAAGGATCTTAGCGTCATGGATATGGCGTTAAACTGCATCTAGTGGTGAAGTTCCAATTCTGGGCTTTGGGGGAATGTGGACTACCCATTCATCGCCATTAATTCCATGTCTACTCTGACCCGGAATGGTAGTACCTGTTAGGGTCCATGGGTTAAATAGAAAAAAATTGAGCTTTAAAACGTGTTTAAAAATAATTGAGTTAAAAGTTTTTTGAAGACCCATGAAGAAGAATTTAAAAAATGTCTTTGGCATAAAATAACCCAACAAGGGTTGACATGCCGTAAAAACCAACCAACCAAAACCCCAAAATAAATAGATTTAAACTTGGATTGTCAGGTTAAGGATTTACTCTGTATACACTTTATCATCTTCAGTTATTTAAAAAAAAATAAAACATCTATCACTGTTCAGACAACACTTTTTTTCCATCCTAATGTCCTGATGAAAGTTTAATAAAAACCGAAATGTTTTAACGTTGACTTCACCATCTAAAAAAAATCATCATTTTTGGAGTATTTTGTTTTTCAGTTTTGTACATAGAAAGAAAGAAAGAAAGAAAGAAAGAAAGAAAGAAAAAGAAAGTAAAAATCCGCTGTGTTTTCATGCGTTCCAAACGAGTAAAATTTGGCTGTGTTTTTTTGTTTGTGTTTTTTGTTTTTTGTTTTAGCTTTTTTTTTTTTAACCATTTACGATGGCCTCTTCAACTTTAACCATGCGATACATTTACATAAACCTCCGCCTTATTTTACCGCACGCTAATAAACAATTTGAACATTCATTTCTTTCATTGATTTTTTTGATTTCTTGTTATTAAATATAACAAGAAAAACAGTTGGTCGCTATGTCCATTGATAATTATTGCAGACAGAGGCTGATTATTCATTCATTCAATTCAACATAAAACATAAAATAAAGGAAATATTTTTAAAGAAAATGGTCAACAAGGCACCTTTTCACAGTTTTTTTCGCCGCCATTTTGACGTAAATCTGACGAACGAATGAGAATTGAATTAGAAGCAATTTATTATAAGCAATCTAATTGAATAAATTTTTAGCTCTTATTGCTTTCAGCTATAAAGTATCAATTATAATGAGTCATTTAGAAAAGGGATAATTTAAAGAAAGAGTCATGAGTCTGCTAAATGAGTTTGCAGCCTCGTAAGTGAGATTTATCTCCTAATCTATAACAAATAATACAGAAATATTAGTCATAAGTTTAATATATGAACATTTCGACACGTATTGTTTATGAGTTCTTGCCCTTTGTGGCAGTGTGTCTCTGTGATGTACACTGGACCCCTAAAGAAAGTAATGTGGGTTAATAAGTGTAGTGTCGCGGATATGGAGCAATAGGTATAGTTGCGGAGCTACAAAAGTGAAATAAATGCGATTGTAGTTGAATATTAGTTTAATGAAAGAACTAGGTTTCTCATCATCATCAAGGCATGCCGACAGCACATATTCCTTTGACTCTCTCTCTCTCTCTCTCTCTCTCTCTCTCTCTCTCTCTCTCTCTCTCTCTCTCTCTCTCTCTCTCTCTCCACACACACACACTCGCCATCCGTCCCTATCAGTCATCTGTCTTAGTAATGGGTCTTCTAGAGAGCATCCAGCTTCCTCTCAGAAATTAACAGCCGAAACTGGTGTTGTGTCCATGACCTCTCCCCCCCCCCCCTCTCTCTCTCTCTCTCTCTCTCTCTCTCTCTCTCTGTCTCTGTCATCAGTAATTTCTTTTTGGTTTTCTTCTAGATACAACATAAATAACTATAAATTAATCCTTCACACCTATTTCTCAAAAGGGATATCAATGTCACTTAAGACCCTATTACAACAGAGGCTCAACTGGAAATCAGTTTGTTCGCAAGTCGTCCAGCACTTATTAAAGTTTCCCAGTTTACGTAGGAATGGCCAAAAACACCAGCAATGTTTATTGAAAATAAATATGGAGCAGCCAGTGAGGATCGATCTCGTTATTCATTAATAATGTATCTGCAAGACTAGCTTGCTAACCATTACACTACGACGGGAGCTTTCTTATGTCCAACCTTTTTGCCACAGGTAGGATGTGACACAAGATC
Organism: Doryteuthis pealeii; assembly: GCA_023376005.1. Lineage (NCBI taxonomy): Eukaryota > Metazoa > Mollusca > Cephalopoda > Myopsida > Loliginidae > Doryteuthis > Doryteuthis pealeii. The sequence continues at coordinate 108,951,183 of CM042141.1, read as the reverse complement.
TCAAGTATGGGGCAGCGAGGCAGGATCGAACTCGCTATTCAGTTCGCCTAAGAAATTGACCATGTTCCACATTCTGTTCGTCGGGAGGAGTTGATAAGTATATGGTAAATAGTAATTGATCTGCAAGACGAGCTAGCTAAGCATTACACTACATCTTCATACACCCAACCCGTTCGCCGCGGGTAGTATATAACACAAGGTAGCAAGTTTGAGGTATCTAGCGAGGCTTGAACTCGCAATTCAGTAATAATGGATCTGCGATACTAGCTCGCTAACCATTTCACAAAAAAAAAAAATGAAACGTGAAATATGCTAATTTATTTGATATCAAAATTGTTTGGATTTTTTGTCCAAATTTATAATTTAGAAATTTGCATTTAGAAATTTGCATTAAAATTTGCATTTAAAATTTGCTTTTTAGAAATTTGCATGTATGAATTAGACATCAAAATATCTATAATTAGATTGTTTAAAAGCTATTTCAATTTTCGTCTCGTTCAAATCCATCCTCATCCTCGCCGTCTGCGACTCTAACCCGAGTAAGGTCACAGCATCACAGACTTTTTACAACGGAAGTAACGTACAGGAAGTTCAAATGGCAAACCGGAAATAATATGGTCTGCAACCGAGATGATAGGTTTTCTACCATTTAACTATTACGTGTCGTCTGGTTCTCAGCATTACAAAAATTATATATATATATATATATATATATATATATATATATATATATATATATATATATATATATATATGGCTACGGAAATGTCTAGCTCTTTTTTGTTCTGTGTTCTGCGTAACCAGCAACAGTAGCCGGGCTAAATGCCGGCTGAGCCCGGCAACAGACAAGCAAACCGCATCCGGTGGCAGTGTTGTCTACTGAATTTTGCATCATTAAAATCTCATCTGATTCGAAGGTCACGCTAAGTTTCGGTAAAGATTCACTAGGAAGATGAGTGTTTAGCTACATATTCAACTAAGAACTGTTCCGATAGGCGATAACTACCTCAAACGACACTTCAGATATTTCCGCCTGAAAATGGTGTAACTAAAACCAATTCAAAAAGAGAGAGAAAAAATAGCTGGGTCCATTGTGGCAGCAGAAGAGTTTTATCTGTTTTTTTGTCATTGGATTTGTTTCGTTTTGCTTTGAGGTATTTTTTTTTTTGTTGTTTGTTTTTTTTTTTCTTTTTTTTTTTTTTTTTTTTTCATTAGATTACAACTTATTGCATTTCGATTTCTTAAACGGAAAAAATAATAATGCAATTATATATATATATGTATATATATATTTTTTAAGAATTCTTTAAGAATTTTAGACCATATGACCTTTAGGCACCCCTTTTGCGAAATCGATTCATAAGGACATATTTTCCATTTACACCGTCAAAATCCAGTTGTTTGTTAGGGGTTATGGTTATGGTTAGGGTTATGGTTAGTTTTATAATTTCAAAAAAACTCTAAAAATCATCTGTTAACAAACAACGGGATTTTGACGGTGTAAATGGAAAAATGTCCTTATGAATCGATTTCGCAAAAGGGGTGCCTAAAGGTCATATGGTCCAGAATGTAAAATATATTTTCTCTTAAAGTCCGTTATGAGTTATTTCCCTTGCAAACTGGTCATATTTATTAAAAAAACTGTTTTCTTCGTTACATAATGAAAGAGAAATACTAAAAGATACAGAGTTAGAAAAAGACATTCGTGTGAATGTGGACCCTGAATTAAAATTTTCCAAACCCATAGAAATACAAGTAAATAAAGCAAACAAGATATTAGGATTAATACGGAGGTCATATGAATACACGGATAAAAAAATGCTGAAAAATGTATTCATTGCATTGGTAAGACCTCATTTGGAATTTGCTAATGTGGTTTGGAGTCCAAGACTAATCAAGGACATAAAATCCATTGAAGGAGTTCAGAGAACTACTAAGGTAGTGAATGATTTAAAAACCCATTCATATGAAGAAAGACTTAGAAACATTGACATACCAAGTTTGGTTTATCGACGTACAAGAGGGGGTATGATTGAAGTCTACAAATATGCACATGGTTTTTATTCAACGAACTTTGACCTACTAAACATTGCTCAAAATAACAATATCAGGGGACATAAATTAAAACTCTTAAAAGAATTTTGTAAAGCAAATGCAAGACAAAATTATTTTAGTAACAGAGTGGTGAATACGTGGAATAAATTACCATCATCAATAGCGAATGCCCCATCTCTAAACTCCTTTAAGGTAATGCTAGATAATCTGTGGAAAGATTATAAATATTCTGTGGAATTAAGATGAATGTTTATAAGGAACAGCTGACAGGTCTCAGACCTAATATACTAGCTGAAAAGATATCATTATAACAGATTAAGAAAAACTTAACAAACCGTCATTTAGCTATAATAGATTTATTTCGACCAGAACTCAATATGAGCCTAGTCTCATCAGATAGCATTAACACAAAGACTGAGAAAAACAGGATTTGAAAGTATGAATATTGCTCTGTATATAATTAGTTTATTAGTTATTCTACATTGAGCTCTCTTGTGGATTTGTATAAATTCTTGTATAAAACTATAATTTTGCATCTACATGAGCATACATTGTGGATGTACAGTGAGATTTTGATGATCCCAAATTGAATCATCCCCTACATGTCAGCCAGTTGGATTATTTTATCTATCTATCTATCTATCTATCTATATATATATATATATATATATATATATATATATATATATATATATATATATATATATCTGATGAGTCTAATTTTTGTATATATATATATATATATATATATTATATATATTATATATTATATTGTTCAATATCAGCGAAGTTATATATATATATATATATATATATATATATATATATATATATATTATATATATATATTATATTATATTATTATATAAGTTATAAATATATATATATATATATTATATTGTTCAATATCAACGAAGTTATCAAATGTTTTCACTTTAACAGCATTTTGTGGTGTTTTCATATCTTTTATATTATAATATATATATATATATATATATATTATATATATATATATATATATATATATTGCATTATGTATTTGTGGGAAAATAATTTTTGGGTTGTAATTCGAAGCATGAAAATGAAAGAAATGAGGGAAATAAATGAAGAAAAAAGTTGAATGTTATGTACTAAGTTCCATTTATATTTCTGATATTTCGAAAGACCCCATCTTTCTTTTACAAAGAAAACTAGATGAGAGCTACACAAGGATGCTGCATGTTGTCTTGAACAAATCTTGGAAGTAGCACTACACAAAAAAGTAGCTCAATGGCTACTTACCTCCTATCACACAAACTATCCTATAAGACAAATAATACATGATGGACATTGCTGGAGAAGCAAAGATGAACTCATGAGTGACGTTTTCACCAGCGTATGCCGACCAGCAAAAACCTACACCAGTCAACTCTGTGCGGATTCTGGGTGATGCCTTCCAAGGTCGACGACTGATAAGGACGGTTGGTGAAAGAGAGTTATGGATATCCGTGCCGTCAGCGTGACATGATGATGATGATGATGGTGATGATGATGATGATGATGATTTATATTTCACTGGAAGCCGCAGTCCCAATTCTTTAATGTTGGGGGTTCTTGAGGGCACATCTGCCGAAATGTTGGGTATTTGTATTTTACAATAAAAATGAGAACAACTGTCCAAAAAATTAAAATAATGCATATTATAAAGCCTAATATCAAAATTTCAGACAAATATGCTTCGATATCCCGCAGAAACTATTACAGATGAGGACAATAGTCCGTAAACTCAAAATAATACATATTATAAAGCCTCATATCAGAAATTAAGACAACTATATTCTGATATCCCCCAGAAACTATTACGCATGAAGACAAAATTCCGAAAAATGAAAATAAAAAAAGGAAATATAAAAAATTCAGACAACTATACTCGGATATCCCGCAGAAACTATTAACAGTCCGTAAAATCAAAATAATACATGAGAAAGCCTCAAATTAGAAAAAAAAAGAATAAAAATAATGCATATTATAAAACCTCATATAAAAACTTTCAGACAAATATACTTCGATATCCCGCAGAAATTATTACGGATACAGACTACACAGATGCCTAAAAAGGTTGTTTACTTTATTTCATCATCATTGTTAAAACCAATAAACTTTTCTTTTTTTAAATTTATATTGATATGACAGCTGTCAAAATATAATAAAATCGAACTAAAAGTTTGGAACAGACAAGTTTTCGCCGCCATTTTGACGTAAATCTGACGAACGAATGAGAATTGAATTAGAAGCAATTTATTATAAGCAATCTAATTGAATAAATTTTTAGCTCTTATTGCTTTCAGCTATAAAGTATCAATTATAATGAGTCATTTAGAAAAGGGATAATTTAAAGAAAGAGTCATGAGTCTGCTAAATGAGTTTGCTGCCTCGTAAGTGAGATTTATCTCCTAATCTATAACAAATAATACAGAAATATTAGTCATAAGTTTAATATATGAACATTTCGACACGTATTGTTTATGAGTTCTTGCCCTTTGTGGCAGTGTGTCTCTGTGATGTACACTGGACCCCTAAAGAAAGTAATGTGGGTTAATAAGTGCAGTGTCGAGGATATGGAGCAATAGGTATAGTTGCGGAGCTACAAAAGTGAAATAAATGCGATTGTAGTTGAATATTAGTTTAATGAAAGAACTAGGTTTCTCATCATCATCAAGGCATGCCGACAGCACATATTCCTTTGACTCTCTCTCTCTCTCTCTCTCTCTCTCTCTTCTCTCTCTCTCTCTCTCTCTCTCTCTCTCTCTCTCGTCACACGTCCCTATCGGCCATCGCCCTTGGTGATAAGTCCTCTAGATGGCATCCAGTGTCCATACTAAAATGATGGATGTAAATATTTACTGGTCAGCCAATACTGTTGTGTCCATACTCTCTCTCTCTCTCTCTCTCTCTCTCTCTCTCTCTCTCTCTCTCTCTCTCTCGTCACACGTCCCTATCGGCCATCGCCCTTGGTGATAAGTCCTCTAGATGGCATCCAGTGTCCATACTAAAATGATGGATGTAAATATTTACTGGTCAGCCAATACTGTTGTGGCCATACTCTCTCTCTCTCTCTCTCTCTCTCTCTCTCTCTCTCTCTCTCTCTCTCTCTCTCTCTCTCTCTCTCTCTCTCTCTCTTTCTCGCCTAACGTCCCTATCGGCCATCGCAGATATGGGACAATGGGTATAGTTTGGGGTAACAAAAGCGAACTAAATGTGATTTTCGTCAAAAATTATTTTAATGAAAGAAATGGTTTGTATTATCTTGATTTTTCGGACTGTTATCCGCATCTTTATTGTTATATGCACAACCTTCGGCTGATGTGACTTCCGGCCTTCTTTGGGTAATTTTTTTGGGGGACCTTCTTATCGAACTTGGGAGCCTTCATGTTATTCGGGAGCCTTCACGGAACTTTGAACCGAACCCTTTATCTATTCCGTCAGGGTAGATTGTTCTCATTCCATTAACCAACAATTGTTAAACTATGTTAAGTATTCTATGTTATTTTCCACCGAAACGTTAAAGAGGATAACAGACCGAAAGATCTGAATAATATAAATGAAAGAAAAGGGTTTCTCATCATCATCAAGGCCTGCTGACGTCACATATTTCTTTGACTCTCTCTCTCTCTCTCTCTCTCTCTCTCTCTCTCTCTCTCTCTCTCTCTCTCTCTCTCTATCTATCTATCTATCTATCTATCTCTATCTACCTATCTATCTATCTCCCCACAGACACTCGCCATCCGTCCCTATCAGTCATCGGTCTTAGTGATGGGTCTTCTAGAGAGCATCCAGCTTCCTCTCAGAGATTAACAGCCGAAACTGGTGTGTCTATGTGTAGGAGTCCATAGGAGAAAGTCTCATGAGTTCATCCTTACTTCCCCAGCAGTACTCAGCATGTCTTGTTCGTTTTACTAGGACGGTTTGTGAGATAGGAGGTAAGTTACCATACAGCCGCTATTTTCTAAAAGCTAATGTGGATTAAGTGCAGTGTCGGGCATATGGAGCAATAGGTATTGTTGTGGAGTCATAAAAGTGAATTAAATGCAATTGACGAAGATAAGTTTAATGAAAGAATCGATTTTCTCATTATCATAAAGGCGGGCCGACAGCATAGATTCCATTCTCTCTCTCTCTCTCTCTCTCTCTCTCTCTCTCTCTCTCTCTCTTGATAGGTACGAGGGTGAGTCAAAAAGTAATGCCATTTTGTTTAGGACAGGTATAATTACCAACACAGGAACGTGTAGCATACATCAAAATAAATCTGGTCCTCTGTGGATCACACCCCTACTTCCCACATAGTCACCATTTCTCTCAATAGCAATGTTCCACCTTCGAATGAGAGCATGTATCTCTGCCCTGTAAAATTCTCTTGACTGTTCTTTGAGCCACTTCTTCACAATAGATTTCATTTCCTCGGCCCAGAAATAATGTTTGCCTCTCAAACCCTCTTTCATGGGTCCGAATAGATGATAGTCTGAAGGCGCTAAATCTTGTGAGTAATCTGTAGTGAAGAAGTGGCTCAAAGAACAGAATTTTATGTGGCAGGGATACATACGAAGGTAGAACATTGCTAATGAGAGAAACGGTAACTATGTGGAGAAGTAGAGATGTGATCCACAGAGGACCAGCTTCATTTTGATGTATGTTACATGTTCCTGTGTTGGTAATTATACCTGTACTAAACAAAATGCCATTACTTTTTGACTCACACTCGTAAATCGTTGTCCTGAAGTTTCCTCTCAGTTTTATGTCTTCTGCTTTTAACAAAATATTTCCTCGTTTTCTGCTATTATCTTAATGAAATCCTTTCATCCTTTTATTCTCCCACTTTCTACGACTTCTTGTATTGTGACATTGTTGGAGGCGTGTGGTGTAATGGTTACCGTGGTAGGAAATGAACACGACGAGTTCAAATCCTGAACGAGACAGTTTGCATTTCACAGCGCTAATACTCATGGGAAAGGTATGAATCCAACGTTTCTCCTTCCATCTATGGAGAAATAGTAGGGTAAACTGGGCTCTTTAACCTTGGTTCGGAAACCAGACTAGGAAAATGAAAACTCAGAATTCAAACATGTTGAATTCAGCTTAAGAAATTGACCTTGTGTAACATCCTACTCGTGCGGAGGGGTTGGTAAATACATATATTGCGATACTATTATATGTTCTAAAATCTTTCCTCACTTCCTGCTCATTCTTATATATAATAATGGAACATATGTTTTCAGCTTTTAAAAATACTAGTACAAAATTAAAAAAAAACACCCTCCGGGTGATGTAAAAATAGATTTTTGAAACATATTGCCTAAGAGGTGGGAGTAAAAAATTCAATGCCAGCGAGTTTGTACCCTAAGTAAGTAAAATCATCAAATTCATTAAAGGATTAAAAAATAAAACAATTTGAAATGTAAACTTTAAATATGTATTAAAATAAAACAAACTATATATAGATATATAATACCAGTCATGTATTTATTAAAACTTGTTTTAAAAAACAACGAGGACTATCTAATATTGCATGTTCAAATTTTGAGTGTATCTATTGTATGTTATGACGATTTTGGTAATGTGACGTAATCAGTGACATAATTTTTGTTACAAACAAAAACCGGAAGCGAATCTCCATTATTAATAGATTTTTTCGTAGTTTTATTTAGTAGCATTCCCTCACTTCCCGTAACTTCTTACATTATGACACTATAAGCTTTTCTGTCCCTAGATGCACATTTTTAGATGCAATAATGCATATGCGTGTAGATACGGACGCATCTATATAAGTATGTGTATGGAGGCGCATGGTGTAATGGTTACCATCGTATGAAATGGACACAGCGAGACGAGTTCAAACCCTGGACAAGGCTACTTGCGTTTCACATTACGCTAATACCCTTGAGAAAAGTATGAATACAACCATTCTCCATCCTGCTAAGAAAAATAGTTGGACAGGTTAGGCTCTTTAACCTTAGCTAGCCAACCAGTCTAGAAGAAAGAAAACTCAGAATATAAAACCTGTTAATCTCCACTTAAGAAATTGACCATGTGTCACATCCTGCTTGTACGGAAGGGTTGGGTAATACACACACACACACAGATATATATATATACATATATACATATATATATATATATATATATATATATAGAGAGAGAGAGAGAGAGAGAGAGAGAGAGATAGATATAGATAAGCATGTGTAGCGAGAGGAGAAATTAATTACCTCGTGAGACTAAGCGGTTGTGCACGAGACTTGTGTCCAAAATGTCTGCTTTTCTCTTATAAGTGGTTAAAGAGAAGGTGGAGTGAACTGTACTGCCCAACAGAGAGATTGAACTCACAACCTCCAGGTTATGAGTAATGTCTTTTTATAAGCATTATGTCACCCATACTGGTTGGCCAGTGAAGTGAGATAAAAACCAAGGGAGGTTCTCTCGAGAAGACTTCTGGAGAATCTTTGCCACTCTATTGCCACTTTTTTTACCAGATGGGAAGGCAGAGCTTGGAATAGAAAGTTTTTCAGACTTTATATATATATATATATATATATATATATATATATATATATATATATATATATATATATATATATGATAAAGGGAGATGTCAGTTTTATTTTCATTTTCGCGTAATCTAGAAGAGAATTTATCTGTTGCACCCTATATATTACATATATACTCATTTTTATTCACCCTAAGCGGAATTTAATGTTTCATTCTCCTAGACAGGTTACCCTACCAAGGTCAAAGAGTCTAGTCTGCCCTGCTGTTTTACTCTGTTTTACCCATAGCTGGAGGAAGAATAGCCGGATGTATACCTTAACCAAGAGTAGGTATTTATTTATTCGTCACAGGTAGGATGCAACTCAAGGTCGTAATCATGCAGCATCCAGCGAGGATTGAAGTCGCTTTTCAGTAGCAATGGATCTGCGAGACTTGCTGGCGAACCATTACATCACGATGGAACGCCTTATCTTTCCCAAGGGTACTAACTCTTTGTCCAGTAGCATGCCAACGTCGTGATCCCAGGGAGTGGGAGGAGGGCAAAAGCGCGCCCCGGTGCCACCTCCAGCGGCCAATAAATACTGATTCAGATTTTTCAAAGCTTCACATGTCAACCCATTTTCGAATTCTATGCATTTATAGTTCAGTAGTACAGTTGCAAAAGTTAGGTAATATATTTCAACTAGCGGGACACGTAGAATTTCCGCGAAACGAAACAAGAATCAAGATGAGCCTATTAAGCCAGAAACGATGATTTGCAATTCCATTACAAATTATAAATCCCATCAAAATTACCAAAATGTCTCCCGTAATTCACAATTTTAATATTAC
>CM042141.1:108891778-108934278 GCA_023376005.1 Doryteuthis pealeii | reverse complement strand
TCAAGTTGTAGCTGAGTTGTTTTCGGTCATCATTTCATTTTGTCTTTCATTAAAGTCCGACATCTTTTTTTTTTCTTTTATCTGATAGACGAGACCTGTCAGTTTTGTTTCACATCTGATTCCGAAAAAGGGAAAAAAAAAAAAGGAAAAGAAAAAAAAGTATGTAATGACTGTCGAGGACAAACGGTAGATATGATTATCAATCAATACGAGCCATAATCTAACGGCGAACTGAGGATGCTCCTCCATCCCCTCTCTCTCCCCAGTCATATCAGATTTTGTTCAGTCTCTTTTTAGCCACGACAAAAGTATCAACATAATTGAGTGCGTACGAGTGTGTGTGTGTGTGTATGTGTGTGTGTGTGTGTGTGTTTGTGTGTGTGTGTGTGTGTGTGTGTGTGTCTCACAAAGATAATCCTGTAAACCAAATTTCTTCAGTGTGTGTAAGTATATATATATATATATATATATATATATATATATATGCATACGTTTCTCTCTCTCTCTCTCTCTCTCTCTCTCTCTCTTCTCTCTCTCTCTCTCTCTCTCTCTCTCTGTGTGTGTGTGTGTGTGTGTGGATTCTCTTTTTATTTTCACTGCTTTCTCTTTTGCTCTCGTTACTGTCTGTCAGTATGTCTGTCTGTCTGTCGGTCACACACACACACACACGCACACATACACACACACACTTGGATAGACAAAGAGAGAGGGAGAGAAAGAGAGAGGAAGAGTGGATGCTTCTATACTTTTTCCTCTTTCTGTACTCCAGCATGTACTTATAAACATTCTCTTTGTCTCTGCTGTCTGTTTCTCTCTGTCAGTCAATATATCTGTCTGTCTGTCTGTCTTACTCACACAGACACACACATACGCATGCACACACACACTAAGTGCTTCTATACTTTTCACTTTCTTAACTCAAACATTCACATATATACATTCTCTCTTGTCTTTGCTCTCTGTTTCTGTCTATCTGTCTGTCTGTCTCTGTCTCTCACTGACATAGAAATAGAGAAAAAGAGGATGTGTGTGTTTGTGTGTGTGTGTGTGTGTGTGTGTGTGTGTGTGTGTGTGTTTCTTTACTTTTTTCCTTTCTGTACTCAAACGTTGTTTCTGTCTATCTATCTGTCTCTGTCTCTCATTAACAGAGAGAGATAGAGAGTTTGTGAGTGTGCGTACGTATGTGTGTGTGTGTGTGTGTGTGTGTGTAAATGTTTTTCTATACGCTTTCTCTTTCTGTACACAAACACGAACATATACACATTCTCGCTTGTCTTTATTCTCTGCAAATTTGCAATTAGTTTGGGTCTGCTATATACTGATATATTTGGTTAAAATGCTGTAGAGTTTGGTTGTAAATGATACCCAATAATATCCGTTTTGAATGACGTAATAAAATCCTGGTAAGTACTTTAGAAGAAAGCTAAAGCTCTGAAGGGTATGGAGTACCCCTTCACTTTCTATAAAAAATAGTTGAGGTATGCATATTTATTTATTAATTACCGCTCGCGTTTTTTTACCGTCATCTCAACGACACTTAATACAAATAATCATAACCTCCTTAGAACATTCTTGATAATTGTTCAATGTAGAACCGAAAGGCATTCCATCGTGATGTAATGGTTCACCAGCTAATCTCGCAGATGTAGAAGTTATCCCCCAGATATAGAAACAAAACAATACTCACCGTCGCAGTGGGATTCTAACTACCGTCGAGTTAGCAGACATGAACAACATGCAAGCTGTAACTTAAATACAGTCCCTGCATGCTGCTGGCACAGTGCAGACTGAGGGCTGAAGTGTGGGTACTTATCCATATCATTACTCACCCTGAATATCATCAGCCAATCAAAACCCAGAAAGTGAACTTGCCAGAGTTCATAATGGAATAACCCAAAGCTCTATATAAACCACCTGCCAACACTCTAGAGGTTGTTTAGAGTTCAACTTGTAACAGAGCTGAACACTTGATAAAATCCAACAGCAGATCCACTGCTACTGAAAAGTGATCATTACCATTACTCCCGGGTCCACTTTGACCCGGAGTTGTAGTCCCAGTTATGGTTTAAATAGAAGAAAAACGAGTTTTAAAACGTGTTTAAAAAAGATTGAGTTTAAAAAAAGAAAATTGAATACCCAACAAAAATGAATCAAATAAAATGTCTTTAAAAATGTCTTTAATAAAATAACCCAAGGGTTGACATGCCGTAAAATCCGACCCACCAACGTCATTAGAAATATTAAAAATAAAAAATAAATCATCATCATTATCATGTCGTGCAGGCAGCACGGATATCCATGATAATCTTTCGACAACCTTCCCTATCATTCATTGCACCTGAGAGTTCTTCCTCGCTGCAGCCAGCATCTTTACATAGATGGTCAATGTAGGTCCTTGCTGGGCGTCCCAAACTAGCATGTCCATGTGTTGGCTTCCACAGGAGAACATCGCTTATGAGTTCGTCCTTGCTTCTATAGCAGTGTCCTGCATGTCTAGTCCGTCTCACTCGGATGATCTGTAAGATAGGGGAAAATAATCTGAATTCTGTAGTATTCAACGAAAATTGTTTAAATCTCTTGTCTGGTTTATTCTATGTTGACCTCTTCCTTTAACCCTGGTATTCTTTTTTATTTTTTTATTTATTTATTTTTTTTTTTTTGTAATAGAAAACAACATCAGAAATTTCATTAATAAATTATAATTTTCATCTTTCTGTTCTTTTAAGATCATGGCTCCGGACCCTCCCGAGTTAAGCTTTGTGGCCCTTCGATTGAAAAGATTGGTGACTCTCGTTTTAGACGTTAACTTTTGACCTGAGCATAGAACTGTCCCTAGGTGGTCACATGGCACACAAAATTTTGAAAATATAGTTTAAAATCTATCCCGGTAAGATATTTTCCCATTGAATAATATTCTGGTAAAAAGCAATTTTCTCAGAGAAAATTAGATTCAACCACTTATGACAGTTTTTCTATTACCATATAAATTTAATAAGCTTAACACAGTTTCGTATAAGACAACAAGTCTACTGAACGTATTGAGAATTGAATACAATATTAACCATAATACTCTGCAAAACTGGATTCCTTACCACTGTAGACCGCCCTATCGGCTGGGACTGTAGATGGTGACCGTGATGCTTAAGAACGGAATCATGGTGGCTGAGCAGTCTATGACATGCGACACTTCACTTTTGCCCTTACTTATTAGGCTAGACGGGCGGTCTGAGAGGCTCTCTCTGATCAATCGGCTAGTCATGTCAATCCCTAGCACCAATAGTATTGTTCCAACTGTATTGTCCTAATGAGGGGCTTCTCACGGATGTATGGAGAAGATTATATAGACACGTTCCCCCATTACATCTCACATTATACTTTGATCTATCTCTCTCTATCTCTCTCTCTCTCTCTCTATATATATATATATATATATATATATATATATATATAAAGGAAAAGTTGACTTACCGGTGAATTTGGTCACGATGGCTAGTAAGTGTGGAATTCAGAGGGGTAAGTCAGCGATATAACAAATACAAAGTGCTCAATACTAAGTAGAGTAAATTTATTATAAAATGGGTACAAGAGATAATCTACTCGAGTTTCACCATAAGGATCTTCAGGGTTAAATCCACTGAATTAATCGAGACACCGATTAATAGCAGTCGATCTCACGTGTGCGGTCATTATATATATATATATATATATATATATATATATATATATATATATATATATATTTGGTGGAGATCCCCCAAAAGGTTTTGAAAAAAAATAAAGAATTGTGTATGGAAGCTTAAAAGGACCGTATATGGTTTAAAACAAAGTGGTCGTTCCCGGAATAACACCTTTCATAATTACTTGATTGACCAGGATTTTAAACCCTTTATTATAGACCATTGTATGTAAGAGAGTCGATATGGCGGCCTAAAGTCGGTATCAGCCAGTCAGCGAGGGAGTCTATCCCCTTTTCAATAGCACTAGACCAAGGAAATTGTTTTAGCATCTGAGGTGGAGCGCCACACCTACCATCAGCTCCTTACTTTACCGCACATACCCCTGTGCTACTCATACGCTGAGTTGTCGAGGACCGGTATCGAACTAGGAACCTCGTGGTTTCTAGCCGAACGCTCTACCGACTGAGCTAACCCGGCCCCTATACTAGGGATATTAACAATGAAACGTCAATCGTACTGGGAAAAACCCGTAATCCACCAACGATCAAAACATATTGATATAAAACATCAATTTATTAGGGATGAAATTAATAAAGGGGGCAATATTCTTGGAGTATATTGAATCAGAAAATTATATTGCGGATCTATTTTCAAAACCAGTGAGTAAAATAAAACTGAATACTTTCAAAAATGATATCATAGGGACCCAATCTTAAATAAGCTTGTAATTTTACCCTGTTGGTGCGGGTTGTAGAATACGCTGACTGCCTCCCTGCAGGGGGTAAAATCACCCCAAAACGGATGTCTTTGGCAAGACATTAAACTAGCCAAAACTAAATTACTAAAATTACTAATTGTATTTCTGTATTGTATTTTTCTATTTTTTCTGGTAATATCTAGTGCCTGAGGTGCCCTCTTTACGGAGGTAATGCCAACAAGGCAAGGAAAAAAAATTTGGGGTGGGGGCACGTTGTCTAATTGTTATCGTCGTAGTAAATAGACTTGGCGAGCCAATTTCAAATTCTGGAAGAGATTTCTTGTATTTCCCTGCATGCTAATACCCTCGGGAAAGGTCAGAGATTGGTCTTTACTAGTGTTACTATGTAACCCAGTACAATCTGTCATATATTACTTTTTACTCCGTCGCGAGCAGGATGCAACACAAGATCAATTTTTAAGTGGGGCACAGCTGGTTGGAATTCAGAGTTTTCCTTCTAGAACGATTGCTGTACGAGGGTTAAAGAGCCCAATCTGCCTTACTATTTACCTATAGTTGGCGAGGAGACTCTTCTATTGTGTTCATGCTTTTCCCAAAGACATTAGCTGCAAAGTGAAATGGAAACAGCCTCGTCCAGGCTTTGAACTCGTCGTGTCTATTTCGTAAGACATTCGTTACACCACACGCATCGTCTTCTCTCTCTCTCTCTCTCTCTCTCTCTCTCTCTCTCTCTCTCTCTCTCTCTCTATATATATATATATATATATATATATATATATATATATATGATTTATTTATATAATTCATATATATATTATAATTTATCATATATACATGTATATATATGTATATATATATATATATCTATCTACATAATTATATATATTATAATTCATCATATATATATATATATATATATATGTATATATATATATATGATAAATCATAATCTGCTTGCGTTATTGCAATATATTAAAAAAATATATCTGCCTCTTAGGCAATGTCTTTTGATTGCACTGAGAGGGGGAGGGGAAGTGGTATGTCCTGGTGCCTGCAGTGGTAATTGATAGAATAACCTATCATGCAACACTGACTTATATGCGTGTTTTTCACATTAAAAAAGAATGTGTTAGATCTGTCCACGTGAGATAGCAAAAAAAAACTTTGTATAAATAATGAAAAAAAAAATTGCTAAAACTGATTTTTTTTTCATATGTTTATATTCTATTACAAATAATCGATCGCAAATTGAACCAATAAATTTGCATCATTTTACTTCTCCCTCCCCTTCTTACTCTCCTTTAACTCTATACCACTCTCTTATTCTCCCCCTCTCTCTCTCTTTCTCTCTCTCTCTCTCTCTCTCTCTCTCTCTCTCTCCTCTCTCTCATTCTCTATCTATCTATCTATCTATATCTCACACACACGCACGCACACACATACACTACCCCTACTCTCCTGCGCTCTTTACCCACACTCTCTTTCTTCTCTCCATTTGCACCCCCCCTCTCTCTCTCTCTCTCTCTCTCTCTCTCTCTCTCTCTCATCTTTTCACTTTTTTGTCTCCTTTCATCTCTCTCTGTTACTATCCGCTATCTCCCCTCTCTCCCCCTCTCCCACTCTTTCCCGCATCTCTACTCTCCTAATCACACCCACTCAATATTCTTTCGTTCCCTATTTGCCTCTCTCTCTCTCTCTCTCTCTCTCTCTCTCTCTCTCTCTCTCTCTCTCTCTCACACACACACACACACACACACACACACATACACTATCCCTACTCTCCTGCGCTCTTTACCCACACTCTCTTTCTTCTCTCCACTTGCACCCCCCTCTCTCTCTCCTCTCTCTCTCTCTCTCTCTCTCTCTCTCTCTCTCTCTCTCTCTCTCTCTCTCCATTTTTTCGCTTGTTTATTTCCTTTCATCTCTCTCCGTCTTTCTGTCACTGCCAATTCTCTCTTCAGATCTTTTTTCCCCCATCTCTCCTCTGCCATTCACTCTCCACTCGCTCTCCTCTCTTTCCCTCCCCCAATCGGTTTCTACTCTACACCCCCCACCACATTTTCTCACTCTCTAATATCTTTTCCTCCCACCTTTTCAATAGATCAAAATCTATTTATCACGCAATTTTATTTTCATGTTCCGTCAATAAACATCAAATCTTGAGATAAATACGAGTAAAAATACCTGAAAACATTTTGATAAAATAAAAAATTACCTTCAACAAACACCAAATTCTGCTATTTGCTCTAAAAATGACATGGCGGCACGAAATGATAAAAATAATTTGAGTTCAAAATCTGCTGGCTGCCAATAATGACACTTTTACACGAAAGATCTTGGTAAAAAAAAAAAAAGTCAAACATTTCTTACGTTCGATCTCATTCTATTTCATTTTTATACTGAAAACCCCTTTCTTCCAGATCTTCAATACTTTTCTATAATAAAATCATAAACAATGGGATTATACGAGGGTGAGTCAAAAAGTAATGCCATTTTGTTTAGGACAGATATAATTACCAACACAGGAACATGTATCATACATCAAAATGGAGCTGGTCCTCTGTGATCACATCCCTACTTTTCCACTTAGTCAGCGTTTCTCTCAATAGCAATGTTCCACTTTGAATGAGAGCATGTATCCTTGCCCCGTAAAATTCTGTTGACTGTTGACTTTGAGCAACTTCTTCACTACAGATTTCACTTCCACATCACTGGAATAATGTTTGACTCTCAAACCCTCCTTCATGGGGCTCGTACATATAATAAACTTATTCTATCATCAACGCTTGCATTAATTTATGAATAATGTGTGGGAGTCCCCGTAGCGTAGTGGTTAACGCAGTGGACTGCAACATCGTATATATATATATATATATATATATATATATATATATATATATGTGTGTGTGTGTGTGTGTATATATATTATATATATATATATAGTCATTCCACTGACACCGTGTTTCGACGCATCACGTATCCTCAGTGTGGCTAGACTTAGCAGACTACCTCTATCCGGGAGTGAAAACCCGACTGATTTGTTCATCAGTCAGAGACTCTGACCTCTCAGCCATCAGCAGCTACCAGTAAGAAGCAGATTTTTAACTGATAAATACATACATAGGTATATATGTCATGGTCACTAGAAGGCTGAAATCCGTTAATAACAGAGAGCCTTGCTTAAGCGAATGCGGTAACCGTCAGCTCAATTCCCCCAAAGAATTCTACCGGGTTTGGGAGCATATGTTTGAAATACGCTAGAATTAGCGCAGGATGGCGTCGTCAGTTATGTTATTGGCTGACTTCATAGGGGGGTTTCGGGTCTTCCAACATAATACCCCCCTCAGCCAGCCAGACCCCGTTGGAGACGATCAAACTCCAACACGCCACCCTTGTGCAACGCCAACAAAAAAACTTAGAATACGTCAATGCGATCCTCGAACTCTTTATATCTGAATGGCCAATTCTTCAGCCAATCAATGATAAGAGTAGTTGTTATAAACAGGATCGCGCGATTCAGACATTTCTTTTTAATAAATGCATTGGCATGGCTAGGATGTTACTGAGAAGAAAAAACGCGCTGGATATATGAGACTGAAAGGAATGTAAGTTGTAACAATTGAGAAGTCTTTTGTATTTTGTTATTGTTGTTTTTTTTTTGGGGGGGTGTCTTGTTTTTTTAGGGGGGGTCCATAATAGCAATATATATATTATAGTCATCCATCGTATTTCGCTATATTGTCACCCACATACAGTCCTGTTTCAACGCATCACGTCTCATTAGTGCGGCTAGATATGACCGCTGTTTCAACTCGGGATCGAAACTCGACTGATTTGTCATCAATCAGAGTATTACCTCCGCTCAATCTACTTGACCCACTTTAAGAAAGATAATTTACTGATATAAACATATAAGGCGGCTAGGAGTGCTCAATCCGTTTTATGATAGCTATGTAATTTTAGCGTAATTAGCGGCCACCAACAAGATAGAAGCATCTGCACACTAGATGGTAAGACCCCTAAAATCGATGGACCAGTTCACATACCTAGGTAGTAATATCTCCTCCACAGATAGTGATGTTTATGCACGTATAGGAAAATCATGGGCTACAGATGATCAGTCATATGGAAGTCTAATATCACTGACAGCTTAAAGCAGTAATTCTTTAAAGCTGTAGCTGTGTCAGTGCTACTCTACGGCTGCACCAATTGGATTCTAACAAAGTGCCTAGAGAATAAGCCAGATGCGAGCTGCACAAGAATGATGTGCGCCGTCTTAAGCAAATCGTGGAGCACACCACAAAAATCAGTTTTACGAACACTTATCCCCTATCACTCAAACTATCCGAGTAAGACGGATAATAGATACTGGTCACTACTGAAGAAGCAAGAACAAACTCATAAATGTCGTTCTTCTGTGGAAACTTGCTCATAGACACGCCAGCAAGGACCTACATAGATCAGCTCTGTGCGGATTATTAAACACCTGAAGAAGACCGGAGGACACATCGGCCGAAACGTTGTGTTTTTACATACCGAAATAAAGATGAGGACAACAGTCCGAGAAATCAAAATAATACACATCAAGCCTTATCTAAAAAAAATTCAGACAAATAATATAAGTGTTTAGAACATCGTGACTGAAACTCTAATGCCGTAAATATTGTGTTTATCTTTTGGTGACCCCTTGACACCTCTTAAACCCAACTGTGAGGATTTAATTAGGAGAGGTGTCTTCACTTAAGCTACAACGTCAGCTGAGAATTAAGTCTTCACACTTCACCCGTACGATGGTGAAGGAACATTCCATGTGCTTCTAAAATCAATAAGTCTGCCTTCTAAAAACCAATTTTAACCATGCAGCATGAATTGACATGGGATGGTCAGGAAGCTGAATGTTCTAGATTGATTGATTGGTTTGATTGATTTTAACAGCATGTCAACCCGTCTGGGGTTATTTTATGCCTAGTGGTTGGGTGAATGCTTTAAGGTTGGTTGGTTGGTTTGGTTTTACGGTATGTCAACCGTTGTTGGGTTATTTTATACCGTAGACATTTTGTTTTATTCATTCTTGATGAATATTCAATTTTTTTAAACTCGTTTTTTTTATCTAACCCATAGATGGGACCCCAGCAGGTACTAACACTCCGGATTAAAGTGGACCTGGGAGTAATGGCGATAAATGGGTACTCCACATTCTCTAAAGATCCAGAATTGGAACCTCACCACGAGATGCAGTTTAACGTCATAACCAGGACACTAAGACCCTCAGACACCGCATTCTAACACATATACCACGCCGGGTGAGAGTAGACCTGAGAGTAATGATGATGAAGTGGTATTCCACACTCTCTAAAGATCCAGAATTGGAACCTCACCACTAAATGCAGTTTAATTTCATACCCAGGACACTGACCATCAAACACCGCATTCTAACATATATATGATAAAAGAGTTGGGGCAGTAGGGTTGAGACAATCATATAGGTGCAAGGTTTTGACGTGACCGCTCGTCTAGCCCCAGTAAGAGCCAAAGTGGAGTGTTGCATGTCATGGACTGCTCAGCCACCAGGATTCCGTGCCTAAGTATCACGGGTCGCCACCCACGGCTACAAGCGGGGGGTACCCCTCTGCAGGGTGCAGTTGGCGTGTTCTACTGTTCCAGCCGACAGAGCTGGTGATTGCTTTAAGTATACATTTATATTTATATTTTTTGTAGTTTCTGAAGATTTAATAGTTTTAATTGTATAATGGGGAGTAGAAGCTTTCCAAGTAATTTTCACAAACGATAAGAGAACCCTATTGATTTGAATTCAGAGTTTTCCTTCTCCTAGACATGTTGCCATAAAGTAAAAATCGTTAGGGTGGTCTAAAGTCGGTATCAGCCAGACAGCGAAGGAGTCTATCCTCTTTTTACTAGCGCGACCAAAGAGATTGTTTTGGCGTCTGAGGTGGAGCGCCACACCTACCATTAGCTCCTTACTTTACAGCACAGATCCCTGAGCTACTCATACGTTGAGTTGGCGAGGGCCGGTATCAAACCGGGAACCTTGTGGTTCCTAGGCAGACGCTCTACCGACTGCAAGATTAAAGAGCACAGTCTGCCCTACTATTTACCCATATCTGGAGAGAGAATAGTTGGATTCGTACCTTTCCTATGGGTATTAGCTCAATGTGAAATGCAAACAGCTGCGTTCAGGATTTGAAATTGTCTCGCCGTGTCCATTTCCTACAATGGTGATTACTACACAAAGCGCCTCCAATAACAGAAGATTGTTTAATGGCATATCAACCTTTGTATTAAAGTCACTCTTGTAGAAGAACAGCCGTTGTACTATTTAATTTATAGCTGGGGATGAAGAGGTTTTACCTTTCCCAAGCGTATTTTTCCGAAAGTGAACGTAATAGCGCGACTGGGATCGAACATGCTTACTATGATGTGTCGGTCCAGCACGTTAGCCACTACGCCACGGGCCTCCCCAGTTTATTCGGAGTTTTTTTGCACACGGTTGTATGAGATCAAATATTCCTATATAATACAAATCTCAGAGATGGGATCCTAACATATACTACCACTCCGGGTCAGAGTGGACCTGGGAGTATTGACAAGTGGTATTTCCCACTCCTTATAGGTCGAAAAATAGAGCCTCACCATCAGATTCAGTTTAGTGTCATACCCAGGAGAACCCTTTTGGGGGGATGAAGAGGAGTCTTACCCCTCTTCAGGAGCTACAGTCAGCATATTTCAAGCCACACCTACAGTGCGATTGTATGTTGTGCGTGAGTAAAGGAACGAAATAAACTGATAGAGTAAATGATAGGTTGAGTAAATGAATGAATTTATGAATGAAAGGATTTGTGAATGAATGAATTTGTGAATGAAAGGGGCAAATAAACGAATCACACAATAGTAGAATTTAGTATAATCAAAGTATGTAAATGTATGCATGAAATAAGCTTTGAGGAAAAGGTCTGTAAAAAAACGAAAATAATTTTGATACACACACAAATAATAATAATAATAATAATAATAATAATAATAATAATAAATCAAACAAACAGAGATAAAAGGAAAAGTGAGAAAAAGAGTACCTCAGAAGGACAAGAAAATTCCTAATACCCTTTGGAAAGGTATGTATCCAACTATTCTTTCTCCATGTATGGGTGAATAGTAAGGAAGACTGAGTTATTTAACCTTGGGTAGGCAACCAGTCTAGGAGAAGGTAAACTCTGAATTCAAACCTGTTAGATTCCTCTTAAGAAATTGACCTAGTGTCACATCCTAATCGCGCGAAGGGGTTTATAAATGTATATACTTAAGATGTCAATTTAATATATTGTCCTTCTCTTAGACTAGTTCTCATAACAAGATTAAAGAGCCCATAGCTGGCTGGAGAATAGTTGGATATATACCTTTCCCAAGAGTGTTAGCGCTATGTGAAATAGAACATGTCTCGTCCAGGATTTGAACTCGTGTTACCGTTTCCATTAGTTAATTTCTATTGTTGATTTACACTTTTATCGTGTGTATTTGTTAATCTGAATTGAAATTTGTTAAACTCCGCTTAAGAAATTGACCTTGTGTCACATCCTACTCGTTCGGAGGGTTTGGGTAAATATGCAATGCATAAATTAGATAGTTAATTATCGCAATATGTGAAATGCAACCAGCCTCATCCAGGATTTGAACTCGTGTCATCGTTTGTTAATCTTTGTTATTGATTTACACTTTTATTGTGTGTATTTGTCAATCTGAATTCAGATTTGTTAAACTTCACTAAAGAAATTGACCTTGTGTCACATCCTACTCGGGTTGGGTAAATATGTAATGTGTAAATTAGATTGTTAATTAACACAATAACGAGAATAACAGTATAAAAATGACGGTGAAACGGAAATGCTTAATAAATGGAGAAGACCGTGCAGCAATTAAAAGGAAAGTTAATCATCTAATTTGTTATTGATTAGCGCGATTGATTGTTGATGTAATTAAAGTTCTAATTAAAGGCAGGAAAAGTTCGTTTCATTAATCTTTTCATAGGTTTTGTCTGATCAAATCAACACAGTTTTAAAACTGAAATGCAATTAAGACTTTATTATTAAAAATAGAAAAAAATCTTCGACTATAATTCCTTAACACCTAAAATGAATCAGACAACGCCAAAACAATGTTTTTCTCACTCACTCACTCACTTACTAGCTCATTCATTCAATCGTTCACTCACTCATTCATCACTCATTCATTCAATCGTTCATTCACTCATTCACTCACTCATTCATTCAATCGTTCACTCACTCATTCATTCAATCACTCACTCACTCATTCATTCAATCACTTACTCACTCATTCACTCACTCACTCATTCATTCAATCACTCACTCACTTAAATAGATTTTTAAAAATGAGTTTTAAAAAAAGTGTCTAATTTTTTTTTAAATTCGAATACCCAATAAGAATGAACAAAACAAACGTCTTCGGCATAAAATGTCACAAGGGTTGACATGCCGTAAAATCCAACCACCTAAATCTTATTATAATGGAGATTGTGGGTTTGTCTGTCTGTAACCGAAACTATATTACTATACAAGTCACAATTCCTTTGTTATTTACACACATTCTCCATGATTTTATTTTTTATTTAAACCTCAATTATTAGTAAAATTGTTTTACATCATTAAGACTGTTAACAATATCTACATAATAATAACATGCAATTATATGTATATATTCAACGAAATAGCGGTTTACAGTATGAATGGGAAGGCTAATTTGCATATTGATCTTAAAAAATGTGATTTTAATAAATATATTCTTAGTATTATTGATTTCTAATTGTTTGGTTTTATCTTAATAAATATGAGCAAAAATCTCGGGGATAAATCTTAACAGAAATCTATTAACATAAAGAAATAACTGTAATTTTATTCTTTTCCCTATTTTAACTAAATAGTTAAATTAGGGAAATTTACACTGAAAGACGGGAGTAAGGGAAAATGTGGAACAGTTAGTTTCAAAGTTGTTCTATTTCCGATTATACCCCCTCTGTTCCAAATATTTTTATCTGAATTCTTATTCAGTTTCTAATTTAACATGATATTTTATTTATTAAAACTTAAATACTTGCACCCGGAGGGTGCATATATTTGCTAGTAATAATAATAATAATAATAATAATAATAATAATAATAATGCTTAGTAAACAATTATGGCTTTAAGTATCTACACTTAATATCAATAATTTGCAAACTGATATATCTGAATTATTAAATGGGATCTTAACTGGTACTACAACTCCTGGTCTAAGTGGACCTGACAGTAATAAAAATGTGGAGGTACTCAAGAACTGGAGCCTCACCAGCAGATGCAGTTTAGTGTCAAAAACCAGGACAAAACATTTTTTGTTGGTTACAGGAGCCGATTTAGCTCAGTCGGTCGAGCATCCGACTAGGAACCACAGGGTTCCGGGTTCGATACCAACTCAGCGTATGAGTAGCACAGGGAATTCTGCGGTAAAGTGAGGAGCTGATGGTAGGTGTGGTGCTCCACCTCAGACGCCAAAAACAATCTCCTTGGTCTAGCACTAGTGAAAAAGGGGGTAGACTCCCTCGCTGTTTGGTGAATACCGACTTTAAGCTACCCCGACGACTTTACTTTTGGGGGCCTTACACCTCTACAAAGAATTCAGTCAGCGTATTCTAAGCGACGCTGACAGGGAGAGAAACGGAGGGTTTTCAAAGTAAAATCTCAAGTAATTATTTATTACAAGTTAAAGTGCCAAACATTCGAAATACGTTTCTGAAAGATGTAAAATGTCTACTGTTAAAAAATGAAAGTGTCCAGACTATTTCTCGAAATTTTCATGATAGACATTACTCTTTTTATAATTCATGGGTTTTGAAAAAAATCCTCCCACATAATAAAGAGATCTTTTAAAAACTACTTTAGTGTTGTAATCGATATATTTACTTGAAATCAGTGTAGTGATCGATATATGTCCTTTATATATATATTATATATATATATATCACCCCACAATCCCACAATCTATGGTCTACCTAAGATATATATATATATATATATATATATATATATATATATATAACACATACACAGATATATATATGTGTTTATATATATATATATATATATATATATGTCTGTTTATATTTATATATATGTTTAGTTAGTCGATCTATTAGTATTTATTTACACATACACACACACACACACACACATATATATATATATGTGTGTGTGTGTGTGTTGTGTGTAAATAAATACTAATAGATCGACTAACTAAACACACACACATATATATATATATATATATATATATATATATATATATATATATATATATATATATATATATATATATATATATATATGGAGTCACGTGGTGTAATGGTTAGAGTCGTAGGAAATGGACTCGTCGATCCGAGTTCCAATCTTGTACGAGGCTGTTTGCATTTCACATAGCGCTAATACCCTTGGAAATGTATGCATCCAACTACTCTTTGACCATGGCTAGGTAACCAGTCGAGGAGGAGGAAAACACTGAATTCAAGCTTGTTAAACTCCTCTAAAGAGATTGACCTTGTGTCACATCCTACTCGTGCGACGGAGTTGGTATATATATATATATATATATGTGTGTGTGTGTGTGTGTGTGTGCGTGCGTGTGTGTGTGTGTTTAGTCAGTTGATATATTATATATATATATATATATATAGAGAGAGAGAGAGAGAGAGAAAACTGTCGGTAGAGCATCCGCCTAGGAACCGCAAAGTTCCAGCCCTCGCCAACTCACTGCAGGAGCAACTCAGCTTGGGTAATCTGATCTGTGCGGTAAAATGGGGAGCTGACGGTACGTGTGGCGCTTCACTTCAGAAAAACAATCTCCAAGGTCTAGCGGTAGCGAAAAGGGAATAGACTCCCTCACTGTCCACCTGAGACCGACAATAGGCCACTCCAACAAATTTTTACTTACTTATATGGGTAAGAAAATATGGAAATAAATCCAATGGTATGTAGAAAATACAAAAAAAAACAACGAAAAGATAAATTTATTATAGATGGTCAAGTCGCCGTTAAAACGTTTTGGTTTTTTAAAACTTCATCGGACAATTGGATGAAAGAAGTTCATTTATAAAGATTTCTATCACTGTTTAGACCACTTTTTTTTTCATACAAATATTTTGATGGTTTTAAAAAACGGAAAGTTTTAATATCGACTTCCGGGTTCGATATCGGCCCTCACCAATTTAGCATGAGTAATACAACTTGGATCTGCGTGATAAAGTGGAGAGCTAGTGGTAGATGTGGTGCTCCGACTCAAACGCAATAAAGAATCTACCTGGTCTAGCCCTAGTGGAAAAAGGGGATAGACTATATATATAAAAATAATAATAGATAGAACACATAAACTCCTGGCCGAAATATATATATATATATATATATATATATATATATTATATATATATATATATATATATATATTTCGGTCAGGAGTTTATCCATGTGTTCTATCTATTATTATTTTTAAATAACACAATGAAATAAAATAATAATAGAAAAAATATAGAAATGTTCAGCACAACAAAGAAACAAAGTTCTTTTTTCGAAAATTTCAAAAATTCTCCGCGTTCCAACGAATTTCATTTCAAAAAATAAAAAAAATAAATAAGGATTTACTCTGAGGAAGGTCGATGTTTCTTTGTTGTGCTGAACATTTCTATATTTTTTCTATTATAATTATTTTATTTCATTTTGTTATTTAAAAATAATAATAGATAGAATAATGTACACATGGATAAACTCCTGACCGAAACACGTGTAAGTTAAATTAATATATATATATATATATATATATATATATATATAATATATATATATATTATACTAAAGCTGAGCGAATCAATGATTGTTTCCGACTAAAATTAAATACTAAAATATTCCTTACTTTTGGGACTGAATTATGTTTGAAAAAAATTAATTTACATTGTTTTGATTAGCAGTAATTAGCAATTAAGTCATAAAGTAACCCATCTCTCACTAATCATCTGCCTATCAATTTCACCCCCTCTATTATATTTTAGTATATGTGTGGGAGCAATTTGGAGAAACATTATCTCAAAGTCAGAGCTGACTGCTAGCTCCTGCCACCACCACCACCAAACCAACAGTTGAGAGAAATCTCTTGTTACCACCCTTTCCCTTCTGTCATGGTAAAAGTTGTCAATGGTGTTTTTTGTTTTGGTTTGTTTTTTTGTTTTTTGTTTTTTGTTTTTTTTGTTAATTTAACTACCGAAGAAGTATAAAAACATTTTACTTTATTTTCAAAACTTTTTTCATTGCAGTTTTGTTTGTCAATTAAAATTATGGTGAAGTAAGTAAAAAAGAATTATTTTTGATATTACATAAAAAATGATTTTCTGTCATCCCCACAAATTCTCAACACCTTAACTATTAATAGAATTTAAAGAATCAGGTCAATTTAAATTTAAATTTGGTCAAAATTTCCCTTTCCTAGAAATCTTACTAAATGATTTTAATGATTTTTTTTTTAAATTCTTCGGTTCTTTTTTTTATTAATTCGCTTTGCAAACTCACTTCTTTTCTGATCATAATTATCTACCTAGAGCTCAATGGGGGACCCAACGGGTCACGTTTTTCTAGTATTATACTAAAGCTGAATGAATCAATGATTGTTTGCTAAAGGCTTTTTCTATTTAGTTTAATGACAAAAAATACATCCAAAAATATTCTTTAGTTTTGGGATTAATTTATATTTGAAACAAATCCATTTTATTTGCTTCTAATTAGTCGTAATTTGCAATATAGTCAAAAATTCATTCGTCTCTTACTTCACATTCTGCCTGTCACTTTCCCCTCTCTGCATATCTATCTTGATTAACTATTCCTTATAAATGTTAGTTTTCTCTGTGTGTAAAGAGAGAGATTGGAGAGTGTGAGAGGTAGATTTAACTTCCCAATTTATTTGTATGTTAATTTTCAGCAGCTGTTTTTGACTTAATTGCACATTTTAGAAAAATGATATTAATGATTTTGAGGGTTTTTTTTGTTTTGTTTTATATTGTTTTTTTTTAAATTTTCTGATCGTATTTACTGTTTTAATTTAGTTCGTTTTGCAAACTAACTGTCTTCCTAATCACAATTATCTACCCAGAGCTCAATAGGTGACCCAACGAGTCACGTTTTATCTAGTATATATATATATATATATATATATATATATATATATATATATAATATAATATAATATAATAATTATATAAAGGTTTTTACATCCTTTGTCACCTAATAAATAGATATGTAAAACCTTTATATATTTATCTTATTATATTATATAACAGCTCTATTTTATATTGAGTACTCTACCAATAATACTGCCTTTGGTACACCGTTCCAGCAAAATATATATAAATATATTAATTCTAATAAATAAAGATAACATTGGATATGTTTCAGAACGAATTGAATATTTAATATCGTACCGACAAGTAGATTATTTATGTCCTATAAGCTATTAACTAGTTGAAGGTCAGATGTTTATTACATGTATTACTGGACAAGTGTATGAACAGAAAGCTGTAACAAAAACATCTCTATTCATCCTTTAAGATCGATGTCAAAAAAGTTTTATTTCATTTCACAAAAATAAGAATAGATACTAATACATCATCTGACCAAACGAAACTCAACAAAAATACTAGGGTGCGTCAAAATTAGTGTCGTTTTATACAGACCATTACTCCAATGCTCTTTCCATGTAAATATCTAAATGATAACTAAATCTCAACTAAGTTATTAGGATTGTTATTACATATAATAGGGTGTATCAAAAGTAGTGTCGTTTTATACAGACCTTTACTCCAATGTTCTTTCCATGTAAATATCTAAATGATATCTAAATCTCAACTAAGTCATTAGGATTGTTATTACATATAATAGGGTGTATCAAAAGTATTGTCGTTTTATACAGACCTTTACTCCAATGCTCTTTCCATGTAAATATCTAAATGATATCTAACTCTCAACTAAGTTATTAGGATTGTTATTACATATAATTGGGTGTATCAAAAGTAGTGTCGTTTTATACAGACCTTTACTCCAATGTTCTTTCCATGCATATATCTAAATGATATCTAACTCTCAACTAAGTTATTAGGATTGTTATTACATATAATAGGGTGTATCAAAAGTAGTGTCATTTTATACAGACCTTTACTCCAATGCTCTTTCCGTGTATATATCTAAATGATATCTAAATCTCAACTAGGTTATTTGGTATTATTATAGGGACTGGTAAACGGAGCCTAAAATGCGTTTTTGACAAAATGACTTTTGCCCCCCTACAGAAAATAGTTTACCAAAAATCAGGAAATTATCGGATTTTAATGAAATTTTCAGTGTTTATGTATCAATAAATGATCTTTATAATGCATTATTTATTTTATTTAAAAACTTTCTCATTTTTTTAAGGTCACTTAATTTTAACCCCCCTTATGTTGGGGGCGTAAAATGTTTTGCAAGTTGATCATTTTCGATACTAATTACAGTATAAATAATGAGATAAAAGTCCGAACTTATGAATAGAAACAAAAAAAAATTACGGTGGCTATACTATGAGAAAATAAGTACCGAAAATCGAAAAATAAAATATAATAAATAATTAATTTTTTGGAGATTTCTTTTTTACTCATTTCGATAATTATTCAATTGGCTATTATTTTATAAAAGAAAAAATTATACATCGATGTTTTTCTGCTTAAGAGGGGAGGTACATTTTCAATCGAGTTTTTCTTCAAAACATATTACTTTTGGCGCCTAAAATAAGTTTTGCATTAAGTAGATATTTATTTTTAGAATCTAAAAATACAACATTTTAAACTTAACATCAGGATTTTCATATTTTAAATGAATTTTATATATTAATTTTTCATAGCAAAAATACTAAATTAAAGTTTTGAAATAAAATAACTGATGCATTATAAAATTCATTAATTGTTAAATCAATACTGAAAATTTCATTAAAATCGGATAATTATCTGATTTTTGGTAATTTTTTTTGCAAACGCGAATGTTACAGTAAAATTGTAAACAAGCACTTAAAAACATCAAAAACGAGGCTAACTGGTTGATATCGTCGAAATTGACAAAAACAAATACTTTTGAATCTATTAAAAATAAACTGCATATGTAATGATATTTTGCTTTTTTTAATGATGGTTATTATGTTACTACTTATCGATTTAGACAAAGTTTGACCTTAAATAATAGATTTAATTATTTCTAATTCGCTTTTAAAACTCCTAGCAGACGAAATTAATGCCACTCCCTATATTATTACATATAATAGGGTGTATCAAAAGTACCGTCGCTTTTTCTCAGATTTTTTTTAGATGAGGCTTGATAATTAGTATTATTTGGATTATTCGGAGTTTTTCCTCATCTTTATTGTTTATAACAATAAAGATGAGGACTATAGTCCGAATAATCCAAATAATACTACCCTCTCTTTGTACAGAGATTTATTCCAAAATCTATTTCATATACACACAGGATTATTTAGGATTATACTATCTATGATTCTACAAAATGATTATTAATTCACCCCTTGCGAATTTTCATACCAACGTCAACAGGTTGTCATTCACTGGAGTTTGAGTGAGAGAAAGTCTCCTTAGATCTCTTTTGAGTATTCTTGCCAATCTTATCATTGCTGTTGTCTAGATGCAATTAAAAATGCTATCAAACTTCGGCATTGGATAACCCATTAGGAGATGGTATGCCTTTGAACCATCTCTCTCTCTCTCTCTCTCTCTCTCTCTCTCTCTCTCTCTCTCTCTCTCTCTCTCTCATGCGTCAGCTCTCAAAAACAGCTCAATTGCAATTTTCATAATGGGACTTGAGTTCGAGTTTCACCGGGGTGGGGGGCCTATTATTGTTTTCGAAATGCGCTGTTCCCTTCACAGTCGTAAAAATTAAAAGCAACTAAACTCAAGATGATAAAATAATTTTTTTGTCAAAATTAATAATAATAATAATAATAATAATAATAATAATAATAATAATAATAAAATAATATCTTGCCAATATAGAGGATTGTGTAGATGCCACAATCCAAGGAATCGAAGAATACACAAAAAAGAGCAAAGAAAGATTTCTTACGGCAGCTAATAACAACAGCTGTAACATATGGACAAAAAGAAAAGCTGTTCCAGCAGACCAAAGATTGAAAATGAAAGACCATCCAGACAACAGCATTGTTAAGATCGGTTTGAATACTCAGAAGAGTCACGGAGACCTGGTGAGACTTGCGGTCACTCAAACTCCTGTTAAACACCACCAGCTAACACTTGTGTGAAAGACTCACAAGGAGTGAAATAATAATAATAATAATAATAATAATAATAATAATAATAATAATAATAATAATTTACCACAATGATTCATTTAGAAATAAATAAATATATAAATAAAATAGTATCAACTTAATTAATTTTCGATATTCATATATTTAGACCTGTGATAATTCCGTGTTTTATCTTGTTAATCTACAACAAAACATTTCGTAATTAATAAATTTTAATTACACAGAACAAAAGAATTCGTATCAAAATAACTTTAAATGGTGGCTTTTCAATACCAATTTTATATATGTGTAAAAAAACATAAAATTATGTTTATTTTCAATGACTCCACGAAAGGAAAAATTCAGTTTTAAAAAAATATATTTTCCTGCTAAAACTTTAGGATTCTGAAAATAATGTAATTGCACGAACTTGGTTGGTTGGTTGGTTGGTTGGTTGGTGGTTGGTTTTACGGCTTTTCAACTCTTGTTGGATTACGGTCAAGTCACGCTGAAAGGAAATATTTTGGATTGTCTGTCTAAACGATATTGTTGTTGAATAGAAAGCTTATGAGTAAAAAGTTACGTTTCCTTTGGAACACAGCGTCATGTGTGGAGAGGGGAGAATTGTGCTTGGGCAACAGCTTATCCTTCATATCAACCCCCCCAGGCTACGAAGTTAAAAAAATCCATTTGGACACTACTCTATCGTCTTTTGCAGACGAAAGGATGCCAACACGCTGAAAGCACCGTTTCCCACAAGATCACAGAAATTAAGCTGCGATGAGCCCGTTCAATAATCAATTGGGTGATCACTTAAGCAACAGCAGATACTTGAGTCTTTTGTTTTTCCTATTTGTATTAAATTGAAATGTATAGTTTTTCTCGTGCAATACCATTTTTATTAATTCTGTTTTTATGTGACCCATAATATATGTTGGGGGTGATAAGATGAAATAAATTAGGTCTACCCAAAAAAATCGTCTGCTACGTTTTTAAAAACGAATTAATATTAATTAAATCATTTATTTAAGGTCAGACTTTTGTCTAAAACGATAAGTAGTAACATAATGACCGTCATTAAAAAAAGAAAAATATCATTACATTAGCAATTTATTTTTAATATATTTAAAACGATTTTTTTGTCAATTTTGTTCGCTGACGCCATTTTTGGTTCTTTTAAGTGGTTTTATTGGCTTGTTTACAATTTGATGACCCGAAAAGGTCGTAAAACAAAACAAAACAACCAACTATAATGTTTTGCGCACTTGCTTTCATCATAGAAAAAGAGAGAAAGAAACAAATAATGTGGAAACAGTTTATAACTAGGTTAAAATAGAAAATTGATCCCTCAATTTATAATCAGATCCTTTTTTCTTGTTTCTTATATAATGGATTACCAACAATAATATTACGGTCAAGTTACGTCGAAAACAGCGGTTACCGCAAGATTACCGAAGTTAAGCAGCGATGAACCGGTTCAATGATTTAATCAATTGGGTGACCGCTTATGCAACAGCAGGTGCTCTAATCAACCTGAGTCCTTTGTTTATCAAAATGACGATTTGGTATTAAAGGATCTGAAAAGGGTTAGTATGCCGTAAAACAAAACAACCAAATTAAATTGGTTGGTTGGTTGGTTGGTTGGTTGGTTGGTTGGTTTGATTTTACGGCATGTCAACTCTTGTTGAATTACGGTCAATTCACGCTGAAATCATCGGTTACCGCTAGATCAGCGAAGTTAAGCAACGATGAAGATCTTAAATGGGTAACCACTGTTATATAGCGGGTCTTGTCAACGTGCCTCCAAATGCACGGCACTAAAAAGGCATTTGGTACGCGGCGGTCGTCTTGTCAATAAAAAGGTATTATGCGTGAAATATATCGTCACAAGGGCTTTAGCTTTTATTTTCGGGTTCGTTTCATGGCTCTGTTCGAGAGAGGAGGAAAGGCAGAAAGAGAGAGAGGACACTGTTAAATTACTGTAATCCCACACTAGGGACCAGAGGCCCGTCCGTACTCTACGCTCCCGGAAAGCATGCATAATCACGTAACACCACTTTAGCAACAGCGAGTATTGTAAACAACCTGAGTCCTTTGTTTATCAAAATGACATGATTCAGTATCAAATTAACCGAAAAGGGCTGATATGCGATAAAACAAAATAAGCAACTCTAGTTTTAGTGAGCTTAACATAAGCGTATCTGAAGCTCACTCGTACCTCAAATTTTAGCTTTCAATACAAAGCAAAAAATCGACCGAGTTACAGCTCGTAACTCGGAAAACTAATAAGTTAGGACACTCTTAAGTCAAGGTACCCCTGTATATCAAGCGAAGAAATAATCCTGTTGACGCATTCTAACTCGACTTGTTTTTTTGTTTTTTTAATCCTTTTATCCAGTACCGTACATAGCACACGTGCCGCCCGGTGCGCGTGTTTATTCGCCCGCCCCTCTAATAGTTCTAATAATAATTTAAAAAACGAATAATACATGTATATAAGTATGCAAACATGAGAAGACAAACTGTAGTGACTATTTGTTTTCATACTATTTAATTTTATGTTTATACCAAAAAATAATAGTGTTATATAGCCCTTATAAAACGTTGGGTATATAATGGAGAGAGAGAGAGAGAGAGAGAGAAGAGAGAGAGAGAGAGAGAGAGAGAAAGAAAGAAAAAGAGAGAGAGGGGGAGAGAGGGAGAAAGAGAGGGGGGAGAGAGGGAGAAAGAGAGACAAATAGATAGATTAGAGATGATAGTTGATGATAGGTGGTTTTACGTGCTAACTTCTGCTTACTGCTACTACCTGCTAACTTGTCTACTGATTCTATCTTGTCGGCCATTTTCTCGGTTGGTCAGTTGGGCTTCTTTTAAGGTTGGTTTTCTTCTTTCTGTTGGGCTTTTTTTTATCTTCGGGCTGGGCTGGTCATTGTTTTTAACATTTAATTAACAAAACAAAACTTGGTTGTTTCTTAATAATAAAGCTTTATTTTCCCCCAGCCCATGATTCGGCTGCGGGTGAGTTGCGAACCCTAAGAGGCATCCTCTCTCTCTTAGGGTGCCGGCTTGGATCTAAACTAACTAAACTAAAACTTATTCCTACGCGTCCAATCGCGCGCTTTTTACCGGAAGGTCAGTGGGATCATCTTCATGTCACTTATAATCCCAACGGGTATGGAAAATTCCCCACCTCCAATTTTAAATCTCTACGAACTTTATCTAAAATTCTAACTACATGTACGTTCATAATTTATGGCTGCTCACAAATCATGTAACAATATGAAAGATGTGTCTAATAACAAATGAATGAATTTAAAAAAATAAACGATTTACAAATGGATTTTATGTCCCTTCCTCTTCGCGAAATTTTGAATTTCTTCCTCAAAATCAATTTTATCTGCAAAGTCATGCTCTATGAATGATATTGCTAAAATTTCATGTTACTGGATAGGACAGTGTGAATTTTTTAGTGAGAGATAGAAAGTTGTAAACTTGTCAATTTTTACTTTCACCAAATTTTCACGTAGCATTGGGTCGAATTTTCCAATCAGTTGAATAAGATCGAGAAAATTTCCTTTATTTCAATTTGCTTCCTCAATTCGACTGTGCCGTCCCGTAAATTTTGCCGCCCGGAGCTGACCGCCCTCCCCGTCCCCTTCTTGGTACGCCATTGCATTTATCTGTCTGTACTTTTTTTCATTGTATTGAAAAACTATAAATTCGATTGTGAAATTATTAAATCAATCTCATAGAAAATTTCAAATGAATGAAATTATTGATATAAAAGCCAGTGAGATTGAAATTATTTTTTTTAATTTTTAATTTTTGTTTGTTTTTGTTGTTCTTGGGGTTTTTTTGTTTGTTTGTTTGTTTTTTTTGTTTTTATTTTTCATTCTTTTGTCTATGTAAGAAATGTAAAGAGTAAAAAAAAATCGCTATTTTTTTTTTTTTAGAAACAGATGTTATCGACGTATTAAACAACTGAAAACAAGTAAAACATCGGTAAATGCGCATGCGTAAGGAAACCACAATTTTTGAAAGCGAGGCTTTTTCATTCTGGGATAGATAAAAAAAAAAAAAAATGAAAAAAAAGAAAAAAAAAGAAACGTACCAGTTTCTTTCTGCTTGAAATCACCAATAAAATATTCAATCAATCATCCTCTGTGTTTCTTAGCATCTTTTTATTTGATTACATTATCTTTTATGCCGATTGTCTTGTCCGTTATTTTCGAGAGAAAAGTCATTCGCATGTAGACTGACCGATTGACGATCAAAACAAAATATTCTTTTCAATATTTTAAAAGCATAAACAAAAACGACGGCAATCGATCAGAAAGCAACAGACACAACAACATTGTTTACATTCTTCATTAATTGTAAGGAATATTTGATATAATTGTATGGAATATCTTATATGATATATGATAGTATGAAATATCTTATATGATTGTATGAAATATCTGATATAATTGTGTGGAATATCTTATATAACTGTATGGAATATCAGATATAATTGTACGGAAGATCTGATAAAATTGTATGGAATATCTGATATAACTGTATGGAATATTTTATATAACTGTATGAAATATATGATATAACTGTATGGAATATATATATCTGTATGGAATATCTGATATGACTGTATATCATTAATATATCTGTATATAAAAGCATTATTAGTTGATTTTAACAGCATGTCAACCCGTCTAGGGTTATTTCATACCAAGAGGTTAGGTCACGTTTACTGAAAGTTCACATTTATATTTTTGTGTGTTTTAATTAACTGATTATAATTTCCCGTAGAATCGCCTCTGTGGTGTGTCTACGAATAAGTGAACACTTTCATGGACCCATTTTATTGATTAATTGATTGATTTTAACGGCATATCAAACCATATAGGGATATACTATATTAGGTTAGGGAATCACATTCATTGTACATTTATATTTTCTTTATAAGTTTTTTTTTATAGTTTTTATGGTTTCAATTAATCTTATCTAATACTAATAATTATATGGATCCAAGTAATTATTTCTGCTTTATAATAGTATTTTTCTACTCAATTACATGGTTTCAAGTAATTAATAATAACCTTTAATAAATAATTCTTGCGTCAAGTAACTATTCTTAGTACAAATAATTTAGTCATACGCCGTTAAGTATTCCTATCGAATATGAATAATTTTTAGACAGATCTATTTGACCCATAGATAAGACCCTAATAGGTACAACCACTCCTGGTCAGAGTTAACCTAGGAGTAATGGTAATGAAAGGGTACTCCACACTCCCCAGAGCTCCAAAACTAGAGTCTCACTATCAGAAGCAGATTAGTGCTATACCCAGTGTCCTCGGTATGGCACTACCCTTCTACAGGGGACCCAGTCAGCGTGTGCTACGCCTCGACGACAGGGCGTAATAACCGTTATAGAAGTTATCAATTTAATAGCGAATACACAAGGTCTGTCTATTAAACAATCAGAGTGAACATGAAAAAACTTGATCAACCTTATCAGAAATCAACTTTTTCTCCTTCAAAAAAGTTCCTTCTGTTGACATATATTGGTATAGGATATAAGCAAAATCGCTACTCCTATTTATTGATTCTACCAAGCAACAAGCTTCCAGTAGAAATTGGGGACCATATAACCATTAGGCACCCCTTTTTGATCTCTATTAAGAAAGGACATGTTTTTCATTTACACCGTCAATATCCGGTTGTTTTAACAGACGATTTTTAGATTTTTTAAAATTATAAATCTAACCCGTAACCCTAACTCCTAAGAAACAACTGGATATTGACGGTGTAAATGAAAATCATGTCCTTTCTTTATCGAGATCAAAAAGGGGTGCCTAAAGGTCATACGGTCCTATACGTCCTATATATTTCTGGTACTCTCGCAATAACTGAAACGACGGTTGATTTTTTTAAATTATAAAACTAGTAAAAAAGTGTAAAAAAAAAACAAATCCAACGCCTCTTTTCCTGGAAGTCAACTTTGTTATTCATGGGCGATATTGTTATACGATTTCTCAATCCTTATTTATCAGAATTGAATATCTGTTTCCAGCACATTGTAATTCTTGACAGTTGATTCGAAAGTTCAAGCTTAAAAGTCACCGTAATGTAAGAGAACAATCGTTTCTCTGTGTTGCAAATGGCGAGGCATTGATCCAGGTAATTCAGAAATTAGAATTTGAATGTCGTTCACTCAAGGTCGATGGAGCTCCCCGAATAAATCGTTTCAATTAAATGAATTATCCCTAAACATCAAAGAACTATGGAATTTCCATGTCGCTACAAGTACTGCTTGAGAAAAAAAAACTAAGATGCCTGTCACATCAAGCGTTGCCATTGGCCCACTCAAGCTGAGAAATTACGGTCAAGTCTAGCTGAAAACACTGGTTAACGCTAGATCAGCAAAGTTAAGCAGTGATGAGCCTGTTCAATACTTGGATGAGTGACCATTTGTTGACTTGTGAATTTAATTCATTCTACCGTAATAACGGTGGTAGAGTTTTCAGAAGTTTTGAGGATCATACAATACTTCATTGACGAATATTTCACTTAATTTCCTTTATTTGCATTACACATTGACAGACTGGAATGGGCTGACTACCAAAGAATTACATTGATCAGCTCTGCAAGGATACTGGATTTCGTGAGGAGGACATGTCAGGGGCGGTTGACGAGAGAGAATCGTGGGAATCCGTGTTGTCAGTGCAACATGATGATGATGATTAGGAAGTATCTCTCTCTCTCTCTCTCTCTCTCTCTCTCTCTCTCTCTCTCTCTCTCTCTCTCTCTCTCTCTCTCTCTCTCTCTCTTATGTTAGGAACAACACGGAGATATATTTTCATTTGCATATATTACGTTCAAGTCACGTTAAAAGCACCGGATCCCGTTAAATCACCGAAGTTCAGCAGCCGAAATGAGCTGGGTCAATACTTAATTGGATTGATTGGTTGGTTGGTTGGTTGGTTTTTACGGCATATCAGCCTTTGTTGGGTTATTTTATGTCAAAAAGTTTTATTTTATTCATTAATTGATGGGTATTCAGTCTTTTTTAAACTTAATTTTTTAAACACGTTTTTTAAAACATGTTTTTCTAACTCATAGATGAGACCCAAACAGGTACTACCGGAGGGGGACCAGAGAGTAATCGCGATAAAGGGGTACTCCACACTCCCCAAAACTCCAAAATTGGGACTTCACTACTAGATGCAGTTTAACGTCATACCCAGGAAAATAAGACCCTCAGCCGCCGCCGCCGCCGCCTCTAGCACATATACGATAAAAAGTGTTGGGGGCTTGCCATGAGGGAAATAGGGTTGGGACAATCATAGAGGTGATTGGGCTTGACTAAATAAGTGCCAAAGTGGAGTGTTGCATGTCATAGACTGCTCAGCCACCAGGAATCCGTCCTTAAGCTTCAGGGATCGCCACCTACGGCTAACAAGTGACCCTAGTTGGGTGTCTTGCTCTTCTGCAACTTTATATATATATATATATATATATATATACTTTTTTCCACAACTATATATATATATATATATATATATATATATATATATATATATAAGTAATAAAAAAGTCATTAGACTTAATTCTGGTTGTTTCTGGAAAATTCGAAATCTGCTAGTTTTATATTTCAAACATATGACCTGGAAATCCTTAGATTTGATCTTCATCGACTTCAAAGGAAATTCTCCTGGAGACTGTCACCATACTGTCTGGAGTTCCAGTCCTTTACCTCATCTATGAGTGGGATCTACCTACCTATTTGTGTCCACCCGCAATTAAGATTCTCGGTCGAGCGGATCACCCACTTTTTTTTCTTTATTAACCACCTACCATAATTTGATACTTATTGGCTCGAATCGCTGGATGATTTCATCTTTCCGTTGTCGTGGAGGTCTTCCGAGTGGTTGTTTCTAGTCTCTGGGATACCATTGAACAACTGTACGGATCCACCTATTATTTGTGAACATTGTGACGTGTCCGACGCAGTGGAATCTCTCCTTTTGGTACTCCGCGACCACGTCTTTCACTCCACTCCAACAACCCTGTTGGCTGGGGCTTTAGAATACACCGACTGCACCTCTGCAGAGGGGTAAGACTTCCCGCAAATGGGCCACCTGTTGGTCGTGAATGGCGACCCGTGATGCGTAAGGACGGAATCCTGGTGCATGAGCAGTCCATGACATGCAACACCCCACTTTGGCCCTCACTTAGGTTAAACAGGTGGCCTCCTCTGATCAATTGGTTGGTCACATCAAGCCCTAGAACCTATATGATTGTCCCGACCCTATTTCCCTTATGGCAAGCCACAATCCCTTTTATCATATGGGTGCCAGAAGGCGGTGGCTGAGGGTCTACATGTCCTGGGTATGACGTTAAACTCTATCTGATGATGAGGTACCAGTTCTGGAGGTCTGGGGAATGTGGAGCACCCCTTTATCACCTTTGCCCCCAGGCCCACTCTGACCCTGTGTGGCAGTAACTTTTAGGTTCCCGCCTGGGTTAAATAGAATATTTGTTTCCAAAAAAATTTGAATTTAAAATATTTTCTTCCAAACTATCGCTACGAATCTTTCAAAACTTTGCCGGCATTAAATGACCCTCCGTGATTGATATGCCGTAAAACAAAACAAAACGAAACAAACAGACGAACTCCACTCTAATCCACTTTCAAATTACGTCGCTTCGGATGTGCTCTCGTAATGATATTCTCAGTATGTATCTTGTTGTATATTGATAAGTAGCATCGATATTTAGACGATTAGTGTTGAGACGGTTAGTGTAGATTTTGAATTCAAAGTGGTTGAAATTCAAAATCGGAGAAAGTTAGATGATTGATATTCAATAACATCAAGTTGACCCCGGCTTCCACCGCTGGAAGACTGTGACTACTAAAGTTTAGTTAGCTTATTTAGTTAAGCCTGAGACGTCGTAAAGTAAAGACGTACTGGCTTCGCTCCACCGCGTGGATGAAAGAATTCTGGTTCTGGCTTAATAAAAAAATGTGATCACTAAAATTCTAATTGGTTGGCTGTCTCTATGTGAACTAATGGCTGCCTTGGCGAACCAGCATCTTGAAAACACAGAACCAGACCAGAGTCAACAATAGAAGAAATAGAAGACTAAGAATGACCTGTTAGAAGAAGAATGTCCCAGCTGCCGACTACAGAAGATAAGAAATCCAGTCACAAGGTACCAGCCAGCTACTCCAGCAAGTAAGTAAAGATTTATGATAGTATAACCACGGATGCTGTCATAATTTTAATAGAATGAACTCTCCCCGTATAAATACCCAGTCCCAAGAAGTAAGAACATAACAATATTTCTGTATTTTAACCAGTTGCTATTCTTCCTTCTTCATGGTAGTTCACGTATGTAACGAACGGATTGGGTACATATCTACCCTGGGGTATCTCGTATCAGTTCATTCGTCTTTGTGGCGAGAGAAACCACGAACGTAGTAGTTCGAAGCGTGCACGACTGTGTTTGGCATGCAGAATGAGAACAGAGGCGAGTGGGGAGATTGAACTCGCATTCTCCTGATCGTGTGTCGTGGACTTCGATGGCGACGCGACGGCGAGTGTCCGACGTCCCCTGTCGTACTTACAGGTCGAAGCATCTTTTCCGTGTGTGGGCGGCTGACCGGGCATTTTCCAGTGTGCGGCTGGCTCCGTGTTGCAGCAGCGTTCTTGAAACGGAGAGCGAACGCCGTAACAACAGGATGGGATGACGAAGTTAGTGAACGTCTCTCCACTAAAGGCCGTGGCGTTATCCGTGAGTAATTCCTTTCGTGGAATACAGTCTCCAGCTGCCGGATGATGCTGGCAGAGTCCTGGCGTAGTAACGGCCTCCAAATGGCAAATCGACTGGGACCGCAATCGATCAACGTTAGGTAATGCCGATCTCCAAGGTGGGTCACGTCAATTCCGACCCTGCTCCAGTTCTCACGTACGTCCAGTCTACCCGTCTTCCACCTTACCGGAGCCGGATCTATGGATTGACAGTCTTCTTAGTTATTTTACCCTTGGAATGTCCCTTTTCTTTCCGATGAACCTGTGGCCAAGGATGTTGGACAATCATAGGTATAAGATGTACGCAAAATTACCACTCATATTTATGGACTTTCAAAGCATCAGCAGCATGCATTTCTGATAAAAATGGGCCCATCAGAAACAAGCTCAGAAAAGCATTTGAGCATTTAAAATCTTTTGCAACATTCCTCGAATCAGTTGCTAACGGCATTTTCTAACAGAAGGAGCAGAACAGGCAAGATCTACTGAGACTAACCCTTTTCTACGTAGGATTTCAGGGAATACAGCAGACTTTCTACTACAAGGAGCTAGACTCTTTTTCTACCTATCATTTCAAGGAATATAACGGACTTTCTGCTACAAGGAGCTATACTCTTTTTCTACTTAGGATTTCAAGGAATACAACAGACTTTCTGCTACAAGGAACTACACTCTTTTTCTAACTGGGATTCCAAGGAATACAACAGACTCTTTGCTACAAGGAGCTATACTCTTTTTCTACTTAGGATTTCAAGGAATATAACAGATTATTTGCTTCAAGGGGCTATACTCTTTTTCTAACTAGGATTTCTATGAATACCACTGACTTTCTGCTGCAAGGAGCTATACTCTTTTTCTAACTAGGATTTCAATGAATACACTGACTTTCTGCTGCAAGGAGCTATACTCTTTTTCTAACTAGGATTTCAATGAATACCACTGACTTTCTGCTGCAAGGAGCTATACTCTTTTTCTAACTAGGATTTCAATGAATACCACTGACTTTCTGCTTCAAGGGGCTATACTCTTTTTCTAACTAGGATTTCAATGAATACCACTGACTTTCTGCTGCAAGGAGCTATACTCTTTTTCTAACTAGGATTTCAATGAATACCACTGACTTTCTGCTGCAAGGAGCTATACTCTTTTTCTAACTAGGATTTCAATGAATACCACTGACTTTCTGCTGCAAGGGCTATACTCTTTTTCTAACTAGGATTTCAATGAATACCACTGACTTTCTGCTGCAAGGAGCTATACTCTTTTTCTCCGTAGGATGTCAATGAATACACTACCATTGGATTTACCAACAGAGTAACTAAACGCTTAAAATAGCGACCAGACACCTAACACAGGGATTGAACAGTATGAAGTTTTTTTTAACGTTTTTATTCAATAAATCCTTGCCGTGATTTCACAGGTTTAAATCTTTCAATACTATATACTGAGCATAAAGTGTTGCCCGTTTAAGATATTTTTTCTTTCTTTAGTTGTCACAAAAATCTATCGTCGATTGTAGACGCGCACTGAACTATCGTTATTCTAGGAAGAAAGTGAAATTGATTTTTCGGACACGTTTGTCTGATGCAAATAAACTCGCCAGAAATCGATATGTCGTTTGGTTGTTTAGCCGTTTATTGCGCCATAGAACAAAAAAGATATATTCCTTGAATTTAAAATTCTGCGCATTTCTGCTCATATTTGTGCACGCACATTGAACGTTGCCTCTCGCAACGTTTTCTGAAGGTAACGATTATGGGGAAAAGCCACGCAGGGCCATCATAATTGAAGTAAGCACTAAAAAAAATGCTGATAAAGGCGTTCTATTAGCTCAGTCGGTAAAGGATCCTACTAAAGATAGAATGCATCAGTTATTTTATTTAAAAGAAATTACATTTTTTCAGGTCAGTTAACTTGCACCCCGTATCTTTGAGGCGTAACACAGATTCTCAAAGATACGTGGTTCAAAGTTAACTGACCTGAAAAAATGTAAAAGTTTTAAAATAAAATAACTGATGCATTATATCTTTTATTCATTAATATATCAACACTGAAAATTTCATTAAATTCCGTTAATTCTCTGATTTTTTTTGTATTTGTCTTTTTTTCGGCGGAGTGACATACGATGGTGGAATTTAGGTCCGTTAAGTTCGATTTAGCCTGTGTTTCCTAATCGAGATCAGGTGTCGAGATTTCATTACCAACCCATCTCCACATACTTGACTAACGTTGGATTTTCACAATCAAGCAAGAGGAAATACATACAGTGGGACAGTCATAATATACGCTAATTACATCAGCGTAGATTTTTACGTCCCACAGTGTGACGACAATCCAACAAAGCCTGTTGTATCGTGAGATACATCTGGGGCGCCCTGGGCTAGTGACAATGATGATTCGGCCCCTAACCCATGCTTGAGCCCAGAGTCATCATCTGATGAAGGCTTTGTTGGAAGCAACACTGCAGCTCAAACTGTTCATGTGGCTATTGGCAACGCTGTTGTGTTTATTGTGCATACGCCTGCGCCTGCGCCTGCCCCTGTGCGCGTCTCACTGCTACACCCAGTATTGACTTGGCAGTCGTTTCTGATGAAGTTCCTGATTGATTCTAACACTAAGTGTGAAGTTCGCACAGTTTTTCGGTTTTAGAACGCAAAAGGCATTAAACCGATTGACATTCATTGCTAATTATCAGAAGTGTATGGCAAGTCGTACATGGATGTCAAAAACATCCGCAAATGGTGTATGAAGTTTACAACGACAACGTGTTTCAGTGTTTCCTCAACGATTACATGAGAA
Source organism: Doryteuthis pealeii (assembly GCA_023376005.1). Lineage (NCBI taxonomy): Eukaryota > Metazoa > Mollusca > Cephalopoda > Myopsida > Loliginidae > Doryteuthis > Doryteuthis pealeii. The sequence goes on along the minus strand of CM042141.1, from coordinate 108,900,891 downwards.
TACAAACACCGTAACAGAGCCTACAAAAATGAATCAAATGAAATGACGATTATCTAGAAAAATATATACATGTTCAAACTTTAAAATGATTGTCAATAAACAATCAACGATTCTGTGATTTCTAACTATTTCAGTGACCTCGTATAAATCTGTAAATATTTCTCGACCAAATACCAAGAGTCGACCTATACCCAAGATCGACTTATACATGAGTATGTGTAGCATTGTCAAATTTAACTATTCATGACCATAAACCAATAGTCAATCTATACACATGATACACTTATACATGGGTATGTGTGGGTATGTTCTTGTAAAATTTATCTGTTTCATGACCAAGAGTCAACCTATACTCGAGATCGACTTAATACATGAGTACATATGGCTTGCTATGGTTAAATATAACTATTTTATGACCATAAACCAATAGTCTCGATCGACCTATACATGAGTACATATGGCTTGCTATCAAATATAACTATTTCATAACCATAAACCAATAGTCAACCTATACTCGAGATCGACCTATACATGAGTACATATGGCTTGCTATCGTTAAATATAACTATTTCATAACCATAAACCAATAGTCCCTATACTCGAGATCGACCTATACATGAGTACATATGGCTTACTATCGTAAATATAACTATTTCATAACCATAAACCAATAGTCGACCTATACTCGGGATCGACCTATACATGAGTACATATGGCTTGCTATCGTTAAATATAACTATTTCATAACCATAACCAATAGTCACCTATATCGACCTATACATGAGTACATATGGCTTGCTATCGTTAAATATAACTATTTCATAACCATAAACCAATAGTCGACCTATACTCGGGATCGACCTATACATGAGTACATATGGCTTGCTATCGTTAAGTCAACCTATACTCGAGATCGACCTATACATGAGTACATACTATTTCGTGACAACAAACCAAGAATCGACTTATACTCGAGATTGTCTTATGAGCATACGTGACATGTTCTTGCCAAATTTAACTTTTACAACATTTGATTGGATTTCTATTTAGTCTTAACAACGTACCTTTGCTTTTCCAATAATCTAATATGGTTTATGCAACAATTCCATAAACACAATGTCGTCACGATGGAATTTATAAACATTCTTCGAATCTTCACGACATACATTAACGCAGACAAAAGAGAAATTCCAAATTTTAAACAAAATAATGAAACTGATTTCAAAAAACGAAAAATATCACAATAGCGACTCCATCAGTTGTTGCGTTTATTCTATCAATCTGCATCCCCCTCCTCGTTTCTGCAGTTGCCACAACTGAAGATACTTCCCTTCATACATGATACAATTCCGAAAAATTGGCAATGGTGTCGTTTTTTTGTTTTTGTTGTTGTTGTTTCTTTTCTTTTTTTCTTTTTCACGAGTTTATACGCATGCGTGCATGTATAATTAAGATTTATTATTTTGGCGTAGGATTCACGAAAATTATTCATTTTTCTAATATAATTCCTAATTAATTACTTGTAAAGTAATAACGTAGTAGTAGTAGTAGTTGTAGTAGTAACACTCAGTTACTTTTCAGTATCAAGCGCTACTCTGTCGGCTGGAGCGTTGGAATACACCGACTGTAGGGGGGTAAGACTCCGCCAATGGGGTCGCCTGTTGGCCACGGGTGGCAACCCTTGATGCTTAAGGAGGGAACCCCGGTGGATGAGCAGTCCATGACATGCATCACTCCACTTAGACCCTTAGGCTAGATGGGCGGTCGGAGAGGCCCCCTCCGATCAATCGGCTAGTCATATCAAGCCCTAGCACCTATATGATTGCCCCAACCCTATTGCCCTTATTGTAAGCCCGAACGCTTTTTATTATAAGGTGCTAGAAGGCGGTGGCTGAAGGTCTTCATGTCCAGGGAATGACGTTAAACTCTATCTGGTGGCGAAGTTCCATTTCTGGAGGTTTGAATAATGTGGGACACCCCTTTATCAACATTGCTTTCGGGTCCACTCTGACCCGGAGTGGTAGTACCTGTTAGGGTCCCATCATTGGGTTAAATAGAAAAATGTTTATAAAAGAAATTGAGTCTCGATTAAGAATGAATGTATTTCAAAACTTTGTCAGCATTAAATGACTCGCTGTGGTTGATATGCCGTAAAATAAACCAAACCAAACGAGTATCAAGCGTGAATACGAATTCCGGCCTCTAAAGACTAGGCTCTTACACATCATCAGAGGAAGTAACTTGTGTAGTTTAGTGTTGCTTGTAGAAGCCTCCATTATTTAATGGGACGGTCCATTTTTACTCTACAATAATCACACTTCATAAAGAGTTTGTAGCGGCGTGTGCTATGGTTTCGATGTGCGAAGGTTGTCTTCGTAAGGTTTTTGGTTTGGAAACCACAGCTCGCTGCTAACATTTTTGAACAAACCCAGGAACTTTGTTTTAACCTGTGTGTAGTAAGATATATCCTCGTGTGGATAAATTGCAAAACAATTCACAGAGAATTAATAGAAAACTATTTATTCATTGAGCAAAGTTGATAAAGGACAAATAAAGAAATAACGGAAGATACAAAGGAACTTATACATAGCGGTATAAGGGATATAAGGGATATATATGTAAAATTAAGATGTATTGTTTTGACGTTAGATAAGCAAACTTAATAAAAAGAAATGCAGAAATAACTGTATAATTTTGATTTTCGCATTATTGTCCTCATCTTTATTGTGAATGTAAAAACACAATCTTTCGGCCGCTGTATCCTCCGGTCTGTTCCCTGTCATGATGAATCATGTTGAATTGTTTGACTGTTGATCAAACAAGGCGTCGAAGAACTTTTGAAGGTCTCATTCAAATAATGACGTAATTGATTTTGCACGCCTATCAATCTGAGATGCGTCGCGAGAGGCGTCAAGATCTTTTTTTAATTGTTTATTGTACAATTCGAAGCGTAAAATCCAATGACATCAGTTATTTCCATTTTTTTTTTAATGTTAAAGTAATTTACGTTAAAAAATTTGATATAGCTTTTTCAATGATCGGTTCCCTTATTGTATTCATCTCTATACTTGGTCTACTACAGCCAACATATGCGCTATTTCTTTGAGACTTATTTCCCAATGTCCTTCTCTAGCTATCATTTTAACTATCCCACAAAGTTTACCCCTTCCAGTTGGGAAAATTTGGCTCAGGGCCACCCTCGGTGGCGACAGGCTCTCCGTAGCGGACTGTTATGTCATAAGCCACGCTGGCGCAACACCGTGAAGCCAAGAGGTCCAGAAGAAATCGGCAGCAACAAAGCACCGGCACCTCAACATCTTCAGGACAGCCTTCACATGCAACATCTGTGGACGAGAATGTTTTTCGAACACTGGACTTCACAGTCTCAGGAGGCACTGTAATTTCAGGGACACAAGAACTATATTAGTCTTCCGAGACTGCAATATCGATGGATCCCACAAAATAGCTGAAGATATAAAAATGCTTATACATAACTGTATAAGGAATATAAGCGCGTATTTACAATTAAGAATTATTATCTTCAGCTAGGAAAAGCTTTGGGTTAAATGGATCAGAAATGAGTTTTAAAAATTGAGTTTTTAAAAAAAAATGAATACCCCACAATGAATAAAACAAAACGTCTTCAAAAATAACCCTAGACGGGTTGACATGGCGTAAAATCCAACCAACCAACCCAGCAACCAGCATACTGTTTCCAAATTTTAGTAACTTCATATATACACAGCAATAACCATTAAATACTATAGTGTTCTTTTACTTCAGAGGCTTTTACACTGCATCGCCCTGATTTAATATTGATAATGATCTTGCAAGGTAATTACAACCAGGATAAAATTGATAAGTAAACTATAAGCTCATTTAGATGAGACTAATAGACTTAATTTTGTTTCCAAAATGGTTTATCGAAAGAATTTGATAAGATCTGAGGAAATGCATTTGTTTTTATTACACAAAAAAACAAACAAAGAAGGATAACAAATATTTAAAAAAGAAACTACAGAGGTACCTTACGAGTTTGATTCGTTCCGCTTGTAACTCAATTTCCTCGTATATCAAATCAATTTTCCTCATTGAAATTAACAGAAATGCCATTAATCTGTTCCAGCCACCCGACTCAAACACACCAAAAATGATATTGGATGATCTTTTTGTATCTCAAAATCCCAGAGAATTTTATGCATCTGATTTTCTAGACAGATTTTGGTTTGTGGATATACTATTTGTCAGTGTGGTCAAATTTTAATCTCTTGCACAATTCCCAATGGATCACTTTTCTACCCAGTCGTATCTACTCTTGTATTCTTTTTGTTCCATTTGCTGTATTCGCTAATTATGTGATTAACCATTTCATCTCTGCCGCTACATTATCTTTTTATTGAATCTTTATCTTTACTTCTAACCGGGTTTTTACCCACCCCCCCCCAAACAAAAAGGGGGAAAGGTAGTTATTATAAGCATTTTATGTATTTATGTTTTTCTTTTGTTTTGGGTTTTGTTTTTTTTTTTTTTTTTGGGGGGGGGTCCCTTCTGGGATGTTTCTTTCCACTCACATTGATAGTACTTCCCTAAGAATATGACCAGTTCCACAAAGTGCATTTTTGCATTATTATAGTGTTACATAATTATTAGATTCTTAATATTTATGTACAGTAGTGTAGAAATCAAAATGGCTGTTATAAGTTGCAGCCCACGGCCTTGAAGGATTTGAATGACAAGGCTTGACCTGTCCTGATCCTTCCTTCCGGTGGATACCGTGAGATCGGTGGAGAGACCTCTTCCGGTTTAGATTAGAAATAGATTTAGTCAGTCGGCCAGAAACCACGACGGTGGTGAGTCGTGTATGCCGCTCGACTCATTCTGCGCAGGTAGTCTGGTGGGGATTTCGAAATAAATATGATCTAAGTAAATCGAAGTCTTGTGTTATTATCTAAAAACTACCAATGACACAGGGCTTCTGATAAAGAGAAATCCCCAATGGAAGACCAGACACGAAGTCCCCAAGACGAAGTCCAGATGCTAGAAGAGACGCTAGAAGAAGAATAGAAGTAAGTAAAGAAAGGGTATACAACAATAGATTGTGATTGCCAGGTATTTTGTTAATGTATTTATCTGTCCCTTCCTTGATTATACTCAGGTCTCCCATTATTACTGGTACGATGGTAGTTTTAAGGTGTCACATTTTTTCAACTTCTATTTCCATGTCTTTGTCTTTACTTATTTTATCATACTCCTTCATTAATATGTTATTATCTGTTGGTACTGACATATCAATCAAAAAGCATGTTTTTCTTTTCTTTTAGTCCTTGGTCACTATATTTCGTCTATTATTTTTTAATTTTCTTTCAGTTTGGATAACAAAATCCTAGAGAATACTCGCTTCTTTGGATTATGTTATTTGTTCTGGTTGGTATTTATACCATTCTTCAGAATTTGGGTATCTCATAATACTACCATCATTATAATTATAATTATTTAGTTTTTTTTTTATACCAGCGTTAGTTGTTAATCTTTCACTGGAGTCTGAGTGACAGCAAGTATCCTCAGGTCTCTGGACTCTTCTGTGTATTCTAGCCGTTCTTAACAATGTTGTTGTTTGGATGTTCCTCTGATTTCCAGTTCCTCCAGACTCCTTTCCAAACCCTTGGGGGCCGTTCCAAGGATGCCAGTTACAATTGGTACGACTTTTTTTTTCAGTTCTCTGGCCAGGTCCAAGTATTTGTGTATCTTTTCGTTTTCTTTCATTTTCAATGTGATCCGCCTAGAAGGCAAAATCCACGATATGTCAAGTCTTCTTTTTCTTGTTAATTAACACTAACAGGTCTGGCCTTGTGGCCGGGATCAAGTGATCCGTCTGTATCTCAAAGTCCCAGAGAAATTCATGCGTCTCATTCTCCAAGACAGATTCTGGTTTATGCATAAACCATTTAGTTTTACGGGTAAACTTTAATTTATTGTACTATTCCCAGTGGATCACCTATCCCATCCAGTCGTGCCTCGTCTTGTACTCTCTTTGAGCTAGTTTGTTAGTTTCGCTTATTATATGATTAACTGTTTCGTCTTTGTCTCCACACATTCTACACTTGCCATTCGGTTGCGTCTTATCTATGTTTTCTGTATATAATTTGTTCTTATGGCATTGTCTCGTGCTGCGATTATAGGAGATTCTGTTTCTCTCTTGTCCATGTCCATGTCTTCTGATGTGATATCTCTTGAGTTAGTTGCTTGAAGTACCTGTATAGTTGGTTTTCTTCCCATTTCTGTTTTCTAATTTTTTACATATTTTTGCTTGTCAATATGTTGCAATTGCTTTTCCTGGCTGCTGCAATTAATCGTTCCTATCCTCAGGTGTATCCTTTAAGTGATCGAATTGTCGCATCTGCACTATCTTCAATGTTGTCGAGACCCCTTCCCACTTTTTTTCTTCGTACATATAATCTATGTCGTCTCTCGGGTGTAATGCCTTGTGCATTGTCATAAGTTTCCTTGTCCTTTGGTCCATCTGTCGGAGCTCCTCTCTTGTCCATTTTAAGAATGGTCCCGAGTATCTTACGGGAGGGACAGCCATTTGTTTATTCCCTTGGTAAGATTTCTGATACAGAGCTTGGTTTCTAGAAGCTTTCTTCTTCTGGGGTATTCCTTTCTTACTTTTTCTTTCATTTCTATTTGTTTGATGGTGTCTCTTCTGGGCATTCTAGCCGATTGCAGCGATGCAGTTGTTTGGATGGTCTCAATTATTCATCTGATTTCCAGATCCTCCAGTCTTTTTTCCCAAGCTTTTTGGGACCGTTCCAAGTGCAGCAATTACTATTGGTATCACTTCCACCCTCATATTCCACAGCTTTTTCAATTCTCTGGCAAGGTCCAGGTATTTGTCCATGTTTTCGTTTTCCTTCATCTTCACCCTGTGATCTGCTGGAACTGCAAAATCTACCAGTTGACAAGTTCTTTTTGTTAATCAATACTAGGTCTGGTCTCCTTGCTGGGATAGGGTGATCCGTCTTTATCTCGAAGTCCCATATTATTATTATTATTATTATTATTATTATTATTATTATTATCTGCAATCCACATATTTTTCTAGACAAGATTTCCATTTCCTCTAGTCTTTTGCTAGTCTTTACACTGTTATCAAATATAGTCTTGTGTCTGGTTAGATCATTCCATCGCTTTAATGGTCGTACTTAATTTGTCTTTACAATGGTTAAATCTTAGTTTATACATTGGTAATTCCATGTCAAATCCTCCAGGCCATGTTACACACCCCTTCAATTTTTCTGAAATTTTGTACAAGTGCGGATAAGGTTAGACAATCCCCAAAATTTGAGCTTCCAATTCCAAAAATTATGTCGATTTTTAGCTCTACCAAATTTGAGGGGCTCACATCAAAAAGCAAACTATATTTTTGGTACAAATAACATTAAAAAAAAACGCTGAGAGTAATTGAAAAAAAAAACGATAATTGCAAAAGGGGAAAAATATATCTAAATCACCCCGCTCGGAAATATTTATCTATTCTGAAATGAAATTTGAAAAGGCCAAAAAAGCTTAAATAAATTTATATCTGATAAACAGCGTTTTCATTTACTTATATATTATATATATATATATATATATATATGTGTGTGTGTGTGTGTGTGTGTGTGTGGTGTAACGAGCAAGGCTAAATTGGCCACTAATCAGCAAAGCGTTTTGATGATTAAAATCATTTTTTATTGGTGAAAGTCACAGGGAATGGAGGGGGGATATGCCTGACTCATATTGTATTCATATCACCAAATCATATCGTTTTCCGCTGCCTGGTGGTTGGGGACCACGTCATTTGATGGAATTAAATAAGTGGAAGCTTCTACAAACAACACAGGTCTACGGGGAGTTGTTATTTGAATTTCTGGTGTGGGGTGATGGGAACAGTGTTGTTACTATTATACATTGTTTCTATCGGATTAGTTTCCTTGTCCAATGTTTTTTCGCACAAGGAGACGATTGTCCTGGTTTAGAAAGAGTACAGTAAGCCGTTGTTTTATTCCATCGATTATAGGATTGTTTCATTTTAACTCGGACCTGCTCTGCTCTACCCTGTCCTACTCTCTCTCTCTCTCTCTCTCTCTCTCTCTCTTCTCTCTCTCTCTCTCTCTCTCTCTCTCTCTCTCTAATTATTCCCGATTTTTTTCTGTTTTTTATTCCCAACGATGTTTTGATACTTAAACCGAATGGAATTAGTTTCAGATCTCAATATCTACAGGAAAATGTGGAGGCGTTCGTAGTGCTTATCGTAGGAAATGGACACGGCGATGCGAGTTCAAATCCTGATCGAGTCTGGTAGCATTGTTATATAGCCGTTCAGTCTGTATTATATATGTGGAGAGAGAGTTCTAGTCTTCTAATGAGGGATGAGAAGATGGGCGTCATTTGCATATGTCTCCCGCATATTTACATCTTTATCTTACTTGAGATATGAAGATATGAGAGCATCCGTGATCATACTCCCACATCCAAATCTCTCTACTTACTTGAGTAACTCGGCTGGTACATTATTTCTGTTCATTGCGTAGCTGAGACGTTCTTCTAACTGGTGTGGTCTATTCTCAAGATGCTGGTCTGACTTTATTTCTTCTAATTGGTCTGGTTCTGTTGAAGCTGGTTCGCCATTATTTTACAAAGAGACAACCAAGGCTTATATTTTATGTGATCACATTTTTACTCAGAGCCAGACTTTTCTCTAGTTAGGATCCTTCAACGCATGCGTGAGTGAAGGGGAGCTCATCTTTAACTTAAGAAGTCTCGCGCTTAACTGACTGATTAAACTCTAAGCCTTTGTTCCCACGTTTCCAGCGGCAAGAAGTTGGGATCAACTCGATGTCATCGAGTGTCAGTCATCTGATTGACACTTGATGACATAGAGTTGATCCCAACTTCCTGTCGCTGGGAAACTTGGAACAAAGGCTCAGTGCTCTACGGATTTGGAATTCTAACGACTTTTAATTCAAAATCTAACTACACTAACCGTCCAAAAAAACAACGGTTTATCAATATACAGCAGCATTTCACATAGCACTACAAACTTTGAGGAAAATTAAGCATCCAACTATCCT
>CM042141.1:108881778-108884278 GCA_023376005.1 Doryteuthis pealeii | reverse complement strand
GACTATCCAAGTGAGTTCTGCAAATGTCAAACACCTCATCGTTTAAATAAAATAAAACCATAAATAAATGAACTGACATTCAACCAGAAACTGTCAATTTGTGTTTGTATACATTTTCCACATCCAAGAAACACGTGGCTTTCTTTTTCTTCACCGTTGTTTAAAATTCATATTGTTGTATTTCCTACTACTATTTGCTGTCCATCGTATCCGATGATGACACCACGCGAATCATTTTCCTCCAATTTAATCCGTCTCTGGTTGTGTCTTGCCAACTGCCTATGGGGATATTCAAGTCCTTCAGGTTTCTTTTGATGTTGTCTTTGTACCTGAGCTTTGGTCTACCGATTCTACGTGATCCATCTCTCAGTTGAGAGTACAGAATCTGTTTTGGTAGTCTGTCATTCCTAATTCTGTTTAAGTGGCCAGCCCATCTCAGGTTGCGTTGGACAAGTATTTTATGCATTCTAGGGAGTCTAGTTCTCTTCAGGATAGTCCTGTTTGAAACATGTTGCCACCACCTGACATTTAATATGCTGCGCAAGTGACGCATGTAGTAGACATGTAGTCTATGGGCATCTGCTTTGTATATCGTCCAGGCTTCTGCACCGTACAGGAGGGTTGAGAGAATTATGGCGTGGTATACTACACATTTAGTTTTCACATTTAGTTTAGTTTCTTCAGCCGACCAAATACTTTGGAAGCATTTGAAATTCGGAGATCAAGCTCTGTATTGTATTTTCTAATGAACTCTAATAATAAATATTTCATTCCTATCACCTTTCTTCTTCTTCTTCTTCTTCTTCTTCTTCTTCTCTGTCTCTGTCTATGTCTGAATATTTCGCAAGTCAAAATTAGGTATTTCCCTGCGATGGTTGCGCCTTCGACAGCGAGAATTGGTGTATCTACTATCTATCTATCTATCTATCTATCTATCTATCTATCTATGGTACTCTGCTCGTATCTATCCATCTATCTATGTTGTCCTGTTCATATCTATCTATCCATGTTACTCTGCTAACATGAAAGTTCACAGTGATGCGTATACAACACCTGTCGACTCAGTCCACACCGATCGTTATGTGTGCCAGATATGTTCTAAGTTATGTAAGACTTTGGCAGGACTGAAAAGTCATGAACGAGCTCACAAACGGACTATGAATGAAGGAGTGGCAGTCGCTTGATAAGACGTTGCGATCAATATCTATGTTACTCTGCTCATATCTATCTAACTCTCTATTTATGTTACTTTGCTCATATCTATCTATCTATCTATCTATCTATGTTACTCATATCTATGTTAATCTGCACATATCTATCTACCTATCTATGTTACTCTGCTCATATCTATCTATACATATATACATATATTCTTTGGTGGGGGGGTGGTCCTATATCTGGTCTATTGCTTTTTATTTTTCTATCAGTCTAAATAGCAAAATCCCAGAGAATAGTAACTTCTTTGGATTCTGTTATTGGTTTGGTTGATGTTTATACGATTCTTCAGATTTCGGTACCATTTGAGTTTCTGCTGATGGTATTTCACTGGAGACTGAGTGACAACAAGTCTCCTCAGGTCTTCAGGACTCTTCTGAGTATTCTAGCCGATTGCAGCAATGCAGTAGTCTGGGTGGTCTCAATTCTTCCTCTGATTTGTCTTTTTCCCCAGCTTTTTAGGGCCGTTCCAAGTGCACCAACTATAATTGATATAACTTTGACCCTCATATTCCACAGCTTTTTCAATTCTCTGGCAAGGTCCAGGTATTTGTCCATCTTTTCGTTTTCCTTCATCTCCACCCTGTGATCTGCTGTTCACCAGTCAACACGTTCTATTTTTTTTTTTTTTTTTTTTTTGTTAATCAACACAAGATCTGGTCGCCTGGCTATTATTATTATTATTATTATTATTATTATTATTATTTGCTCCTTTTGAAATTTCACATCAGCATTAGCTGATGGTCTTTCACTGAAGTCTGAGTGACAGCAAGTCTCCTCGGGTCACCCGGACTCTTCTGAGTATTCTGGCAGATTGCAGCAGCGCAGTGTTCTGAATGGTTTCAACCCTTCCTCTGATTTCAAGCATTCCAGATCCTTTTCCAATCCTTTTGGGACTGTTCCAAGTGCACCAGCTACAATTGGTATCACCTTCACTTTCATATTCCATAACTTTTTTAGTTCTCTGGCAAGGTCCAGATATTTGTCCATTTTTTTATTTTCCTTTAGCTTCACCCTGTGATCTGTTGGCACTGCAAAATCCACCAGTTGACAAGTTCTTTCTTTTTTGTTTATCAACACTAGGCCTGGTCTTCTTGCTGGGATAAGGTGATCCGTTTTTATTTCAAAGTCCCAGAGAATTTTATGCGTTTCGTTCTCAAGAACAGATTCTGGTTTATGCATATACCATTTTGTTGTATGGTCAAAATGTAAATTTTTGCATAATTCCCAGTGGATCACCTTCCCAACCCAGTGTGTCTAGTTTTGTATTCTCTGTTGTGAGTTT
>CM042141.1:108856778-108876778 GCA_023376005.1 Doryteuthis pealeii | reverse complement strand
GATAGATATAGATAGCCAAAGATATAGATGATAGATAGGATAGATAGATAGATAGATAGATAGATAGCCAAGTAAGATAGATAGATAGCATTAGCCATAGTAAGATAGATAGATAGATAGATAGATAGCCAGAAGATAGATAGATTAGATAGATGATAGATAGATAGATAGATAATAGATAGATAAATAGATAGATATTAGCCCAAGTAAGATAGATAGATAGATAGAGATAGATAGATATAGATAGATAGATAGATATAGATATTAGCCAAGTAAGATAGATAATAGTTAGATAATAGATAGATAGGATATAGATATGATAGATAGATATTAGCCAAAGATAGATAGATAGATAGATAGATAGATAGATAGATAGATGAGAGATAGATATAGATAGATAGATAGATATAGATATAGATAGATTAGAAGTAAGGATTAGATTAGATAGATAGAATAGATTAGATATATACAAGAGACGAGAAGCTGAATTTTTAATGAATGTTCATTCACTCCAATGTTCAGAACAGCAGAGTTTTGATCCCAGCTTGGCTTGATTACATAGTTAGTAAAAAAGACCAGAATTAACGAACCTGTCACATATTTAGAACTAGCAGAGGTAGAGAAATATTAGATTCTCTATATGAGTCGTAAGAAAGGAAACAACAAAGCAAACAGATAAATTTAAACAATGTTTATATATATATATATATATATATATATATATATGTTTTTTTTTTGAGGATATGTGCTTAATTGAAGTCGTACTAATTTTTTGAAAATTAATTAGTTAATAATTAATGAATTTTTTTAGCGGGCATATATGTTTCAAATGTAAGGCTAAACAAATCGAGAAAATGTTTGTTTAGCCTTACATTTGAACATTATGCCCGCCTAAAAATTCATTAATTATTTACTAATTAATTTTTCAAAATTAGGTACGACTTCAATTAAGCACATATCCTCCCAAAAATTGTCGCTTAAAGCCATATGAAGAATAAACACATTTGTTTGTTTACTTAACCTCATATATATATATATATATATATATATATATATATACGTACAATAGATATATATATATATATATATTTATACGTATATATATATATATATATATGTATATATATATATATATATATATAGTATATATATATATATATATATATATATATATATATATAATATATTACGTATAAACTGCGAAAACACATATTCTTTTAGCGGTCAATAGTCTTCAATGAAAATAAAGTTCAATTTAAAAATTTAGATTTTTCGGACTGTTGTCCTCATCTTTATCGTGGTATGTATAACAACACAACAATTTCGGTCGCTGTATTCTCCGACTTTCTTTCAACTAAGCGTTCTTTGGTTTTGCACGCCTATCTTTCCGACATGCGTCACGAAAAGAGTCATGATCATTTTTTTTTTTTTAATGATCGTGACTCTTCTCCCCTCCTTAGGTGAACTTGATAACCTTTCTATGATGTTAAGGCACCCCAAGGCATCGATGTGTTTTGAGAGTACGGAAAATGCGTCCGCTAGGATTTTGAAGATTTATTCTGATTTTTTGTATGTATTTACCAACCCCTTCGCACGAGTAGGATGTGACACAAGGTTAATTTCTTAAGCGGAGTTTAGCAAGTTTGAATTCAGAGTTTTCCTTCTCCTAGACTGGTTATTTATCTAAGGTTAAAGAGCTCAATCTATCCTACTATTTACCCATAGCTGGAGGAAGAGTAGTTGGATGCATACCTTTCCCAGGGGTATTAGCGCTATATGAAATGCAAACAGCCTCGTCCAGGATTTGAACTCGGGTCGACGAGTCCATTCTTTATAGGTCACGGCGACTCACCTAATTAGTTTTCAGGTGTTTGTTGTGGCCGGTAACCTTCTGAAGATTTCCAACAGAATCTTTTATTCAATCCTCAAAGGTAGATTGATCCCATTGCGCTGTCCCTGTGTTCCTGTGCTGTCTGTGTCGGTAACGGCTTAAATCAAAAGGTACAACAACGAATGCAATGTTGTTAGTCTTATAACAATCCCATTGAACGTACGTTAAGTTCAATGAAAGTAATGTAAAACCTCAATCAGCAGCAGCTGGTTGCTAGGGAAACGGCTTTCGCGATACGCGTGCGCGAGACGATATTGTCACTTTTGATTTACATTGCCATTCCACAACAACAACAAGGGTAGAAGGGAGAGGAGGAGGAGGAGGGGAGAAGGAGGAAGGGAGAAGGGGGAGGATTTTTTGTTTACTCGTTCAATCCTTATTCAACGCACAGGATGTGACACTGGTCAATTTTGAAGTGTAATAAAGCTGGTTTGATTCCTGAGTTTTCCTTCTCCTAGACATGTGTAGAGTGAGATAGATAGATAGATAGATAGATAGATAGATAGATAGATATGAGCAGAATAACATGGATATATAAAATAGATAGATATGAGCAGAGATAGATAGATAGATAGATAGATAGATAGATATGAGCAGAGATAGATACATATATATATATTAGCAGAGCAAGATAGATAGATAGATAGATAGATAGATAGATAGATATGAGCAGAGATAGATAGATAGATAGATAGATAGATGTGAGCAGGGATAGATACGTACATACATTACATACATACATACACACACATTATATATATATATAATAATATATATAATATATATATATATATATATATAGAGAGAGAGAGGAGAGAGAGAGAGAGAGAGAGAATAGGGGGAGCAGAGTAAGATATATAGTCAGATAAGATAGATATGAGCAGAGCAATATAAGAGAGATAGATAGATAGGTAGATAGATAGATATGAGCAACGTAAGATAGATAGATAGATAGATAGATAGATAGATAGATATGAGCAGTGTTACATAGATAGATAGATAGATAGATAGATAGATAGATAATGAGCAACGTAAAAGATAGATAGATAGATAGATAGATAGATAGATAGATATGAGCAGTGTTACATAGATAGATAGATAGAAGATTGATAGATAGATAGATAGATATGAGCAACGTAAGATAGATAGATAGATAGATAGATAGATAGATAGATAGATATGAGCAGTGTTACATTGATAGATAGATAGATAGATAGATAGATAGATAGATAGATAGAAAGTTTGTATACATTTAATAGTACAAGTTAAAAGTGCAGTATATGTAACCCGAAGCCTAACTTTTTTACATCGTTTTTCCGATGCAAGATAAGTTACAAAAGTATATATTACCAACGTCAGTTTAATAATTGTGGTATTCGATAAAATCTGGTACAAAAAATGTAAATACTTCATACTCAGTTGCAATATCAATGTTTTAAGAGCCAATACATTAATCGCAACACATTAAGACTAGCTGAGGTGTTGAATTATTTTAAAATTCATATTAAGACTAGCTTAAGTGTTGAATAATTTATTCTATGAGTCAGTTTAAAAATTGTGGTCTTCAATTATACATGGTACAAAAATCGGTTAAATCGAACTTAACGGACATAAATTCCACCATTGTATGTTACCTCGCCGAAAGAAAAAATATATACCAAAAATCAGGGAATTAACCGAATTTAATAAAATTTTCAGTGTTGATATATTAATGAATAAAAGGTATAATGCACCAATTATTTTATTTAAAAACCTTTACATTTTTTCAGCTCAGTTAACTTTGAAACTCATATATTTAAGAATCTGTGTTACGCCTCAAAGATACGCGGTTCAAAGTTAACTGAGCTGAAAAAATGTAAAGGTTTTTAAATAAAGTAACTGGTGCATTATACCTTTTATTCATTAATACATCAACACTGAAAATTTTATTAAATTCGGTTAATTCCCTGATTTTTTTTTTTGGGGGGGGTCTTTCGGTGGTGTGACATACGATGGTGGAATTTAGGTCCGTTAAGTTCGATTTACCCCCAAAAATCTGTCTTCAATCATTTTAAAAAGGTAAACACTTCATACTCAGTTGCAATATCAATGTTTGAAGAGTCATTACATTAACTGGGTTATGTTATCTGCATCCACCCAATCACTCCCTACGAGTAGGATTTGACACAAGGTCTATTTTTAAGCGGGGTTTAACAGGTTTGCATTAAGGGTTTCCCTTCTCCTAGACTAGTTGCCATACCAAGGTTAATTCTTTGCCTACACCAAATTTACCCCACGGCTGTACCAAATTTTCTTGGTATTTTTTTTTTTTTTTTGCCTGTACGATGTTATTTCAAAGTTCACTATCTATTCACCTCAGAAGCCAGGAATGTTCACGTAGCGATTTTTTCAGTATAAACAAGTGACACGTGCGAGAGCTGCCACCAGCCGTTTACGGTAGGATCATAGTGGTGGGAGAGCTACTGTGAGCGGTTAAAAGTACGCAAAGCCCGCCCTAAAAATTCATCCATAGCTAGAGGTTCAATAACTGGATGTATACTTTAGCCAAGGATATATTCGAACTCATGTCGCTGTATCAATTTCCGATGGTAACCATTACACCACGGGTTATATGTATTTACCCAACCCCTCCGCACGAGTAGGATGTGACATAAGGTATATTTCTAAGTAGAGTTTAATAGGTTTGAATTCAGAGTTTTACTTCTAGACCAGTTTTCATACCAAGGTTAAAAAATCTACTGCTCTACTATTTACCCATAGATGAAGGGAGAATAATCGGGTTCATACCTTTCCTACTGGTATTAGCGCTATGTGAAATGATACTAGCTTTGTTCAGGATTTGAATTACACCATGGATTATAGAAGTTGTAGGGATTACATCTCTCTTATTTAGTGCTAGGGAACACGAAGAGTAATTACATTCCGTGTCTGCCAATATCCACTAGGTGGCGTGCTCAACATTTTATAAAAAAAGCACGCTCCAAAAGCCAAACCCTTTCACAGCTCTCTTTTTGTCTCGTCATTCAAGTCGCACATACCTGCGTTTTCCTGTAAGTCATTGTACAGGGGGGTTGGGCTCCCTAACAACTCGTATCGCATGACACTTAACATCTATATCTTTACGCAACATTTACTCTACTAAAGATTGTTTACACCAGTGTTTCCCAACGTGGTGAGTACGCCCCACAGGAGAGCAATTTGATTGGGGGGGGGGGCAATTGAAACTAACGAGATCCAAATTTTCGATTGTTACTTTTTTTAAATTATTTTCTGTCTTTTGTTTATTTTATTTTTACTTTTCATAGATGGTTCATTCTTTTGAAGCTTGTTTAAACCAATGTATTGGCATTTTAAGCTCAAACGGAGTTCACTCTTTAAATCATAAAAATGATATATTACCACATAGGGGACATCAGGATTTTAGAGGTAATTAGGTGGGTCATCGCAAAAAAAGTTGGGAACCGCTGATTTACACACAATTTCTTTCATACAAGTCTGTATAAGCGTGAATTGTTTTGTATATTTCTGCGGTCATTGCGAATTCAAAGACCATAAAACAAAGGACAGATTAATGTACTTTCCTCTGGACGAGCTGTGTTTGTGTATGTGAGAGTGTGTGTGAAGGAGAGTGGGAGAGAGAAAGAGAGAGTGTATATATCGTAATGTAATTGGATATAGGCTAGGCAGGTGTTTCAAAGCCTGAAAAAATATAATATCCGAGGATGGCTGATGGATAAAACAGGTAACCCCAGTAATTTGAGGGAGATAATTAAATTCCCATTACTAGCTAGAAATAAACAAATATAAGAACTGATGTTTTCTTTTTCAATTTCGCCAAAAACCAGACTTCATGGCGACTGAAAAGAGATCAATTTCTTTTGATCTGGGGTACCAGATGTCTTGGGAGTAACCGAGAGATTTAACACGTGTTCAAGAATCTTATAGAATCGTCGAGTATGTTCTCTCTTCTAGAATGTTCTAAACGATAGAGCATAAAAGACACCTGCCTGAGAGGCAAGAGGGCAGTTGAGATGAGACATTCGAACGGGACGGACCAGAGGGAGAATTTTGGACTTGAGACGAATTAAGTTAATAATAGCCGAAGACAGTAGATCAATTAAGCCGAACTTAACGAAGAATACCAAGCAAACTTAAGCAAGATACATGGAAAGAAGCTGAATGAGATTCTCTCTCTCTCTCTCTCTCTCTCTCTCTCTCTCTCTCTCTCTCTCTCTCTCTCTCTCTCTCTCTCTCTCTCTCTCTCTCTCTCTGGAAAACTGTCTGAGACAATAAACCGGTTAAAGAAAAGAAACTCCTGTGTACTACACTTAGTCACTACGAAAAGATCTGTGAATGGAATGTTGCTAGTGAGAGAACAAAACAAAACAAATGGCAGTTTTCACCCCAAGACGATAGCCAAACAGAAAGATAAACTGTTGACTTAAGTCAATTGACCATGACGACAACGCGTGTCCACTGACCTTCCTCTCACCTTTCCACAGAGTAAGGAAGAACCCGACTCGGCTACTAGAAGGCGAACGTAAACAAACTCCAACCTCAGAGTGTTGTGTCCCGTACTAAAAGACGGCTTGCCTTGTAAACGCATTCTTAACGCAATGGCCAGTGGTCCGTGCATATGCAGCGCAGCAGTCGACACGTTACAATAATATATATATATATATATATATATATATATATATATATATATATATATATATATATATATGAGGCAGACAGACTGACAGATTAATGTAGTTATCAGTGGACAATCAAATACCTACTATGTTGAACAGCATTTTATCTCCCAAGAGACAGAAGTGCCTCAATTGGCTTTTTATATTGTTTTATATTCTATCAAGGGTAATCTTGAACTTTAAGTGACTAAATTCCTACCATAAAATTGTATTTGCACATTATTTAAAATGAACGTAATTTATTTTTAATACATTTTAAACAATTCAATTCGTCCAAAAAATCTTAAAAGAAAAACAGATCTAAGAATAAGTCAATGAGGTTGATGTCCCTTTTTTGTTTGGGAAGAAACCGGAAGTAAATGGTCTGCCATTATCAAATCGCCTTTTTGCCAAATTGTTCAAATCAGAAAGACTGCATGTTTTAATAAGAAAATATCATAAAATGTCTATTTAGTAACAATTAAGTTCATTTTAAATAATACGCAAGTACAATTTTATGGTAGGAATTTAGTCACTTAAAGTTCAAGATTACCCTATCAAAACCTTTCAAGACACAAGAGATATTTACCAAAACCGTTCACCACAGGTAGAATATGACACAAAGTCAAGAATGTGGCATCCAGCAAGGATCGTACTCACTATTCAGTAGTAATGGATCTGCGAGACTAGCTTGCTAACCTTTACACCATGATGGGACACCCAGGTATTTAACCAACATGTTCGATACGGGTAGAATGTGACAAGGTCACAAGTATGTGGCATCCACCGAGGATCGAACTCGCTACTTAATAATAATGGATCTGCGAAACTAGCTTGCTGACTTTTACACTACGATGGGACGCCCAGGTATTTACCTAACCCATTCGTCAAACCGCCCTGTCGGCTGGGGCGTTAGAATGCACCGACTGCACCTCTGCAGAGGGGTAAAACTCTACCAATGGGACCACCTGTTGGCCGTGGGTGGCAACCCGTGATGCTTAAGGATAGAACGCAGGTGGATGATGCAGTCCATGACTTGCAATACTCCACTTTAGCCTTTTCTTGAGCTATACGGGCGGTCGGAGAGGCCCCCTCCGATCAATCGGCTGGTCACATCAAGCCCTAGCACCTATATGATTTTCCCAACCCTATTGCCCTTATGGCAAGCCCCAACCCTTTTTATCATATGGGTGCTAGAAGGCGGTGGCTGCGGTCTACATGTCCTGGGAATGACGTTAAACTCTATCTGATGGTGAGGTTCCAGTTTTGGAGGTTTGGGGAATGTGGAGCACCCCTTCATCACCAATGCTCCCTGGTCCACTCTGACCCAGAGTGGTAGTACCTGTTAGGGTCCCATCTATGGGTTAAATAGAAAACATGAGTTTATAAACTAAATTGTATTATCCACTAAAAATGAAATTATTTAAAAACTTTGTCGGCATTAAACATTTTTGAATACCAAATTACCAATAGAAGTATTCGGCATAAAATAACCCAAGGGGTTTACATGCCGTAAAACACAACCAAACAAAACCGTTCGTCAAAGGAAGGATAGGACACAAGGTTGTAAGTATGTGGCATCCAACAAGGAGTGTACTTGATATTCAGTAATAATGGATCTGCGAGACTTGCTTGATGACCATTACCCCACGATGGGACACCCTCAGACGTAAGATTTGTATTTGAATTGCATATGGTTGTTTCGCATTGGCTAGAAAATGCTGTTCACATATTTTATGGTTTGAATGGTAAAATCTATTCAAAACATTTTTTATATATATATTTTTTTAAGCGGGAACTCTGCCAGACTTCTGTGATTCAATTTGGTGGTATTTGAGACTGAATAATTTTTTGTGTATGCGGGAGGGAGAGTTTGGAGTAACAAGGTTCTCTTCCGGTGCTAAAGATCAGATTACGTTACTTGATCCAAAGTTTCATGCATAGATAGATAGAGAGATAGACAGATAGATAAAAAAAAACAACCTTATAAAATGGACGGATTAAAGTAGATATTTTTTACTGAACTGAGGAGAAATGGATACCTCACGATTTTCATGCGATCTCCAGAATTTTTTTTCTATCAGAAATTTATACATTGCCTGAATATTAAAAGAAAAATATTTTTAAATATTTTTAAATAAAATAAATAAAAAACAAGAAAATAAACAGAAAAACATAATTTTTTTTTCTCGTTCTAGCCAGCAATAACATTGATCTGTTTATATATATATATGTAGTATAGTAAGAAATTTGAAAAAAAACAGGTTTAAATAAAATGAGTGGTAAGTTTATTAGCCGACGCTGCAGTGTTTCGATCTGTTAAGTAGATCTTCTTCAGGGCATTTGTTGATATAAGGAAAAGGAAAAAAAAATGTAAAAAATTTCTATCACAGAATAACGAGAAAAATTGCGATAGTCCTTGTTTATCAATCTGTTCAAAATTTGAAGTTTACCCAGTCATTTGACTTATAATAAATTATTTCAGATGGCTTCTCTTTAAAACAAGCCAACATCTTCAGACAGCCACAAACACAATCCATCGCGTTATTGGCTGTCCAAGGTTTTTCCTTTATATATACTAGCAAATATATGCACCCTCCGGGTGCAAGTATTTAAGTTTTAATGTAATAAAATATTGTATTAAATTAGAAAGGCTAATGAAACTAAATAAGAATACAGATAAAAAGATTTAAAACAGAGGGAGTATAATAACAGATTTGAAACAGAGGGAGTATAATAAAAAATGGAACAACTGAAACTTACTCTTCCATCACTCTCGTCTTTCATTGTTATTTTTTCTAATTTAAGTATTTAGTTATAAGAGGAACTAAAGAATGAAATGACAGTTATCTTATCTTGTTAATGGATTTCATTTAAGATTCATTGAAGAGATTTTTGCTTATATTCATTAAAATAAAACCAAACAATTAGAAATCAATAATACTAAGCACATATTTATTAAATTCGATTTTTTAATATTAATATGCAAATTAGCCTTCCTATTCACACTTTAAACCGCTATTTTGTTGTATATATAAATATAATTGCAAGATGTCAGTATGTAGACATAGTTAACAGTATTAATAATGTAAGACAATTTTATTAATAATTGAGGTTTAGATAACAATAAAATCATGGAGAATGTGATGTCAATAACTAAGAGAATTGTGACTTGAGTAGAAATATAGTTTCGGTTACAGACAGAAAAACACACAATCTCCATTATAATAAGATATATATATATATATATATATATATATATATATATATATATAAGATCCAACTGTATTGAGTATCCAAAGAGAATCGAATTTACTTCAGTCAAAACTTTTCTCGCCAGATGAATTTGATATGTACTTACACAACCGCTCCACACGAACAGGATGTTCAAGGTCAATATTTAAACGTAGTTTAACAGGTTTGAATACAGAGTTTTCCGTTTCCTAGGCATGTTACCATGGCAAGTTTAAAGAGCCCAGTCTGCCCTACTATTTACTCATAGCTATAGGGAGAATAGTTGGATTCATACCTTTCCTAAGTGTATTAGCAATATGTGAAATGCAAATAGCCTAGTTCAGGATTTGAACTCAGTTCACGGTGTCCATGTCTTACGACGATAACCATTAGGTGAACTTCATAACAATTATATGAGGATAATGCACCCAAAGTTATCAGGGGATTCCCCGTGACGCAGTGGCTAAGGTGCCGGACCGAGTTCGAACTCCTGTCGCGCTATTACGTCCACTTTTAAACTAATAAACCTGGGGAAAGTATGGAGCCCTCCATACCACCATCTATGGGTTAAATAGTACCACTTCTTTTTTCCTTCTACAAGGATGTCGTTGGCGTTAAATAACCCATAACGGTTGTTATACCATTAAATAAAGAAACCAAACCAAACCAAAATTTATCAACGTGTTTGATAACATGGAAAGTGTGTCTACAAGGATTTTAAAGGTTTATTCTTCTTTCAAAGTCCGTTCACATAGCAACCTGATTCAAAACCACACAGGATTCGGCGTCTGAGCCGGTAAGTGAGCCAAAATAAATCATGCGGTCCCAGAGGCCATCCCCTCAGGCAGCACCTGTTCCTCCGCCTAAAAGGGACAGAGCAGAGTTTGGTGCTCGGTGCCTGAGGCGCCCCAAACGGGGAATGCCGACAGGAGTACGCATTTCTTTTACTGTGGCTATCACTTTTGCTGCGGTTTATGCGTAGCTCCGTGCGTTAAAATGGTTTTATGTTAATACGACAGTGTACTTCTGATTTTATAAAATATACAATCTTTTTTAAAATTTCACCAAAGGTTTCGACCTTAACATTTATCAAATATAGTACGACAATATATAAGCTTACAACGGCTGAAACGTTATTTTACTAGTTTTAAGTATTTATACAGAGGATTCTTTTTAATAAGCGCTAATACACAATGAAAACAGGTCGATTTTGACATGTTTTTATTAGATTTTAACATACTTAATTTTTCAAATTTAACCAAAATTTTCAAGTTCGAGACTTATCAGATATAGTTCGACCCTATATATATAGGCTTGCTAAAAAATAACAGTTCCAGTGTAATTTTACTAGTTTAAATGTTTACAAATTAGTTTGTTTTTGGTTTTTTGCTTGTTTTTTTTTTTTTTGGGGGGGGGTAATAAGTGTAAACACATAGCAAAAGGTTTGGCATTGGATGTGCACTCCTGAAATTGTAAAATACACATTTTTTTTTAATTTCTCAAAAGTTTTCGAGCTTAACACTTATTAGGTATAGTGCAACAGTATAAAAACTTTCTAAGACGACTGGAACATTATTTTACTAATTTTATGTGTATGGTCAGCCACAAATAGTTTATCAGTCATATGGAGGTCCAATCTCCCTGGAAAGCTGAAGCGACAGTTCTTCCAGGCTGTGGTTGTGTCGGTGCTGCTGTATGGCTGCACCACCTGGACCCTAACAAAGCGTCTTGAGAATAAGCTAGATGGGAGCTGCACAAGAATGCTGCGTGCAGTCTTGAATAAGTCGTGGAAACAGCACCCCACAGGGAAACAGCTGTACGGTCACCTGCCCCCCATCTCACAAACTATCCGAGTGAGACAGACAAGGCATGCAGGACACTGCTGGAGAAGCAAGGATGAACTCATAAGCGACGTTCTCCTGTGAAAGCCAACACATGGACATGCAAGTGTGGGGCGCCCAGCAAGGACTTACATTGACCAGTTATGTGAAGATGCTGGCTGCTCCGCAGAGGAGCTTCCAGGTGTAATGAATGATAGGGAAGGTTGGCGAAAAATTGTCATGGATACCCGTGCTGCATGCGTGACATGATGATAATGATGATGATGATGATGATTGTTTGTACACCACAAGTTTGGGGTTTCTTTTTAATAACGTCTAATACACAAGAAAAAAAGATCGATTTTGACGTGTTTTTATTAGATTTTAACAAACATCATTTTTTCAAATTTAACCAAAGTTTTCAAGATCGAGACTTATCAGATATAGTTCAACCCTATATAGGCTTGCTAAAAAATAACATTTTCAATGTAATTTTACTAGTTTGAATGTTTGTAGACTAGTTGTTTTTTGTTTTTTTGGGGGTTTTTTAATAAGCACAAATACATAGCAAAATGTTTGGCATTGGCACTCTTGAAATTGTAAGATACACATTTTTTTTATTTCCCTCAAGTTTTCGAGCTTAAGATTTGTCAGATATAGTGCAGCAGTATAAGAACTTGCTATAAACTTGATATAAACAACAGTTGAAACGTTATTTTACTAGTTTTAAGTGTTTGTACACAACTGTTGGTGTTATTTAATGCCAAAGACATTCTTGTAGAAGAACAGTAGTGGTACTATTTAACCCATTGCTGGGGTTATGAGGAAGTCCATACTTTTTTAAATAAATTTATTATAAGTTAAATGATTGGTTGTTAAGTCTTTCCTTTATATGAAATTGTAAATATTACTCTGTATGAAATTATATTTCTTTTTCTCTCAAGAAAAATTATCCAAACTTCCTAATGAACAGAAAAAAAGAATACTGGTAAGTTACAAAAAGCAAGCATTTAAATGTTATATCTTGTAAGGAAAAAAAACTTTATAAATTAACTTTTATGGAAATGACCCAGTTCCACATCCATGACCTATTAAATCATTTGGATGGAATGTGAAGTATTTCCCTTTCATGGAATTTATCAGGGCGATTAAAGTTACGAGGCAGTACCCATCTCCTCTCCAAAAAAAGGTCTGACAGCAGTGATCCCTGGCCACTTAGAATTAACGAATCCAGTATGACTTTTAAATTGTTCTACTGATTTCTAATCTTAAACTGGTTGCCAATCTACCATATTATTTATTTATAGTTGTGGAGAGACTAAGATTTAAAATTCCAGTCTTCGCTGCTATTTACCAATAATAATAATAATAATAATAATAATAATAATAATAATAATAATCATGCAAGCAGAAAGGAAAGGAAAAGTTAAAAAAGAATATCTCAGGAGAACTAGAAAACTTCTAGAAACGAAACTTAACAGCAAAAATCTGATCAAAGGAATTAATACCTGGGCTGTCCCCATTATAAGATACTCAGGACCATTCTTAAAATGGACAAAAGAAGAACTCAGACAGATAGACCAAAGGACGAGAAAATTAATGACCATGCACAAGGCTCTCCACCCTAGAGATGATAGAGATAGATTGTATATGTCAAGAAAGGAAGGGGGAAGAGGTCTTGCCAACATAGAGGAATGCGTAGAAACCACAATCCAACAACTTGAAGATTACACAAGGAAGAGCAAAGACAAACTACTTATGGCGGCAAACAATAGTAGAAACGGCAGATGGACAAACAGAAAAACGACAAAGACTAGAAAACAAAAATGGGAAGAAAAACAATTATACGGACGCTTCAAACGACAAATAGAAGAGGTTGCACATGAAAAGACTTGGACATGGTTAAGAAAAGGAAACCTCAAAAGAGAAACAGAATCATTAATAATTGCTGCACAAAATAATGCCATAAGGACAAACTACATCAAAGCGAAAATTGATAAGACCCAACAAAATAGTAAATGTAGACTTTACGGTAATAGAGATGAGACTGTTAACCATATACTCTGCGAATGTAGCAAACTAGCACAACGAGAATACAAAACTAGACACGACTGGGTTGGGAAGGTGATCCACTGGGAATTATGCAAAAAATTACATTTTGACCACACAACAAAATGGTATATGCATAAACTAGAATCTGTTCTTGAGAACGAAACGCACAAAATACTCTGGGACTTTGAAATAAAAACGGATCACCTTATCCCAGCAAGAAGACCAGACCTAGTGTTGATAAACAAAAAAGAAAGAACTTGTCAACTGGTGGATTTTGCAGTGCCAGCAGATCACAGGGTGAAGCTAAAGGAAAATGAAAAAATGGACAAATATCTGGACCTTGCCAGAGAACTGAAAAAGCTATGGAATATGAAAGTGAAAGTTATACCAATTGTAGTTGGTGCACTTGGAACAGTCCCAAAAGGATTAGAAAAGGGCTTGGAAAGTTTGGATATCAGAGGAAGGATTGAAACCATTCAGAACACTGCACTGCTGCAATCTGCCAGAATACTCAGAAGAGTCCTGGAGACCTGAGGAGACTTGCTGTCACTCAGACTCCAGTGAAAGACCATCAGCTAACACTAATGTGAAAACTCAAAAGGAGTAAAATAATAATAATAATCTATAATGGACATTACTGTCTGTCTGTAACCAAAAACTACGTCACCACTGACGTCACGATTTCCTTAGTTATTTAAGTTATATTCTCAACGATTATGAAATAGTCATTATTTTATCTTAATTAGCATCTTATTTATTAACGATGTCTCTATTAAAGTCTATCTGAGTTAGATTTGTCGCAAAACTGTCCATATTAGTAATGCATTTAAAATCCTGAAATATGTGTTAAATATCTCTGAAGAATAAAGATTTACATAGTATATGGTGGGGACAATTTGCATAATGATTTTAACAAAACTGGGCTTGAAATATAACTATTTGCTGTTACTGATTTCTAATAATATCATGTTATTTTCAAACGTAAAAGCAATTTTATATATAATTTTATACAGATATCAATTAATATAACATAAAAGTATTTTTATATTCGTTCTTATTTTGTTTTCTTAGTCTAATTTAATACAATATTTTATTACGTTAAAACTTAAATACTTCCACCCAGGGGGTGTATACTTTTGATAGTAATAATAATATACAGACGGATCCCGGCCAGAAAACCAGACCTTGTGTTAATTAACAATAAGAAGAGAACTTGTCATCTCGTAGATTTTGTCGTCACGGTGGATCACAGTGAAAATGAAAGAAAACGAAAAGATAGACACATACCTGGACCCTGCCAGAGAAATGGAAGAAAAAAACTGTGGAACATGTGGGTGAAAGTGACACCAATTGAAGTTGGTATCCTTGGAATGGTATCCAAGGGATTAGACTGGGGGAATTGGAAATCAGAGGAATAATCAAGACCATCCAAACAACGGCATTGTTAAGATCGGCTAAAATATTCAGAAGAGTCCTGGAGATACCTGTGGAGACTTGCTGTCACTCAGATTCCAGTGAGAGCACCAGCTAAGGCTGGTATGATGAACAACAACAACAACAATAATAATAAATCATTCAGGATAAACAAAGGATTAATTGACAGAGACTGGGTAAACTGGATATCCCGGGAAAGATTAACACCGACCAGACCAGTTGAGTACTGTTGAGATCAGCTGGAATACTGAGGAGAGTCCTGGAAAATTGGGGAGACTTGCTGTCACTTGAAATTCAATAAAGACCACCAGTTACTACTAGTATGAAAAATCGCAAGGAGAATAGTGGGATTCATACCTTTCGCTATATGAACTGTGGCTTCGTCCAGGAACTGAACTCGGGTCGACGAGTCCATTTCCTACGACTCTAACCAGTACACCACCGCGCTCCCTTAAAGGAATAAGTTATTAAGATATGCTGTATGGCTGTAAATAAAAAAAATTAGAACAGGTATTTAGGAATATTGTTTCCAGGAAGAAAAAAAGAAAAAAAGAAAAAGATAATGATAGATATTAAATTTTCGGACCATATGACCTTTAGGCACCCCTTTTTGATCTCGATTAAGAAAGGACATGTTTTTCATTTACACAGTCAATATCCGGTTGTTTTAACAGACGATTTTTAGATATGTTTTTTAATTATAAAACTAACCCCTAACCCTAACCCCTAACCCCTAACAAACAACCGGATATTGACGATGTAAATGAAAAACATGTCCTTTCTTAATCGAGATCAAAAAGGGGTGCCTAAAGGTAATATAGTCCAAAATTTCTACCATAACTGCTTGATTAGAGTTATAAATTTTATTCTAATTTTTGAGATGTCATATGGAATAAAAAGTTCAAAAGATCTCTTTGATTGTTTGAACTTATTGTTCCATACGACATGCAGAGTCGAATTGGAAGAATTCTAATAAATAAAACCAACACTACACGTATTTTTTTTTTTTTTTGATAGTTTTAAAAAATCTCTAAGTGATAAAAAGATTGAAAGAAAATGGAATGACAAAAAATAGAGAGGCGAATTATAACGTGCTCTTGCCTCGTTCTCACATTTATTTCAAATTAGTGTACGAATGAGCTTATTAGTGTGTTTCTTCCTGCAATGAATTAAAACAGGTTTAAATGTGGAAGAGAAAATCTGGATTTGAGGTCGGTAGAGTCAGTAAACTGCTATATCAATTGTGTTCGGCCAAGGGAATGAACTCTGACACTCGCACCGGATTGACCCGAAATATAAATTAGAAAAACCTTTTATTACAGCTCATTAAGTGAAATTTTCGGTGGCTCAGACGTTCGGGTATCCAGTATAATTTTATAGCGTTGACAGGTTTTTTTTTCCCAGGCACCGAACAAACTTCTGGATTTTCGCCAAAATTAAGAAGATAATTCTAACACGACACTTAACAGAAAAAAAAAAAATTTAAAAAAAAAAAAAAACGAAACGCAATGAAAACGATTTTTTCAGAATTTTTGTTCAAAATTTATTTTTCTTTCTTTTCTTTTTTTTTTAATGTATGTGTCAAATTAAACTTTCATGAACTTTTGGTTATGTCTCTAAAATGTGTCGTTATTTTTAACTCAAGACATTATAATAGTTAAATAATACAGTTTTAATATTGAGAGAGACTTATTGCCATTAACTGAATATACCAAAGAATTAGATCTTGGCAAGATTTGAACTCAAATTCTCTTTGCTTTATCAGAAATTCTCGACAAAATTAAGATAATTCTAGCACGACACTCATCAGAAAAAATAAAATAAAATTTTAAAAAGAAACGAAACGCAATTTCTTTTTTTTAATGTTTTGTACGCGCCAAATTTCATGGATTTTTGGTCATGTATGTATGTGTGTGTGTGTGTGTGTGCTTTAACTCAAGACATTATTATAGTTAAATAATACAGTTTTAATATTGAGAGACCTATTCCCATTAGCTGGATACATTAAAAGATAAGCTCCTGGCAAGATTTGAACTCATATCCTCTTTGCTTTGAGATTTTCACCAAAATTGAGAATATAATTTTTGCACAACACCCAACTGAAAGAAAATTAAACTAAAAAAAAAACGAAACGCAATGACAATGAATTTTTTTTCCGAATTTTTTTTTTTTTTAGTTTTTTAGGCGCTAGAATAAACTTTCATGAACTTTAGGTTATGTCTCTAAAATGTTTTTTTTTTTTAATAAAATAGAAAAACATACGACATTATAATGATTAAATAACACCATCTTAATATTGAGAGAGACTTATTTCCATTAACTGGATATATTAAAGAATAAGATCTTGCCATATCCTCTTTGTTTTATTAAAATTCGTGCCAAAATCAAGAATCTAATTCTAGCACGACACTCAAATGAAAGAAAAATAAACTAAAACAAAATATTTTTTAACGCAATGACAATGGGGTTTTTTCCTGATTTTTTTTTTTCGGCACTTTTTTTTTTTAGTTTTGTAGGTACAAACATAAGATTTCCGGAGCTTTTGGTTATGTCTCTAAAATGATTTTGCTTTAAACACACAAGACATTATAATAGTTAAATAATACCATTCTAATATTTAGAAACATTGTCATTACCTGGATATATTAAGGAATAGGATCTTGCCAAGACTTGAACTCATATCCTCTTTGCTTTATTGAGATTCGTGCTAAAATTAAGATAATTCTAGCACGATACTCAACTGAAAGAAAAATAAACTAAACTAAAAAAAATAAAATAAAATAAACTTAAGTTGTCAAAATCAACTTTCATGAACTTTTAGTTATGTCCCTAAAATGCTTTTTTTAAAATCAACTCAAGATATTCTAATGTTTAAACAATACCGTTTTAATATTGAGCGGTTTATTGCCGTTAACTGAAAATATCAAAGAATAAGATCTTGCAAAGAATTGAACCCAAATTCTCTTTGCTTAATTGAGATTTTCACCAACATTAAGAATCTAATTCTAGCACGGAACTCAAATGAAAGAAAAATAAACTATGTATAATAACACCGACAGACTTTGGAAAGCTTTATGCTACTTAAATATTTGGTACATTTATTGAGAGTTTGGTTTATATAGTCTAGTATTCACTAGAGAGTTCCCCAAAGGAGAGGTAATCATAAAATAAGGGAGTTAACTCTCAATTATTTATTACACTGACATTTTTTAAAGATTCTTTCCAGAATTTCTTTAGATTTTTTTTTTTTAGTTTTTTAGGTGCTAAAATAAACTTTCATAAACTTTAGGTTATGTCTCTAAAATGTTTTAAAAAATTAAATAGAATAACACAAGACATTATAATGGTTAGATAACACCATTTTAATATTGAGAGACTTATTACCATTAACTGGATATTTTAAAGAATAAGATCTTTCAAATACTTGAACCCATATCCTCTTTGCATTATTGAAATTCTCACCAAATTAAAGAGGCAATATTTTTCAAAAATCTATTTTCACATCGCCTTAAGGGTGTTTGTTATTTTGTTAGTTTTCTTGAGGAATTTTTTTTTTAATTTCTGAATTTTTTAAAGTATTGTAGGTGCCAAAATAAATTTTCATGAACTTTTGGTCATGTCTCTAAAATGGTTTTTAAATGAAAAAAAAAGCAGGACATTATAATGATTAGATAATGTCGTTTTAATATTAAGAGACTTCAAAGCAATTACATGATAATTATGCAATAAATGATTATTATAATACAATAACCCTTATTGCAATTTTGCATCAAAGTGTTAAAAGGCAGAAAGTGTTAAAAGGCAGAAAGTGTGCTGCAATTATTGAGCAATTGCGTTGGTGATTTTATTTTTTTCAAATCTCTTACGTCATTCACTCGTACATGTTTACACATGACGCTTTAGTTGTATATTTCAATGTCTAATTCAAATAGGCGCTCTTCATGTAATGGCTATCGTCGTAGGAAATGGAATCGGCTTCCTGAGTTGGTGTTAATGGCATATCAACACTTGTGGGTTATTTACTGACAATATTTGATATATATATATATATATATATATATATATATATATACTAGAAAAAACGTGACCCGTCGGGTCACCCATTGAGCTCGGGTTAGATTTTTGGAAAAATCGCATGATAATATTTCGCTAATTTAAAGTTTTCCCAAACTGTCCAAATAAGTTATTTAAACTGGAGTAAACATTTTCAAATGACCAAAGGAAAAACAAGAAAAGGGTCACTTAGTTAGTTAATTTATAATTACAGGTAATTAGGATTTTAATCATGGATATCCATAACAATCTCTCGCTAACCTTACTCTATCATTCATTGCTCTCGGGAGGTCCTCTGCACAGCATTCAGAGTTGGTCAATGTACGTCTTTGCTCAACGGTCCACACTGGCGTGCCTGTGTGTTGGTTTCCATAGAAAAATGTCACTTACGAGTTTGTCCTTGATCCTCCAGCAGGTTCAGCATGTCTTGTTCATCTTACTCGGGTGGTTTGTGTGATAAATGGCAAGTGACCATACAGCTGCTTTCTCGTGGGGTGTTGCTTACACAACTTGTTTAAAATTACTTTTGAATAAAATTCCATAATTTTTAAATATCTAGAAAAACTCAGTAACTACCTTTACTCAACATGAAATATTTTTAATTAAAGATTTATCTAATCTATTTTTTTTAAGTAAGCTTAATGATCATGTTATATCAGACATGTTTTCCGAATTTTTATGTATTCATTTTTTTTTTTTACTAACGATTGTTCTTATCTATTTACAGCAAACTATAAAAAATTACTGGAAGCAAATAAAAAAAGTGTCGGCTTCAGTTATGATTTTTCTTAAAACAGATTGTGTAACAGTTTTTTAGGGTCATTAACTTAAACAGTAAAAACG
>CM042141.1:108840504-108856578 GCA_023376005.1 Doryteuthis pealeii | reverse complement strand
TAAATACTTCATAGTCAGTTGCAATATCAATGTTTTAAGAGCCAATACATTAATCGCAACACATTAAGACTAACCGAGGTGTTGAATTATTTTAAAATTCATATTAAGACTAGCTTAAGGTTGAATAATTTATTCTATGAGTCATTTTAAAAATTGTGCTCTTCAATATACATGGTACAAAAATCGGGTTAAATCGAACTTAACGGACATAAATTCCACCATTGTATGTTACCTCGCCGAAAGAAAAAAAAGATACAAAAAATCAGGGAATTAACCGAATTTAATAAAATTTTCAATGTTGATATATTAATGAGTAAAAGGTATAATGCACCAGTTATTTTATTTAAAAACTTTTACATTTTTTCAGTTCAGTTAACTTTGAAACTCATATATTTAAGAATCTGTGTTACGCCTCAAAGATACGCGGTTCAAAGTTAACTGAGCTGAAAAAATGTAAAGGTTTTTAAATAAAGTAACTGGTGTATTATACCTTTTATTCATTAATACATCAACACTGAAAATGTTATTAAATTCGGTTAATTCCCTGATGTTTGTGGGGGGGGGTGACATACTATGGTGGAATTTAGGTCAGTTAAGTTCGATTTACCCCAAAAATCTGTCTTCAATCATTTTAAAAAAGTAAACACTTTATACCCAGTTGCAATATCAATGTTTGAAGAATCATTACATTAACTGAGTTATGTTATCTGCATCCCCCAACCACTCCCTACGAGTAGGATTTGACACAAGGTCTATTTTTAAGCGGGGTTTAACAGGTTTGAATTAAGGGTTTCCCTTCTAGACTAGTTGCCATACCAAGGTTAATTCTTTGCCTACCAAATTTACCCCACGGCTGTACCAAATTTTTTTTTTTTTTTTTTTTTTTTTTTTTTGCCTGTACGATGTTATTTCAAAGTTCACTATCTATTCACCTCAGAAGCCAGGAATGTTCACGTAGCGATTTTTCAGTATAAACAAGTGACACGTGCGAGAGCTGCCACTAGCCGTTTACGGTAGAATCATAGTGGTGGGAGAGCTACTGTGAGCGGTTAAAAGTACACAAAGCCCGCCCTAAAATTCATCCATAGCTAGAGGTTCAATAACTTCAATATACTTTAGCCAAGGATATATTCGAACTCGTGTCACTGTATCCATTTCTGATGGTAACCATTACACCACGGGTTATACGTATTTACCCAACCCCTTCACACGAGTAGGATGTGACTACGTAGAGTTTAATAGGTTTGAATTCAGAGTTTTACTTCTAGACCAGTTTTCATACCAAGGTTAAAAAATCTACTGCTCTACTATTAACCATAGATGAAGGGAGAATAATCGGATTCATACCTAATGGTATTAGAGCTATGGGAAATGCTACTAGCCTTGGTCAGGATTTGAATTATACCATAGATGAAGTTGTAGGGATTATATCTCTCTTATTTAGTGCTAGGGAACACGAAGAGTAATTACATTCCGTGTCTGCCAATATCCACTAGGTGGCGTGGTCAACATTTCATAAAATAGCACGCTCCAAAAGTCAAAATCTCTCTCAGCTCTCTTTTTGCCTCGACATTCAAGTCGCACGTTTTCCTGTAAGTCATTGTACAGGGGGGGTTGTGCTCCCTAACAACTCGTATCGCATGACACTTAACATCTATATCTTTACGCAACATTTACTCTACTAAAGATTGTTTACACCATTGTTTCCCAACGTGGGGAGTACGCCCCACAGGGGAGCAATTTGATTTTATGGGGGGGGGAGGCAATTGAAACTAACGAGATCCAATTTTCGATTGTTACTTTTTAAAAATTATTTTCTGTCTTTGTTTATTTTATTTTTACTTTCATAGATGGTTCATTCTTTTGAAGCTTGTTTAAACCAATGTATTGTATTTTAAGCTCAAACGGAGTTCACTCTTTAAATCATAAAATGATATATTACCACATAGGGGACATCAGGATTTTAGAGGTAATTAGGTGGGTCATCGCAAAAAAAGTTGGGAACCGCTGATTTACACACAATTTCTTTCATACAAGTCTGTATAAGCGTGAATTGTTTTGTATATTTCTGCGGTCATTGCGAATTCAAAGACCATAAAACAAAGGACAGATTAATGTACTTTCCTCTGGACGAGCTGTGTTTGTGTATGTGAGAATGTGTGTGAAGGAGAGTGGGAGAGAGAAAGAGAGACTGTATATATCGTAATGTAATTGGATATTGGCTAGGCAGGTGTTTCAAAGCCTGAAAAAATATAATATCCGAGGATGGCCGATGGATAAAACAGGTAACCCCAGTAATCTGAGGGAGATAATTAAATTCCCATTACTAGCTAGAAATAAACAAATATAAGAACCGATGTTTTCTTTTTCAATTTCGCCAAAAACCAGACTTCATGGCGACTGAAAAGAGATTAGTTTCTTTTGATCTGGGGTACCAGATGTCTTGGGAGTAACCGAGAGATTTAACACGTGTTTCGGCATGTTCAAGAATCTTATAGAATCGTCGAGTATGTTCTCTCTTCTAGAATGTTCTAAACGATAGAGCATAAAAGACACCTGCCTGAGAGGCAAGAGGGCAGTTGAGATGAGACATTCGAACGGGACGGACCAGAGGGGGAATTTTGGACTTGAGACGAATTAAGTTAATAATAGCCGAAGACAGTAGATCAATTAAGCCGAACTTAACGAAGAATACCAAGCAAAATTAAGCAAGATACATGGAAAGAAGCTGAATGAGATTCTCTCTCTCTCTCTCTCTCTCTCTTCTCTCTTCTCTCTCTCTCTCTCTCTCTCTCTCTTCTCTCTCTCTCTCTCTTGGGAAAACTGTCTGAGACAATAAACCGGTTAAAGAAAAGAAACTCCTGTGTACTACACTTAGTCACTACGAAAAGATCTGTGAATGGAATGTTGCTAGTGAGAGAACAAAACAAAACAAATGGCAGTTTTCACCCCAAGATAAGACGATAGCCAAACAGAAAGATAAACTGTTGACTTAAGTGAATTGACCATGACGACAACGCGTGTCCACTGACCTTCCTCTCCCCTTTCCACAGAGTAAGGAAGAACCCGACTTCGGCTACTAGAAGGCGAACGTAAACAAACTCCAACCTCAGAGTGTTTGTGTCCCGTACTAAAAGACGGCTTGCCTTGTAAACGCATTCTTAGCGCAATGGCCAGTGGTCCGTGCATATGCAGCGCAGCAGTCGACACGTTACAATATATATATATATATATATATATATATATTATATATATATATATATATATGAGGCAGACAGACTGACAGATTAATGTAGTTATCAGTGGACAATCGAATACTTACTATGTTGAACAGCATTTTATCTCCTAAGACACAGAAGTGCCTCAATTGGCTTTTTATATTGTTGTATATTCTATCAAGGGTAATCTTGAACTTTAAGTGACTAAATTCCTACCATAAAATTGTATTTGCACATTATTTAAAATGAACGTAATTTATTTTTAATACATTTTAAACAATTCAATTCGTCCAAAAAATCTTAAAAGAAAAACAGATCTAAGAATAAGTTGATGTCCCTTTTTTGTTTGGGAAGAAACAGGAAGTAAATGATCTGACATTATCAAATCGGCGTAAATGATATCCTTTTTTTGCCAAATTGTTCAAATCACTAGGACAATGTTTTAACACGAAAATATCATAAAATGTCTATTTAGTAACAATTAAGTTCATTTCAAATAATGCGCAAGCACAGTTTTATGGTAGGAATTTAGTCACTTAAAGTTCAAGATTACCCTATCAAGAAGGTTCAAGACACAATAGATATTTACCAAAACCGTTCACCACAGGTAGAATATGACACAAAGTCAAGAATGTGGCATCCAGCAAGGATCGTACTCACTATTCAGTAGTAATGGATCTGCGAGACTAGCTTGCTAACCTTTACACCATGATGGGACACCCAGGTATTTAACCAACATGTTCGATACGGGTAGAATGTGACAAGGTCACAAGTATGTGGCATCCACCGAGGATCGAACTCGCTACTTAATAATAATGGATCTGCGAAACTAGCTTGCTGACTTTTACACTACGATGGGACGCCCAGGTATTTACCTAACCCATTCGGCTGGGGCGTTAGAATGCACCGACTGCACCTCTGCAGAGGGGTAAAACTCTACTAATGGGACCACCTGTTGGCCGTGGGTGGCAACCCGTGATGCTTAAGGATAGAACGCAGGTGGATGATGCAGTCCATGACTTGCAATACTCCACTTTAGCCTTTTCTTGAGCTAGACGGGCGGTCGGAGAGGCCCCCTCCGATCAATCGGCTGGTCACATCAAGCCCTAGCACCTATATGATTTTCCCAACCCTATTGCCCTTATGGCAAGCCCCAACCCTTTTTATCATATGGGTGCTAGAAGGCAGTGGCTGCGGGTCTACATGTCCTGGGAATGATATTAACTCTATCTGATGGTGAGGTTCCAGTTTTGGAGGTTTGGGGAATGTGGAGCACCCCTTCATCACCATTGCTTCCCTGGTCCACTCTGACCCAGAGTGGTAGTACCTGTTAGGGTCCCATCTATGGGTTAAATAGAAAACATGAGTTTATAAACTAAATTGTATTATCCACTAAAAATGAAATTATTTAAAAACTTTGTCGGCATTAAACATTTTTGAATACCAAATTACCAATAGAAGTATTCGGCATAAAATAACCCAAGGGGTTGACATGCCGTAAAACCCAACCAAACAAAACCGTTCGTCAAAGGAGGGATAGGACATAAGGTTGCAAGTATGTGGCATCAAACAAGGAGTGTACTTGATATTCAGTAGTAATGGATCTGCGAGACTTGCTTGATGACCATTACCCCACGATGGGACGCCCACAGACGTAAGATTTGTATTTGAATTGCATATGGTTGTTTCGCATTGGCTAGAAAATGCTGTTCACATATTTTATGGTTTGAATGGTAAAATCTATTCAAAACATTTTTTATATATATATTTTTTTAAGCGGGAACTCTGCCAGACTTCTGTGATTCAATTTGGTGGTATTTGAGACTGAATAATTTTTTGTGTATGCGGGAGGGAGAGTTTGGAGTAACAAGGTTCTCTTCCGGTGCTAAAGATCAGATTACGTTACTTGATCCAAAGTTTCATGCATAGATAGATAGAGAGATAGATAGATAGATAGATAGATAAAAAAAAACAACCTTATAAAATGGACGGATTAAAGTAGATATTTTTTACTGAACTGAGGAGAAATGGATACTTCACGATTTTCATGCGATCTCCAGAATTTTTTTTCTATCAGAAATTTATACATTGCCTGAATATTAAAAGAAAAATATTTAAAAATATTTTTAAATAAAATAAATAAAAAAGAAGAAAATAAACAGAAAAACATGATTTTTTTTTCTCGTTCTAGCCAGCAATAACATTGATCTGTTTATATATATATATATATGTAGTATAGTGAGAAATTTGAAAAAAAACAGGTTTAAATAAAATGAGTGGTAAGTTTATTAGCCGACGCTGCAGTGTTTCGATCTGTTAAGTAGATCTTCTTCAGGGCATTTGTTGATATAAGGAAAAGGAAAAAAAATTTTAAAAATTTCTATCACAGAATAACGAGAAAAATTGCGATAGTCCTTGTTTATCAATCTGTTCAAAATTTGAAGTTTACCCAGTCATTTGACTTATAATAAATTATTTCAGCTGGCTTCTCTTTAAAACAAGCCAACATCTTCAGACAGCCACAAACACAATCCATCGCGTTATTGGCTGTCCAAAGTGTTTCTTTATTAATATATATATATATATATATATTATATATATATATATATATATATAAGATCCAACTGTATTGAGTATCCAAAGAGAATCGAATTTACTTCAGTCAAATTTTCTCGCCAGATGAATTTGATATGTACTTACAACAACCGCTCCACACGAACAGGATGTTCAAGGTCAATATTTAAACGTAGTTTAACAGGTTTGAATACAGAGTTTTCCGTTTCCTAGGCATGTTACCATGGCAAGTTTAAAGAGCCCAGTCTGCCCTACTATTTACTCATAGCTATAGGGAGAATAGTTGGATTCATACATTTCCTAAGTGTATTAGCAATATGTGAAATGCAAATAGCCTAGTTCAGGATTTGAACTCAGTTCACGGTGTCCATGTCTTACGACGATAACCATTAGGTGAACTTCATAACAATTATATGAGGATAAGGCACCCAAAGTTATCAGGGGATTCCCCGTGACGCAGTGGCTAAGGTGCCGGACCGTGACATCTTAGAAACCGAGTTCGAACTCCTGTCGCGCTATTACGTCCACTTTTAAACTAATAAACCTGGGGAAAGTATGGAGCCCTTCATACCACCATCTATGGGTTAAATAGTATCACTTCTTTTTTCCTTCTACAAGGATGTCGTTGGCGTTAAATAACCCATAACGGTTGTTATACCATTAAATAAAGAAACCAAACCAAACCAAAATTTATCGGCCCTATCTAGGGCTAGACGGGCGGTCGGAGAGGCCCCCTCCGATCAATCGGCTGGTCACGTCAAGCCCTAGCACCTATATGATTTTCCCAACCCTATTGCCCTTATGGCAAGCCCCAACCCCTTTTTATCATATGGGTGCTAGAAGGCGGTGGCTGCGGGTCTACATGTCCTGGGAATGACGTTAAACTCTATCTGATGGTGAGGTTCCAGTTTTGGAGGTTTGGGGAATGTGGAGCACCCCTACATCACCATTGCTCCCTGGTCCACTCTGACCCGGAGTGGTAGTACCTGTTAGGGTCCCATCTATGGGTTAAATAGAAAAATGTATTTATAAAAAAATTGTATTATCCATTAAGAATTGATTTATTTCAAAACTTTATCGGCATTAAATGACCCACTGAGGTTGATATGCCGTAAAACAAAACAAACCAAACCAAAATTTATCAATGTGTTTGATAATATGGAAAGTGTGTCCACAAGGATTTTAAAGGTTTATTCTTCTTTTAAACTCCGTTCATATAGCAACCTGATTCAAAACCACACAGGATTCGGCGTCTGAGCCGGTAAGTGAGCCAAAATAAATCATGTGGTCCCAGAGGCCATCGCCTCAGGCAGCACCTGTTCCTCCGCCTAAAAGGGACAGAGCAGAGTTTGGTGCTCGGTGCCTGAGGCGCCCCAAACGGGGAATGCCGACAGGGGTACGCATTTCTTTTACACTGGCCATCGCTTTTGCTGCGGTTTGTGCGTAGCTCCGTGCGTTAAAATGGTTTTATGTTAATACGACAGTGTACTTCTGATTTTATAAAATATACAATCTTTTTTAAAATTTCACAAAAAGGTTTCGAACCTTAACATTTATCAAATATAGTGCGACTATATAGCTTACAACGGCTGAAACGTTATTTTAACTAGTTTTAAGTATTTTATACAGAGGATTCTTTTTAATAAGCGCTAATACAACAATGAAACAGGTCGATTTTGACATGTTTTTATTAGATTTTAACATACTTTTTCAAATTTTAACCAAAATTTTCAAGCTCGAGACTTATCAGATATAGTTCGACCCTATATATATAGGCTTACTAAAAAATAACAGTTCCAGTGTAATTTTACTAGTTTAAATGTTTACAAATTAGTTTGTTTTTGTTTTGTTTTTGGGTTTTTTTGCTTGTTTTTTTTTGTGGGGGGTAATAAGTGTAAACACATAGCAAAAGGTTTGGCATTGGATGTGCACTCCTGAAATTGTAAAATACACATTTTTTTTTAATTTCTCAAAAGTTTTCGAACTTAACACTTATTAGGTATAGTGCAACAGTATAAAAACTTTCTAAGACAACTGGAACATTATTTTACTAATTTTATGTGTATGGTCAGCCACAAATAGTTTATCAGTCATATGGAGGTCCGATCTCCCTGGCAAGCTGAAGCTACAGTTCTTCCAGGCTGTGGTTGTATCGGTGCTGCTGTATGGCTGCACCACCTGGACCCTAACAAAGCGTCTTGAGAATAAGCTAGATGGGAGCTGCACAAGAATGCTGCGTGCAGTCTTGAATAAGTCGTGGAAACAACACCCCACAGGGAAACAGCTGTACGGTCACCTGCTCCCCATCTCACAAACTATCCGAGTGAGACAGACAAGGCATGCAGGACACTGCTGGAGAAGCAAGGATGAACTCATAAGCGACGTTCTCCTGTGAAAGCCAACACATGGACATGCAAGTGTGGGGCGCCCAGCAAGGACTTACATTGACCAGTTATGTGAAGATGCTGGCTGCCTCCGCAGAGGAGCTTCCAGGTTAATGAATGATAGGGAAGGTTGGCGAAAGATTGTCATGGATACCCGTGCTGCATGCGCGACATGATGATGATGATGATGATGATGATGATGTGTTTGTACACCACAAGTTTGGGGTTTCTTTTTAAATAACGTCTAATACACAAGAAAAAAAGATTGATTTTGACGTGTTTTTATTAGATTTTAACAAACATCATTTTTTCAAATTTAACCAAAGTTTTCAAGATCGAGAATTATCAGATATAGTTCAACCCTATATAGGCTTGCTAAAAAATAACATTTTCAATGTAATTTTACTAGTTTGAATGTTTGTAGACTAGTTGTTTTTTGTTTTTTTGTTTTTTTTTAATAAGCACAAATACATAGCAAAATGTTTGGCATTGGCACTCTTGAAATTGTAAGATACACATTTTTTTTATTTCCCTCAAGTTTTCGAGCTTAAGATTTATCAGATATAGTGCAGCAGTATAAGAACTTGCTATAAACTTGATATAAACAACAGTTGAAACGTTATTTTACTAGTTTTAAGTGTTTGTACACAACTGTTGGTGTTATTTAATGCCAAAGACATTCTTGTAGAAGAACAGTAGTGGTACTATTTTAACCCATTGCTGGGGTTATGAGGAAGTCCATACTTTTTTAAATAAATTTATTATAAGTTAAATGATTGGTTGTTAAGTCTTTCTTTATATGAAATTGTAAATATTACTCTGTATGAAATTATATTTCTTTTT
Source organism: Doryteuthis pealeii (assembly GCA_023376005.1). Lineage (NCBI taxonomy): Eukaryota > Metazoa > Mollusca > Cephalopoda > Myopsida > Loliginidae > Doryteuthis > Doryteuthis pealeii. The sequence continues at coordinate 108,847,559 of CM042141.1, read as the reverse complement.
TCTCTCAAAGAAAAATTATCCAAACTTCCTAATGAACAGAAAAAAGAAATACTGGTAAGTTACAAAAAGCAAGCATTTAAATGTTATATCTTGTAAGGAAAAAAAACTTTATAAATTAACTTTTTATGGAAAATGACCCAGTTCCACATCCATGACCTATTAAATCATTTGGATGGAATGTGAAGTATTTCCCTTTCATGGAATTTATCAGGGCGATTAAAGTTACGAGGCAGTACCCATCTCCTCTCCAAAAAAAGGTCTGACAGCAGTGATCCCTGGCCACTTAGAATTAACGAATCCAGTATGACTTTTAAATTGTTCTACTGATTTCTAATCTTAAACTGGTTGCCAATCTACCATATATATTATTTATAGTTGTGGAGAGACTAAGATTTAAAATTCCAGTCTTCGCTGCTATTTACCAATAATAATAATAATAATAATAATAATAATAATAATAATATCATGCAAGCAGAAAGGAAAGGAAAAGTTAAAAAAGAATATCTCAGGAGAACTAGAAAACTTCTAGAAACGAAACTTAACAGCAAAAATCTGATCAAAGGAATTAATACCTGGGCTGTCCCCATTATAAGATACTCAGGACCATTCTTAAAATGGACAAAAGAAGAACTCAGACAGATAGACCAAAGGACGAGAAAATTAATGACCATGCACAAGGCTCTCCACCCTAGAGATGATAGAGATAGATTGTATATGTCAAGAAAGGAAGGGGGAAGAGGTCTTGCCAACATAGAGGAATGCGTAGAAACCACAATCCAACAACTTGAAGATTACACAAGGAAGAGCAAAGACAAACTACTTATGGCGGCAAAACAATAGTAGAAACGGCAGATGGACAAACAGAAAAAACGACAAAGACTAGAAACAAAAATGGGAGAAAAACAATTATACGGACGCTTCAAACGACAAATAGAAGAGGTTTGCACATGAAAAGACTTGGACATGGTTAAGAAAAGGAAACCTCAAAGAGAACAGAATCATTAATAATTGCTGCACAAAATAATGCCATAAGGACAAACTACATCAAAGCGAAAATTGATAAGACCCAACAAAATAGTAAATGTAGACTTTACGGTAATAGAGATGAGACTGTTAACCATATACTCTGCGAATGTAGCAAACTAGCACAACGAGAATACAAAACTAGACACGACTGGGTTGGAAGGTGATCCACTGGGAATTATGCAAAAAATTACATTTTGACCACACAACAAAATGGTATATGCATAAACTAGAATCTGTTCTTGAGAACGAAACGCACAAAATACTCTGGGACTTTGAAATAAAAACGGATCACCTTATCCCAGCAAGAAGACCAGACCTAGTGTTGATAAACAAAAAAGAAAGAACTTGTCAACTGGTGGATTTTGCAGTGCCAGCAGATCACAGGGTGAAGCTAAAGGAAAATGAAAAAATGGACAAATATCTGGACCTTGCCAGAGAACTGAAAAAGTTATGGAATATGAAAGTGAAAGTTATACCAATTGTAGTTGGTGCACTTGGAACAGTCCCAAAAGGATTAGAAAAGGGCTTGGAAAGTTTGGATATCAGAGGAAGGATTGAAACCATTCAGAACACTGCACTGCTGCAATCTGCCAGAATACTCAGAAGAGTCCTGGAGACCTGAGGAGACTTGCTGTCACTCAGACTCCAGTGAAAGACCATCAGCTAACACTAATGTGAAAACTCAAAAGGAGTAAAATAATAATAATAATCTATAATGGACATTACTGTCTGTCTGTAACCAAAAACTACGTCACCACTGACGTCACGATTTCCTTAGTTATTTAAGTTATATTCTCAACGATTATGAATAGTCATTATTTTATCTTAATTAGCATCTTATTTATTAACGATGTCTCTATTAAAGTCTATCTGAGTTAGATTTGTCGCAAAACTGTCCATATTAGTAATGCATTTAAAATCCTGAAATATGTGTTTAAATATCTCTGAAGAATAAAGATTTACATAGTATATGTGGGGACAATTTGCATAATGATTTTAACAAAACTGGGCTTGAAATATAAACTATTTTGCTGTTACTGATTTCTAAAATATCATGTTATTTTCAAACGTAAAAGCAATTTTATATATAATTTTATACAGATATCAATTAATATAACATAAAAGTATTTTATATTCGTTCTTATTTTGTTTTCTTAGTCTAATTTAATACAATATTTTATTACGTTAAAACTTAAATACTTCCACCCAGGGGGTGTATACTTTTGATAGTAATAATAATATACAGACGGATCCCGGCCAGAAAACCAGACCTTGTGTTAATTAACAATAAGAAGAGAACTTGTCATCTCGTAGATTTTGTCGTCACGGTGGATCACAGTGAAAATGAAAGAAACGAAAAGATAGACACATACCTGGACCCTGCCAGAGAAATGGAAGAAAAAAACTGTGGAACATGTGGGTGAAAGTGACACCAATTGAAGTTGGTATCCTTGGAATGGTATCCAAGGGATTAGACTGGGGAATTGGAAATCAGAGGAATAATCAAGACCATCCAAACAACGGCATTGTTAAGATCGGCTAAATATTCAGAAGAGTCCTGGAATACCTGTGGAGACTTGCTGTCACTCAGATTCCAGTGAGAGCACCAGCTAAGGCTGGTATGATGAACAACAACAACAACAATAATAATAAATCATTCAGGATAAACAAAGGATTAATTGACAGAGACTGGGTAAAACTGGATATCCCGGGAAAGATTAACACCGACCAGACCAGTTAGTACTGTTGAGATCAGCTGGAATACTGAGGAGAGTCCTGGAAAATTGGGAGACTTGCTGTCACTTGAAATTCAATAAAGACCACCAGTTACTACTAGTATGAAAAATCGCAAGGAGAATAGTGGGATTCATACCTTTCGCTATATGAACTGTGGCTTCGTCCAGGAACTGAACTCGGGTCGACGAGTCCATTTCCTACGACTCTAACCAGTACACCACCGCGCTCCCTTAAAGGAATAAGTTATTAAGATATGCTGTATGGCTGTAAATAAAAAAAATTAGAACAGGTATTTAGGAATATTGTTTCCAGGAAGAAAAAAAAGAAAAAAAGAAAAAGATAATGATAGATATTTAAATTTTCGGACCATATGACCTTTAGGCACCCCTTTTTGATCTCGATTAAGAAAGGACATGTTTTTCATTTACACAGTCAATATCCGGTTGTTTTAACAGACGATTTTTTAGTTTTTTTAATTATAAAACTAAACCCTAACCCTAACCCCTAACCCCCTAACAAACAACCGGATATTGACGATGTAAATGAAAAACATGTCCTTTCTTAATCGAGATCAAAAAGGGTGCCTAAAGGTAATATAGTCCAAAATTTCTACCATAACTGCTTGATTAGAGTTATAAATTTTATTCTAATTTTTGAGATGTCATATGGAATAAAAAGTTCAAAGATCTCTTTGATTGTTTGAACTTATTGTTCCATACGACATGCAGAGTCGAATTGGAAGAATTCTAATAAATAAAACCAACACTACACGTATTTTTTTTTTTTTGATAGTTTTAAAAAAATCTCTAAGTGATAAAAAGATTGAAAGAAAATGGAATGACAAAAAATAGAGAGGCGAATTATAACGTGCTCTTGCCTCGTTCTCACATTTATTTCAAATTAGTGTACGAATGAGCTTATTAGTGTGTTTCTTCCTGCAATGAATTAAAACAGGTTTAAATGTGGAAGAGAAAATCTGGATTTGAGGTCGGTAGAGTCAGTAAACTGCTATATCAATTGTGTTCGGCCAAGGGAATGAACTCTGACACTCGCACCGGATTGACCCGAAATATAAATTAGAAAAACCTTTTATTACAGCTCATTAAGTGAAATTTTCGGTGGCTCAGACGTTCGGGTATCCAGTATAATTTTATAGCGTTGACAGGTTTTTTTTCCCAGGCACCGAACAAACTTCTGGATTTTCGCCAAAATTAAGAAGATAATTCTAACACGACACTTAACAGAAAAAAAAAAATTTAAAAAAAAAAAAAAAACGAAACGCAATGAAAACGATTTTTTCAGAATTTTTGTTCAAAATTTATTTTTCTTTCTTTTCTTTTTTTTTTAATGTATGTGTCAAATTAAACTTTCATGAACTTTTGGTTATGTCTCTAAAATGTGTCGTTATTTTTAACTCAAGACATTAATAGTTTAAATAATACAGTTTTAATATTGAGAGAGACTTATTGCCATTAACTGAATATACCAAAGAATTAGATCTTGGCAAGATTTTGAACTCAAATTCTCTTTGCTTTATCAGAAATTCTCGACAAAATTAAGATAATTCTAGCACGACACTCATCAGAAAAAATAAAATAAAATTTTAAAAAGAAACGAAACGCAATTTCTTTTTTTTAATGTTTTGTACGCGCCAAATTTCATGGATTTTTGGTCATGTATGTATGTGTGTGTGTGGTGTGTGCTTTAACTCAAGACATTATTATAGTTAAAATACAGTTTTTAATATTGAGAGACCTATTCCATTAGCTGGATACATTAAAAGATAAGCTCCTGCAAGATTTGAACTCATATCCTCTTTGCTTTGAGATTTTCACCAAAATTGAGAATATAATTTTTGCACAACACCCAACTGAAAGAAAATTAAACTAAAAAAAAACGAAACGCAATGACAATGAATTTTTTTTCCGAATTTTTTTTTTTTTAGTTTTTTAGGCGCTAGAATAAACTTTCATGAACTTTAGTTATGTCTCTAAAATGTTTTTTTTTTTTAATAAAATAGAAAAACATACGACATTATATGATTAAATAACACCATCTTAATATTGAGAGAGACTTATTTCCATTAACTGGATATATTAAAGAATAAGATCTTGCCATATCCTCTTTGTTTTATTAAAATTCGTGCCAAAATCAAGAATCTAATTCTAGCACGACACTCAAATGAAAGAAAAATAAACTAAAACAAAATATTTTTTTAACGCAATGACAATGGGGTTTTTTCCTGATTTTTTTTTTTCGGCACTTTTTTTTTAGTTTTGTAGGTACAAACATAAGATTTCCGGAGCTTTTGGTTATGTCTCTAAAATGATTTTGCTTTAAACACACAAGACATTATAATAGTTAAATAATACCATTCTAATATTTAGAAACATTGTCATTACCTGGATATATTAAGGAATAGGATCTTGCCAAGACTTGAACTCATATCCTCTTTGCTTTATTGAGATTCGTGCTAAAATTAAGATAATTCTAGCACGATACTCAACTGAAAGAAAAATAAACTAAACTAAAAAAAATAAAATAAAATAAACTTAAGTTGTCAAAATCAACTTTCATGAACTTTTAGTTATGTCCCTAAAATGCTTTTTTTTAAAATCAACTCAAGATATTCTAATGTTTAAACAATACCGTTTTAATATTGAGCGGTTTATTGCCGTTAACTGAAAATATCAAAGAATAAGATCTTGCAAAGAATTGAACCCAAATTCTCTTTGCTTAATTGAGATTTTCACCAACATTAAGAATCTAATTCTAGCACGGAACTCAAATGAAAGAAAAATAAACTATGTATAATAACACCGACAGACTTTGGAAAGCTTTATGCTACTTAAAATATTTGGTACATTTATTGAGAGTTTGGTTTATATAGTCTAGTATTCACTAGAGAGTTCCCCAAAGGAGAGGTAATCATAAAATAAGGGAGTTAACTCTCAATTATTTATTACACTGACATTTTTTAAGATTCTTTTCCAGAATTTCTTTAGATTTTTTTTTTTTAGTTTTTTAGGTGCTAAAATAAACTTTCATAAACTTTAGGTTATGTCTCTAAAATGTTTTAAAAAATTAAATAGAATAACACAAGACATTATAATGGTTAGATAACACCATTTTAATATTGAGAGACTTATTACCATTAACTGGATATTTTAAAGAATAAGATCTTTCAAATACTTGAACCCATATCCTCTTTGCATTATTGAAATTCTCACCAAATTAAAGAGGCAATATTTTTCAAAAATCTATTTTCACATCGCCTTAAGGGTGTTTGTTATTTTGTTAGTTTTCTTGAGGAATTTTTTTTTAATTTCTGAATTTTTTAAAGTATTGTAGGTGCCAAAATAAAATGAACTTTTGGTCATGTCTCTAAAATGGTTTTTAAATGAAAAAAAAAGCAGGACATTATAATGATTAGATAATGTCGTTTTAATATTAAGAGACTTCAAAGCAATTACATGATAATTATGCAATAAATGATTATTATAATACAATAACCCTTATTGCAATTTTGCATCAAAGTGTTAAAAGGCAGAAAGTGTTAAAAGGCAGAAAGTGTGCTGCAATTATTGAGCAATTGCGTTGGTGATTTTATTTTTTTCAAATCTCTTACGTCATTCACTCGTACATGTTTACACATGACGCTTTAGTTGTATATTTCAATGTCTAATTCAAATAGGCGCTCTTCATGTAATGGCTATCGTCGTAGGAAATGGAATCGGCTTCCTGAGTTGGTGTTTAATGGCATATCAACACTTGTGGGTTATTTACTGACAAATATTGTTTGATATATATATATATATATATATATATATATATATACTAGAAAAAACGTGACCCGTCGGGTCACCCATTGAGCTCGGGTTAGATTTTTGGAAAAATCGCATGATAATATTATTTCGCTAATTTAAAGTTTTCCCAAACTGTCCAAATAAGTTATTTAAACTGGAGTAAACATTTTCAAATGACCAAAGGAAAAACAAGAAAAGGGTCACTTAGTTAGTTAATTTATAATTACAGGTAATTAGGATTTTAATCATGGATATCCATAACAATCTCTCGCTAACCTTACTCTATCATTCATTGCTCTCGGGAGGTCCTCTGCACAGCATTCAGAGTTGGTCAATGTACGTCTTTGCTCAACGGTCCACACTGGCGTGCCTGTGTGTTGGTTTCCATAGAAAAATGTCACTTACGAGTTTGTCCTTGATCCTCCAGCAGGTTCAGCATGTTGTTCATCTTACTCGGGTGGTTTGTGTGATAAATGGCAAGTGACC